>CAJNDT010001817.1:0-42327 GCA_905221615.1 Symbiodinium sp. CCMP2592 | reverse complement strand
TCCCCAAACCAAACCCGTGTAGAGCCATCCCTAAACCTAAATCCCTATAGAGTCCCCTTTACTGGACAGTCTCTAACTACACTGTCAGACGAATCTCGTGGCATCGGGGAGCACGTCGGCGGCTCCGGAGAAATCTTGGCCTTCTGGGAACAAGAATTCCCAAAGACTTGGGCTTGCGTTACCTCAAGGACTGAACAAAACCCCATAAAGTTTTAAGTTCATCTACATTAGATATATATACACACATATATGTATGTCATAGTAGGCGCCTACTCATAAGGGTCATTTGGTCCCCAAGGTACAAAGCTTTGTAGTGGCCTTGCAACTTTAACGGCTTGGTAGGGGGGTTTGTAACAGCTAAGTGAAGCCTCCTTAGCGCCGAAAACATACATAAACGGCCACCTCATATGAGCACTTGGTCGCCAAAGGCTCCCGAAACCTAACATACTAGCAGCTGAGTACTTCGAACCGGGTGTTGGGGTAGAGCATGCCTAGTCTTGTTCACGAAAACTGCGGAGTAGTATCCCTTAAAGTAAATCGGCTTCTATATTAGAATGCCAAGTGAGGCTGGGGAGGGGGCGTCAGAAAAGCTTCGAGGGGAGTACGCTCTCGCAACTCGGACAAGCAAGACAACGCCATAGGCTTTGGGCTTGCAGGGGTTCGAAGCTTGGGAGTTCGGGGTGGGAGAAGGTGTTTTTGGCTCCCACGTGTCGGACTCGCTCGGATTCCGCACTGCAGGTGATGCGTAGACTACGGTACCAGAAAGCCTCATGCCTCACATTTGCTAGTATAAAGGAGGTGTTACTGCATTCGGGTTTGGTCAGGATGCCTTTGAAAAAACATGAGGGTAAGAGAGGGTTTGGGCTGTTGGCGACGTCTGAAAGGCGCTATAGTTCGCACTTTTGGGTGACTTTGCCGATACGGTGCTTGAGAGGGAGAGACGCTGAAATGCGGAGCTGGCGTTTGACTATTGCACTGTATGTTGCTCTTTTCCGCGGCGCCTTGCGTGGAGTCCGTGTATGTGATGAAGCATCGCATTCCCGCGGCCTCAGCGCAAGCATTGAAGCTTTGACATGTGAACCCGGTTCTTGAGCTGGAACCAACTACG
Source organism: Symbiodinium sp. CCMP2592 (assembly GCA_905221615.1). Lineage (NCBI taxonomy): Eukaryota > Dinophyceae > Suessiales > Symbiodiniaceae > Symbiodinium > Symbiodinium sp. CCMP2592. The sequence continues at coordinate 41,219 of CAJNDT010001817.1, read as the reverse complement.
ACTAAACGCCACAAGTTCCACTCCGGGAAGCGCAGGATGTAGGACCCATAGATTTGGGAAGCTCGAAGCCCGAGGTACTTCGATGAAAAACCAGAGCCTACCTTCGGTTCTGTTCTAGTGCTCTGCAGATCTCTTCTTCCTTCCCCCATGCCCAAGTGGAACAACTAATGATAATCCCTAAACCCCTAATAAACCCCCATAAACCCCTGACCCCCTAAACCAAGTCTGCAACGGATCCGGAACACCAGGCTGGCTCAGCTCCAGGTCTTCTTGGCTTAAAAAACTGGAGATTCAACGCTCGATGCAAAGGGCCGCAACGGGGGGTTAAAAGCGACGGGATCCCGCTATCGCCGTCGCAAGGTCTCAATGCATCTCTCTCTCTCTCTCTCTCGCCCTCCTTTCTCTGAAAACAGCTAACAGCCAACCTCACCAAGGACCATGCAACGCCGAGCCTGAAAATCTTGAGAATCACCGAAGGCACAGCGGCTAAGCTCGGCGCTAGTGCGGCTTCCAAGCCAATCCTGAGCCGGGGCGGTAGAGGCAACGATACGGGGTTCAGGCCCCATCTTCTGCAAGGGTGTTGTAAGGGCTTCAAGATCAGAACCTTGAGCTTCTGCAGCCAACCCCGTCACTTGGCCCAGGTCTTGGAATCTTCCACGACGGTGCAGCGCTCAGCTGGAACTTTCAAGCCTCGCATGACGTGCGCGGGATGCGGGGCCCCCTTCAGTCCCTACGGAGGCTTTTGAGGGTCGTACTATGGCGACAGGAGCTGAAGGCTTAATTACGCCGCTTGCAGAGGATATGCCTTCTTTTGCCAGCTCGATCTCCCCTAAATTTCGCTCAACAGCTAAACTATAGAGAAGCCTCAATAATTGGATGGAGCAGGGACCCGCATAAGTGTATCGTGCCAGTGCAGGGAATAATGTACCGGTCTTTCAGGCTCTGTATTCTGCTCAGTCCTGAGATCTATTGAGCAGACGTCGGAGGTGGCTTGCCGCACCTGAAGATGAGGCATTTTGTCCCGATATCCATAGCCACCAGTTGTCTATGACATTTCGTTCCGTAAGGGATCAAGGAGAGGGGTTCATGCAGGGGGGTAGGGTCTTAGGCTAGCTCAAACTTAAACCCCAGCCAGGGGTTCTCAGGAAAAGCTCAGAACACCAATGCCAAGGCATTTCTTGCAGAGATCGGGAACAAAAAACAATCCCGGCCTTCGCTATGGTTCCTCGTGGCCCGATGGCAGCTTGGGCTTTTCGGGGTTGGTGCAAGATATTTACGGAAGATGCATACATAAACAGCTTTCTCGAACAACACGCACACACCACATCCGAGGTCGGAGCGTTCGGATGCCAGCTGATAAATCAAGGGATCCGGTTTCTTCCTGCCAGGACCCGGGACCCTCTGAAGCGGCTTTGAAATCTCCTGCCTCTGGGCTCCAGCTCATTCAGCCTGTGACTCTGACCTGGAGATCTAGCGTTGCTACTGTTAATATGAAATTTTATTGTACGTAGTCTTCTCCTTATTATTCTTATCCACTTTTTATACAAGGTGGTCCTGCTGACATCGTCGCCGAGCAAAATCAAGTCGAAATCTTCCAAGAGGCTATCCTGAGACTTGGCCGGAATTTCGGGACGGTTGGGCAGCTCTCTAAATGAGGGAACCCCTTTTAAGTTAGTCCTCAAAACAAGACGGCAACCTTATAGAACGGACCCTACAAGGGACCCACCCTAATTTAGAGAATTACCCACCTAGTTCAAGAACATTGGTGCCCAAGGTACAGAGCTCGTAGGCAGGTGGGGAGTGTCCGAGCGTTGCACTGCCTTTGCACTAGCCTCTTGATCTTCGGGCGCTTCAAGAATCCCGAGCAAAATGCTGTGCCATAAGGGGGCCTCAGTAGTCATTTGGAATAAACAAGGTGTTTGCAGCATAATTAAACCGGAGATAGTACGAATCCTGGCCTAATATCTAGGCGAGGTTTCCAGGTTTCCTGAAAAGGAGTTATGGGGATCTGTAAAGATTTTTACAGGGTTGCGCGACCAGGGTCGGAGAGTATACTTCAATGCAACAATGGCTGTAGCGGCTATAAGGGTTGCTAACCCGAGCCAGACTGACCTGACCTGAAGCAAAGTCTACAAACCTTCAAAGGTACTTTCCAAAATCCCACTAAATCTCGAACCCCTAAACTCGAAACATTAAACAAACTAAACGCCCACGTAGACTGACCCTCCCAAGCTTCAATGATCGTAAGGAGGTCCTTCGGCAGGGACCCTGAAGTGAGAGATGTTCAACTCTTTACAATTTACAACCTTGTAGCAGGCCTCGTTCTAAAGATCAGCTTCAGAAGCCGACTGGATCCAGAATCACTTGAGGGATCGACCCCCCCTCTTAAAGGACCCATCCCCGACGAAATCCTTGTATTTTCGAACAAACCGCCGCAGGAAAGCCTAAAGCACCCTTTTCAAACTTTTTGAGGTTCCCACTCACAGCACGGAGCAAAAAAAAACAACTAAAAACTACCGAAATTCCGTGAACTTCCTACAATACCCTACCCTCTTTAAGCACGGACCTACAATACCCTACCCTAAACCCTAAACCCTTAAAGGAACCCTTAAAGGAAGCCTCTGCAGTCTCCGAGGTCCCTGCTCCCACCACCGCTGAGAGGACCTGCTGCGCAGCTTCCTTGGTGCCGGCCTCGGGCATCGAACGAGGACAAGCCACTGATGATATAGTATAGTGTATAGAATATAGAATATAGAATGCGTGGGGGATTGATCTCGACTAGGTTGCTGCTCTCCCCACCAGAGCTGTAATGAATGTAGGTGTGGCTGGCTTGCACTCTCCACAGACTGGACCCTGTCTCTCTTACACTTTCACACGTGCAATCCTATGCAGGCAGAACCGGCGGCCGTTCCTTTTGCACTCACTGCCGGCGGCGGTTCGTCTGTGCAACGGGATAGCTCTGATTGCTCAGGATAGAAGACGCATATAGCACTTAGCTATGGGCATTGACTTGAGCCAAACGTTGCGTGGGCGGTCACATAGAAAGGTAAAGATGAGGGACGCGTAGCGTGCCCCCTTAGAGTCGAGGGACGCGTAGCGTGCCCCCTTCTCTTGCACTTTACACGGTCTTGCTCACAGCTCTTATAGTGACACCTTAGAACTTGACAAGGCATCGCAGTCCGTTCGCACCCCCCATGAGTTGCGTCTCCGACGCTGCTCACCCGGAAGATGGCACGATAGGACAACAGAAAATGTTCCGCCGCAACGTTGACATTGAAAATCAGAGCTTTGCATCCCAATTAGAAACGTTGTGACACTCATCTACGTCAGTAACGATCCCCTGAAATGGCAAACGAATCAGGCGTCACCGAAGAAAGAAGCATTCGCGATGGCATTCCATGGGCGAAGCTCAGAGGTCACGAACTGATAGGCGAGGAAGACCAAGCGTTGATTCATCTCCATCTTCGCGTGGTCGCAGGATCGCGGTCCCAGGGCCGGAGGTTTTCCTCTGGATACTGTTCCCTTTGCTTTCCTTTGTCCTTGCCTTTGTTTCGGCCTTTGCCGGCGGTGTAGTCATAGTAGGTGTTGGCGTTCCAGCCTCCATGCTGTTCACCTCCGGCTCTCTCACGCCCCTTTGAAGGTCCCTTGGCCGAAGAAGCGCTTGCACGTTCCTCCGTAGTGACAGGCGTGTCCAGGATGGAAGTACCACCTGGAGGGAGATAGTCAGCGGCCGAAATGTGGTGTAGGGCTTCAGTACGCTTGGTCGTCGGGTTTTGCTGTCTCTCAGCCTTGGATCTGTTCAATCTGTCCATGAAATGCGCAGGCATTTGCACATTGTGGTCCACCAGCAATCCGATGGTCTGGACTGAATGATCGGAATGAGTCAGCAGGATACCGACGGGGTCGATGTACAAGAAGTCCACCGGTCCAGTTGGCGTTGGTCGTAGCACTGAGAATTGTTGGTGTCCCGTCACCATCGGAATCACCTCGCACAGGACGTTCAGGCAACAAAAGTGCATAGCCTTCACATCTTCATCCCTGTTGCTCTTCAAGTACGTAGTAGGGTTGAAGTTGTCCCTGCCAATTCCCATCATGTTGGCTCCCCGTGTAAGCAACGAAAGCATCTGGTTCGTCCGGAAGCGCTTCAAAGTGTAAGTCCCGTTGGGATCATACTGCTTGAAGTTCTCAGGTTCCTTGGCAAAGCGAATGATCTCCTCATCAGTCACATCCTTGCTCACACCCGTTTCCCTATCCACTGCCGCCAAAGATCCCCACTTTCCGAGCACATCATAGCGTTGGCCAAGTGCGAAACTTTCCCTCATCTGGAACAACGGCATAGTCGCCCACTTTGCGAATCCTGACCAAGCTTTGTAGATGGATCTGCATACCACGTATGCCATATACGAAAGAGCGGCCATGTTGGCGTCAATGCAATGGGCATTTCGCTTTCCAGAATAGTAGGATGGCTGCATGGCGGTACGTGCAAGTTGTAGCTCAGGATCGATGTTCAAAGACTGGCCGGTAATGAAGACGGGACGACGTTCCTGTGCAACTGCATCTGGTACTGCGTCATCAAAGTCCTCTCCTGGCTCTATGTCCATTTCTTCATCAGGTTCCTGTTCTGGATCGTCCTCCGCGATGACAGATGGTTCTGGGATTTCCTCAGGTTCCGCAACGGTCTCTACCTCCATGGCTTCCTGCTCCTCTTCGGGCGCCTCAGGCACTGCTGCTGCCGCGGCTTCCATTGTCTGAGCAATGAAGTCACTGGGGATCTCCGTAGGAGTCTCCCGTTGTGGAGAACCTTGGTAATATCCGCTAGAAACGAACTGTGACCAGCAAGACGTGCATCGGGAGAAACATGCTGGAACGATGTTGTAGCATGCCGGGCACACCCTCATTCTCCTTCCATCCTCGTCTCTGCGTAGGTCTTCGGGTCGCCAATTCTTGATGACAAACTTGATCCCTTTGTCCATGTAGTGATGCCGAACCGTGTTCTCCCTGTGGGACTCCAGGACAGTCGTAAGGTCTCGAATGATCTGCTCCTTGCTGGTGTCGTGGGGTCCAGGAGGCATTTCGCAAAGCAATTCCATGATCTTGCTCGGCGTTCGGTATCTCTCGAACTCAGGGAGCAATGGTGATGCATTGTAGTCCAACACCAGCTCTTTCTCCAATCGTTCATCGTAGATCTTTTCCACCAGAGCGAAAGAGTGTGTATCTTGAGGATCCGGGACGCAAAACCATACCTCCTTGACGAAATGGAACGGTATCGTCCGGCCAACGATCATGATGCCGCTGTCTGTGATACGTCCATCTTCTCGTGCAAGGTCCTGCGATGGGACATGGAGGACCGCCAGTGGCATGTGCTTGGCATCTCGTCCATGCACCCGCATCTTGGTCGTCGCGTTCCGGTGATCGAACGGTGCAAACACCCCCCAATAGCTGTGGAGTCTGCCGCCTTGGTTGCCTCGAAATTGGCGCCTATGGTCGAAGTCCCCGTCGGGGTCCTCCGAACCAGGCATGATGCCTTGCGTGACAATGGAATCCAAGTTGCGACATGCTGTAGCGTGGAACGCTCCTCCGAGACGTTGCAAGAGGGTCATGGATGGAGATATTGCGAACCTGTTCTTGTCCAACTGAAGCAAATTGTTCTGGGGATCCGAGTGTGCAGAGTGACCACTTGTAGCCCGAACTGCCCATGGCTTCACCCAGCCGTTGCAAACGTTCAGGTACCTCTGGCTGTGCCGGCAATGATCATTGTTCTGGATCTCCGTGATCTGGTCAGGAACCGATACCAACATGTTCGAACCTGCTGATCCAAGAGTTTCCGTGCCGGGGTCCTTCACTCTCACTCCCAGGAACTGCAACCGAATCTTGGCCTTATGGCGTTTCGTGGCTGCGAGCATGTTCCCTTGGAACAATAGCTGAAGTCTTTCATTGTACACTCTCTTCTTCTGTTGCTCATCGGTCCTTGAGACCGCTTCGGTGATGCGTCTGCTTTCATGGGTCCATAGTTGCTCATGCCTCACCAAGTCTTCGATCATCACCCACCCTCCTTCATCACATCGAATGACGCTATTGAATGCCACCTGGCACCTGTTGTCAAGCCATTCCGAGCCTGGGCGCCTGGCGATTCTGTGACGTAGGTCAGATTGGATGCATGATAGCGCCCAATCCGCGTTTAGTCTGCGCTGACGGGTGATGTTGCGAAGGACAACTTCGTTCACGATGTCCCATCGATTGTTGATGAAGCTTGCACCCTTGGTTGGGATCAGGTCGAGAATCCCGCACCGGATTGGCCTTCCGCCGCCGATGCATTCATAGCCTGCATTGGTGTAGCCCTGAGTGGTATCGTCAAAAGCAAAGCTAGGACGGTCTCCTCGTTGAGGTAGGCGTCGGTCGCGATGGTCCGAAAGCTGCTCAATGAGGTCCACCACCCGCTGGCTATTCTCTGGTCCTGATTCCTGCAGTGGTACGCCACAAGCATCATGTAGGCCCCGACGGTTTTCCACATCCGTGCAGAGATTGTGCTTGTTCTCATAACGGATCAAGACCACATCACCCCGTACGGCTTCGCCTCCGCGTCGCGGTCGGGCTTTGGCCTTGGGTCGTCGGTCCGAGGATGCAACACTCACATGGTCTGTGGTGTCAACGTCCATTGGCTCAGCCTCTTGTGGAGGTACTCGACGTGGATATCGAAGAAGGCTTTCCTTGATGATCTGGATGCCTCGAAGTACCAGATCCCGGGTTGCAGAATTTTCCGTGCAATTGGACAGAGTGTGTAGATCACTGCCACAAGCGATACAGAACGTGAGGCGGTCACTTCCGACCGACATTTCGCCTTGAGCGAGCACTCCCACATAGTCCTGAAGCTGTGCGACAAATCCTTCACGAATCGCCTGCCTGGGATCAGGGCCTTCTGCACCTTGTTCTTCTTCGGGTTGCGCATCCACATCTACATCCTGTGCAGGTATTGGTGGAGCAACGGAGAACCCTGGATCGTCCGTGACGTTGTCAGCGGCCTGTGTCTCGTCGGTTCTCGCAATCTCTACGGGGTAGATATCACCATCGACGATCACTGTGAAATCAATCACGAGGTCAGCGGACATGTTGTTGACGATCTCAGCGACTGCTTCATTCTTCTTGGGCGGTGTCCTTTTGCGTGGGGAGTCAACCGTGATCAGCTCGATAGCTTCGGCCGACGCGTAGCGGAAGAATGATCTTTCGATTCCCCTCACGCACGCATTTGCTCCCTCGAGGCCACCCCAATTCGGAAAATGACTTGGGTGTCTCATTGCAATTGTAAGAAGCCCGAGCGCCAGCTCCACCGTGTCACCCAGGAGTTCCTCCTTGGGCAAGGCTGACCCTCTGTAGCATTCTTGGCGCTCTTCCGGAGTCAAAAGCATTCTCATGAAACCAGCATAAGCGCAGTTCCCGGCATCGTAGTAGCAGATGTAGCATGTCTTGCCTTCGGAATCGTATCCCCTGTCCCATGCCAACTGTTTGGCCTTTCCCCATGCCGCGTACTCGATGGCCTGACTGGCTGTGATTCGGAGACCACCGTAGTGAGAAACCGTCTTGCCAATGTCTTCGTAGACCACTTCCGCACAAGCTTTGAGGAACTCCTTGATGTCCATGCGAGGGTCCACAAATTGAAGCCTCAGGTCATAAAGGTGCTTTGCGCAAGCCAAGGTGTACTTCTGGGACGCGACCAAGTCATTGAAGGAGCCGATTTGATGCTGCATCTTCAAGGCTGAAGTATGCGCGCACCCAATGCAGTGTCCAGGATACCCGTTTCCGGTCGGCTTGAAGAAGGCCTGTGCGTAGCACTCAGCCAACTTCATCGCTTCACATCCAGGGCAATAGAACGTTCTCCCTTTGACATAACCGGTGTTCGGGGTCGCATAGGTGTCGATCCGGAACCAGTAGTGCCTGTTGTCGTAGTAGGCTTCGGGAACGGTCATGGCGATGTCAAAATCCTGCCAGGTGACTGTGGACGATTCAGCGACCGTGTCACCCTGGGCACCCGACCTGATCTGTTGCTGCTGTTCTCCCGTAAACCATGTCTGCGAAATCCTGGTGGACGTCTTGACTTCACTCTTGTCCTCCCAAATCTCGACAAGCGACGGGTGAGCGACTGAGTCGGCGCGGACAGTTTCGTCCCATGAGCGAACTTTCGATGCCTCAACAAAGCACGTGGATACCATCTTCTCGCAGAACAGCTGCTTCTCGTAGATAGCGAAGCCCAATTTGAACCTGACCCGATTGTCCGGTGCTGGCACCTTTTCGGCTGACAGTGTATGCACGCCTGACGACGCATGTTTCATCTGGCTGTACATTCTTGACCAAAACGAAGATCCATGAATCACCACGCATGCTCGGGCCCGCAACTCCAGTTCAATGTACATTCCCAGCGCGTGGAAACCGTTGAACAGAGAAGCTTTGTGCTGAAGGTAATTGCTAGCTGCTCCAACGAACCGTAAGTCGTGATTGATGTTGACAATTGGAGGGCGCGTGGTACGCTTCCCTGCCGCAATGATAGGGTCAACGTACGTGATCTTGAGCTGTCGCTGCAAGTCAGTGCGAATTGCTGCTCCGTCTCCAACCTCACTCATCGGAAAGGACATGTTCTCGATGAGGATCGCCTGGAGAGACAGATGGTAATGCAATGTGACGGTTGCAAGCTGCTCTTCAGTCAAGCCATCCAATGTCGCATTCACAGATTCCAACGATCCTTTTGTGACTTGGAAGTTGTAGTTGGCACCTGCGGTGATCGACGGGCTCACAATGTAGACCTCGCTCCATCCATGCATGCCGAGGTTCTCTCTCACCGTGTGCGTTGATCCCCTGGTCCTTGCAACCATGTCAAAGTCCTGGACGAGGATTGTGCACTGAGAGCGCATAGTCGCGGCATCAGGTTTGCCACCCATACCCAAACTATTGCGAAATCCGTTCAGCGTGTTCATGGTGTTGATCCTTGCTTCTTCCGGAATTTCATCGTTGTCGACAAGATCGCTGTCTGCCTCGATCATCACTGCCGAGGTAAGCATCGGAGGAGAAGGAAGATGCACGCATGACACCAATGCCAATGCATGGTACAGCCGTGAATACATCCGTAACCACACCTTCGTACTCAGCTTCACGTAGACCTTCAGGTTGAGACCCTTGTCATCACTTTGAGAGACGGAACGGATCCTTGCCAAATAGGTCACCAGTCTTCTGACGTAATGCTGAATCGGTGTGGTCCCCACGTCGTGGTTGGCCACAAACTTTGGCGTCTCATCAATGGTAGGTGGGTACTCGTCTTGATCACGGGTCGTCGTCAGCAAGATCGAGCGACAGCCCTTCTCATCGATGTTGACATAATGGTACCAACTTTCCTGAGCGCCAGCGGGGATTGGAGCTTCCTCCCATGTCGGTTGCGATGGTTCCTCTTCCGGCTGCGAAGTCGGTTGTTGTGGAGGAGGTGCCGCAGAAGATGACGACGCCGATGCCGTTGCCTCGTCCGTCCTTGCCCTCTTTGGTCCGTGGCTAGGGGTGGCTCGAGGTCCGGCAGCGGATCCTTGCGATTGTTCCGGCGTTCTTCCATGCTCAGGGTGCACGATTCCTTCCGGTTCGAGGTTGCTTGCCGTAGGCATCGCAACTCTCCCCGTTGAGTATACCCAGCTAGGATGCCGTTGAAGGTTGGGCGGAAATAGGCCATCATCTTGCATAAGCGGATTTGGTGCCCTCATCTGTTGGAATTCCGCTTCCCATATGCCCAATGTGGCGCGTTTGGTAGAGCAGTCGACCACGTACCCAGATTCAACTCCGCATTGATTCCAGGTGTAGCCACGGAACGCATCCGGCAATTGGAAACCGTTCTTGTCCTGAGCTGCACATACGGCATCCACATGGTACTTGAGGAAAGCATACGTGGTGTAGTCGGAATCAGGGAGCACGTCGTTAGACCATCTGTAATGCGGGAGTCCAGTTTGTGGATCGACCCATGATACGTAGGAATGAAGCACGTGGAGACAGACACTGAACGCCTGGAGTGAGTTCATCGCAAAGGCGAGCGGATGTCCCATGCCTTGAGGCAATGTGCGCATCATCAAAGCCAGCTGGTGAACGTTGATTGGCGTAGCGCCATCGTTGCTCGCTGCGCATTCCTGGTTGTAGGTCCGAAGTCCATACCCAGTGTGCTTTGCGAACATGTACATCAGCTTGCACACCCTACATAACGTAGGCTCTCCCAACAAGTCGGATTGGTCAGGTGCTCTGCCTGACATGGGCAACTTGTGGTAGTAGTCCTGATTCACCGTATACCATTGTTGAATTCTCGTGTCTGTCACGGTCTGGTAGGGCGTCTCCACGGAGTTGATGAGAACGGCGAGATTGTAGTACACGTCCGCGCTGACGATGTTCCTGGTCGCAGTGTTCAAGTCGAACCGAACTTGTTTTCTTTCTTGTTCCAGTTCAACCACAGCCAACTTTGCATCATCGCGGATCACTTCCTCGTCCACCATAAATCTTGTGATGGCACTGAACTTCCCTTCGTAGTCAGCAACAATGTGTTTGAGACCTCCACCAAACTTGATGACCATGGCGAGTATCTCCCCATAGGGCTTGTCCATGTACTCCTCCGGGGCAGCAAATATGCAAGCCTTGAGGATTTCCCGGACTCGAATGGAAAGATCCCCTCCTGGCGACAGATTTGCACACGTGAACCGCAAGACCAACGGAGGTGCTTTGAAAGCTGCCCATGTGCGAATGAGATCATTGTCGACCACTTTGTCTTTCGTAATCTTTGGCGGGAGCGAAACGCTCTGCGACGAATCCCCAGAATACATCTCCAGGAACTTGTGGAACTTCAGAAACGTCCGCAGCATCCCACCAGATGGGAAAACTTCTTCGTGGTCCACTCCTTCGAAGGCCAGCTCGTAGGCATTGTAGCTTTCAGCCATGGCTCGGGGTTCGGTCCTTCCTCCGTAGGAGAGAAGTCCCTACACCCTACTCGACTTCACGGTTCCGGGTTCTCCGTAAGAGGCACCCTTCCCCGATCCGTCCGGTCAGACCTTAGTTGTTCCTTAGTTGGGGCTGTCTAATAGCCCCTTCATCAGCGTCTACACACTGATGTTGCTGCCATGCAATGTCCTCAGATTCATGTGCATCGTGACTGACACTGACATGAGCTCGAACAAGGCTGCGAACATTCCTCGCAATCGACCGCCATGAAACATCAATGCGCTGCGACAAACTGCTCTTCGACTCATGGTCCAAGCAATCATCCAGTCTCACCATCAAACGATCCGCTTCAGGCATGTTAGAGAACATGATCCTGCGTCCACCACCATCGCCACCAGCACCAACATGGTCATCAATCTTAACCTTCGTCACTTTGCCACTTGAAACAAGAGCATGCAACTCTGGCCAAGACCAACATGAACATGAAGAAGGCATGTCAAGCGAAAAATAGACGTCGGAAAATTCCGCACACTTCTTCAGCAGGCGTTTGAGAGATTTCAAGACACTTCTGAAAACCTTGTACTTCCCACCGGAACGTTTCTCACCCCCCACGCAAGCCCCTTCACTACTTCCAGGACCAGCACCTGATCGCAAAAGCGATGCCACGAATAGCACAGGTGTGCGCAGGTCATTCCGGCACGCATCCTTCATTGCACCGATAAGGCTGTCCTCATCGGCCTTAGAGCCAATCAGCTCCTTGCAAGTTATGCGAGCGCATCCCTTAGTGGACTTAGGCACGGCGTAGCCATTGCCCAAGCCACATAGGTCAACGATCATGCGGTCAGGCTTTCGTCCACCAGCCTTCGACGGCATGGCTACCAATCTCCCATCGCCCGTTGCCTGAAATTTCAAGGCTTTAAGCAATCTCCTGGAGATTTGGCTAGTCAACTCGCATTTATCAGATCGATCCTTAGCGTCCGAATCGGTCATGTGCAAATGTTTGGACGAGCACACGTCAGACGACTTAGGATGCAACGCGACGTTTGCGGCAATGTACTCCCATTCATCCTTGCAGTAGCCGAGCTCAACGGCGGTTCCGGGAGATACAGGATCCCGAAAGGTATAACGTTGCCCGTGAGTGCATCCTTGGATCTTGATGCTCTTCCACATGGCATCTTCCTGAAGTCCCTTGTACTGCTTGGTTTCCTGGACTGGTACTCGAGGAGGTACTTCGATGATGATTTGGAACCCCCATGATGCCGCTCTGCGCGCAATTCTTTGGACGACCTCCCCCCATGGGTAGTCTGTCCGCAATTTGGCCCTTTCAGGGTTGTCAGCGATTTTCCGACTCAGCCACGAATTCTTGCCTAACACCCCTGCACCAATGAAGATCACGGAGTTAGGGTTGTTTTCCTTGCTTCCACCACATCGAAGAGGTAGGCGCACATGGCGTCGTCAACTTCTCGCCCCATACTCAGAACATTTACTTGCAGCCCAGGGTCATAGTGAGAATCGGGAGCATGCTGTGCAATGCAATCCTTGCCTGGAGCATACTCATTCCACCAGTTCTCCTCATCGACCCCTACCAATGTCCACACCGTCACTGCTTTTGGAGCATCTTTGATAGTGATACGGTACTTCCACCGGCTGTAAGGATTCTTGTAGGTATGGACCAACCCTCCATCGTGGTCGAGGAATTGGATCACCAGGCCCTCCTTGGGTTTGTTTTCGGCGAAATTGACCACGTGAGGCACAATTGCTCCATCATATCCTTGATATTCCCTTTTCTGTTCAGCCGCATCATGCCATACATCCTCGTACACTGACGACCAGTGGTCATAACCGAATTGAGAGGCTTGACTTTTGGACTGGCCGTTGAAACAAAGAGGCAATGTAAAGCCCTGGTACCCCCCATGGATGGCACGCGCCAGTGTGACAACCACCGCTCGCCATTTGGCGGGCAGGGCGCGCACATAAGACTGGCCCAAAGGCGGTTCAGGAGGAGGCAAAAACGGCGGCGCAAGGACGTCCGCAATGGCGGCGGGGCGCAAATGCCCCCGTACCGGATGGTACTGAAACACGGCACGCTCCACATAGCGGTCGAACTTGCCCGGTTGATCAAGGATAGCAGCACGGTCCTCCATCTGGTGCCACTGCCCTTCACGAAGAATCCAAGTCGACCGAAGGTAACGACCAGGCGGCAACGCGGAAGGCGGCCCCCGCAACATGCGCGGGAACTTGACAACCAGGATGGGGTCCACACTGTCATGTTCTTGCAAGCCTTCCTTACTCGACAATCCAGCGCGATACAACACCTGAGGGAGGATCGGCGTCTGCGTGTAAGGAAAACAAGGCACCTCGCTCTTGAACGAGTAATGCTGTTGCCCCTTCTCATCCGTGCTTTGGGTATGAGTAGGGCGCATCAGATCCATAATCTCTTGGGAGCCAATGAGAGCCGGCGGAAAAATGTTGATGAGCTGACACGCATGTGTCCAGGACACAGAATCCTTGAACGACTTGGTGTGTATGTCCGCGGACATCTTGGCAGTGACCTCATAGGCAAGAGAAACGTAACCTTCCTGAAAGATAGAATGCATCCAGCCAATGCAGATGCCGTGGGTACGTTCCAAGTGACGCATAGTCGGATTCTTGCCCGTGCGAATCACCCCGATCATGGTCTGGTTGTCGTCGTAGAAGACGAAGTTGGGGTCTTGCCCCCCAAGCTGCTGCCACAACGTGATAGCAGGCAATCCAAGACGTGACATGGCAAAGTCGGCCGCGACAATCTCGGCCTCAGGTGTGGAATGACTCAAGCATCCCTGCCTTTTGCTAAGTCCCGCCAAGGGAAATCTTGTATGAGAACCTTGAATGTGCAAATGAGCACCGGAGGTAGATTTCAAACTTTCTCCACAACCTGCATAGTCCGCATCTGCAAACAGCCCGATGGACGAGTCCTCCAAGGAGTTCCCGACCCATCCAATCATCATGTGATGTTTGGACTGGTGCACATAGGCCATGAGATGATGAAGAAGAGCATCCTCCTTCTTGGTCCATTTCGTGATCTTGCGTGCGAGATTGTTGATACTGCGCAGAAGATCAAAGCGGCAAATGCGCGCGGCATAAAGCAATTTCATGAGAATGCTTGCTGCCTGCGGAGCAAGTGCGCCGCGATTAGCCTCGTTGATCTCCTCTTCCTCTGGCGCCTTGGGAATAGGTGGAGGCGGAACAAGCCGACCGTCCTTATCAACAGGCATGGTGTGTCCACACCACGTGCATCGATGGCTTTTACCTGACTGTGCCGGAGCGCGAGCTGGGTGATTCTTAGTCTCCTCAGCCGGACTCGGCGATGGTACCGTCTTGAATTTTGTCGGATCGAACCCAGTCACGTCGCAGTACTTCTTGACTGTCATGTCCAGGTACGTCTCCATGTCGTAGGTAACGGTCTGCACCTTCGTTTTGTCATGCAACGTTGCCTCGCCCTTGGAGATGCGACAACCCAGATACAAACCTAGTGGCGTTTCTTCTTCCAATCGGAGTTCTTGGCGCAGCATGTCCCAGCCCTTGGGTAGATTCTCTTTGGGTCCTGCCATCTTGAGATCATCCACGTAGATGACAAGTAAGAGCTTCATTTGCGGGTGGAAATACAATGAGGGCCATTCGTCGCCAATTGGCTTGAATCCTACTTTCTGTACCGCGGTGTGGCAATGTTGTTCCCACATGGTTCCTGCGTCAGGATGTCCATATAGAGCTTTGATCAGGCGACACACAGGTCTGCGGAATTTATGCCGTTTCGCAGATGGATGCCAGGCTTCATCAGGCAGTTCAACCCAACATGGAGTTCCCGATAGTCTCGCCTGAATGTATGCTTGGATAGCATCCGCCATCTGGACATCGTTGCCAGGAAGGCATCCGTAATAATCTGCCCACCGTGAGGCGTCAAACGTAGCCGGGGAATTCCCCAAATCCTGAAACAATGCGGCTTCCATGTTCTGGTCTTTGACCTGATCACCGAGTAGTACACCTCGCCCTTTGAACTTCCTGGCAGGATCGTCCTCTTTGAGCTGATAGTTCTTCTCGTATATCAGTCCATGTACTCGCGCCATATGTACTTTCTCACCTTTCTTCTTTGCCTCAGCGACGACGTCGTCATATTCACGCGTAGTTGAGAAATCAAACACCTCTTGGTCCCACAATCCCTTCCATTCTTTCATGAAAGCTTCCATGGCCTTGGGGTTGTTGACCATCTCCTTGCGTGTGACGGGTCGAGTGACCATGGCATTGAAGCATGATCCTCCTGCCTGATTCTTTTCCCGATGTACGTTTCTGTGAGAAGTCGTACACGGCATAGACGGAATCCAGTTGTCATCCATGACCATGTGTGCCGGAACAGCCGGCACGACGTCCGCCAAGAATTGTTCTTGTGTGTATTGATCCACATAGGATTGTGCCCAGACCATCCATCGTCGTCATCAATGGACACGTTGAGTTGCAGATCGATTTCTTCACATGGAACAATCTTGGGAAAGATCATGTTGTCCAAAATCTTGGTGACTATCTTCTTCCCTATCACAGCCTTCTTCCGGTCTTTCTTGGCAACTCGAGCTTTGTCTCGCTTTCTTTCTTGTACGCTGCCTTCTTCTCCGCTTCACTCATTTTCTTCCATGCTTCCGGAGAATAGGAATGGATAGGTCGCCGTGTAGGAAGTGTTCGTCGACCATCACTTCGGATCTTGTACGGAACTCCCCTTTTGTCGATCTTGCAGGCTTCACCATCGTCGGTGAGATATACAATGCCGTCCCCTTTCTTCCCCGTACTCCAATGTTCAATCTCCTCGGGAGCCAACTTCTTTTCTTTCAAGATCTTGATAATCTCTCCAGGTTCTTCGATGTCTCCTTCGGGGATGAGTCTACCGGTTGGACCGACTTCGCGGGGCGATCGTCGATCTTTTCCAGTGACCTTTGGTTCAGAAGGAGGCGGTGCTGCACGTAGACCTAGTTCTTCGTCTAGTTCTTCGAGTCTTTTGTCTCCTATAGCATCAATAGCTTCATGTTCTGCTGACTTGAAGACTTCGCCGGACGGCTCCGTCTCTATGTCAGATGGATCTATGTCCTGTAAGTCGGGATCTTCTCCGGGATCCGGTGGAGGAAGAAGACCATCTTGATCATCATCATCCCCGTTGCCACCATTTCCTCCAGGCGGACCGTCATCCCCGTCATCGACGTCTTTTATCTCCTTGCCAGCAAGGTCAACGTTGTCCCTTAGTCCCTCAATGGTTGAGTTCATCCTCTCGTACTCGGCTTTCAGGGGAAACGTTATCTCCTCTGGGAAGTAGATAACTTCTGTCTCGTACGGTCTCATCAACTTCCTGGGAACAGATGCGTCCATTGACAAGTTCGCATTGGCAAATTCCTTCATGTCCCACACGCGATACTTCTTGGACCATCCTTGACCAGCAGTGATGATGTATCCGGCGAAAATGCCTGGGATCCCCTTTGGATCGAACTTGTTGCCATATGTCTTCGGCCTTGTATCCGTAGGCTTGAAGAAGACTTTGGCCCCAAAGGGTATGGCTTTTCCCTCGAAGTCCTTTCCAGTCATACGTTTCCATGCTGAATCACCATCGCCCTCCACGTCTTCGATGTTGAGGTTCTGCATCACGCAATTCAGCGCAAAAGACCAGTATTGGGCAGGTAATCCGGCGTGTAGCATGGATGCTGCGACTGTGTTGATCACTTCTTGATTTGACCGTTCAGCGAGTGAATTGTTACTGGGTTTCCCTGGAAGGGAATGATCTATCACGATCTTCAACTGCGCCATAGCTGAATCGAACTCTGGTGCTTCATCACTATACGCCATATGAATCTTGCGTCTTCCCATTAGGCGTCTGATGGCCATGACGACCTCGTCAGTGCTCCTTGAAGCCGTGGGAATCGCTGCGATCATTTTGGTGGCGATGTCTCTGATGACTAGAACTTCACGTGCTCCATCATCGAGTCCGATACCTGCTTCGGCGGCCTTGCGCATATCGAGGAAGTCGAATGTCACAAGATCTCCCCAGTGTTTGATCACACGTTGAAACGCACCTCGTTGTGTCCGCAAGTGCTTCATCTTCGCGCGTATGCACGATTCGCAATATGGGTTGCGGTAGCGATGAGTACACAGATGTGCCAACGTCTTAGCTTCGGCTTTCAGTGTTCCGACTCTGGCCTTGCGGCTCGGCGCACCGTCGCCTTCCACATCAATGATCACCTCATCGTCACCGTCCAATGGAATTTCACCCACTCCTTTTCCTTCGTCGTCGTCCGGAGGTCGTCCGGCCTCGGACTCTGGCACTTCTTCTATAGGAGGTTCTTGGGGTTCAGGATCAGGAGGCCGTTCATGATCGTCACCTTCTTCTTCTGCTTCAACCTCGCTTGGTGCAGCTTCAGCGGCAGCTGCGACACTGACGTCAACGTCACCTGCGGTTAGCACACTCTTGAAGATTTCGGTGATCGCTTTGGCCTCCGGATCATCATGAACAAGTGACTTGGAACTCCCGGCGCGAATGTACGGGATGTCACCGTTCACGAACAGAGATATCCTCTTGCCCTGCGGGTTGATCATGAATGGTTCCCTTCCGGGTGGCCACACAAACCCGTAGTTGAAGTTCATACATCTCTTGCCTATGGAAAGCACCGATGGTGTGTCGTCCAACACGTAAGCGTTGATCGGTTCCTCGAACGACTCAGTCTGGAAATTCGACACGAGATCGGTATCGGTGATTCCATTTGCTGTCTGAAATGATATGGGCTCTGGAGTCACGAGTGTCTCGAGACTATGCTTCTCGATCTTCTTCTGAGATATGAGGTCGTGGCCACACCCAGTGTCCATGAGAAACTTGATCTTCTTCTTGAGGATGACTGGTTGAACCATGCATTTGCATACACCTTGATTGATGATCCGCTTGCTGTGCGCAGCATCGAGTTCACGCTCAACGATGGAATCCTCACCGTCGTAGAAGGAGACTTCCTCCACCCGAGACGTTCCTGGGATTCGCACGAATGAAACTCGATCTCCACATTGATCATCATCGTCGTCAACCATGTCTCTCATAATCTGTGCCCTCAATCTCGCTTTATGCTTGGCGAATTCCAAATTCACGGCGCGATCCTCATCGTTAACAAGCGCTTCCATGTCGACGTACTTCACCTTCCGCTCTTTGTCCTTCTTCGATCTTCTACTTTAATGGACCGGGTTTTAGCTAATGACTTGGAAGGATTACAGAGGATGACAAGCTGGTAGTAACCTGTTAATAAGCTAGTTCTAAGCCAGTAGTAAACTGTTATAAGGGTGATACAAGGTTAGAGAAGTTATGTTATCTTATATAAAAGTTATATTTTTTATGGTGTTTATAGAAAAGTTTATATACGTTATGTAAGTGGTTAAGCATAAAAAATATAAGTCCTATAGTGGTTATAACCGTGATTGCATAACCACTTATCAAAGTATTATAAGTGTCATTTCCTTGCATGACGCTTTATGAATCTTTGAGTGCCAATGTGAAACAGAAGCAAGTTGCGAGTACGACATGCAGTGTTTTTCTGATGGACATTCCGGGATTCAAGTTTTAATTCCGCTTGCGAATTGCAGTCCATTTGGTTGCCGCATGAATTAACGGGCTCGAAGTCCAGGAAGCATGCACAGGTCATGGCGGCAGTGCATTAGCCATATATAGCCCCGGAGGCGTGCTCCGGGGACATGTGCAAGATTTAGCAGCAGCACAGGAGCAGCAGCAGCAGCAGAAAGCAAAAGTCACACACAGGCTGCAAGCCAAGAAGCATGTCAGCATCACTATTGGTAAGGGACGTCGCAGAGCACGTAAGTCTAGCGAAGCTAGCGGTTGGCGGCATGGAGGCAGGCACGCGTGCAGAAGTCGCGGCCTTGTTGGAGAGCTCTCAGGAGCTGGGGACCAAGGTGGAAAAAGTGGTGCAGGTGCTGACGAGCGCAGGTCTTGCGTACAAGCGAAGGGAGCCTGTGACGGCTATGCTTGTGCATCCAAAAAATCGCGGAGGGCTGATGGTGCAACCACACGATGCACATGCCAATGGCAGAGTCATGCTTGAGGCCGGGCTGCGGCGGGAGCTCCTGGAAGCTGGCAGCGTTTGCTTCGAGATGAGCAGCGATGCCGCGTTGCGCGAGTCGCAGTACGTGGCCAACGAGCGCGTAGTCGCGGCAGCAGAGGGAATGCTGGCGCCCGTGACCCGAACGGAACGGTTTCTGACCGTGGCGGGGTCGCACACAGCGGCTTTTTTGAAGGCGACGGTGACAGGCGCGCGTGCTGCGGACGGTAGCAGCCTGGGCGCCCTTGTGGCGGGGCGCGAGCCGGACCACCCGGTGAACGTGCTACTTCGCGACGGCTGGGAATGGTTGATCATTTCCTCTTCTGTTGAGGCGAGCTTTCCAGAGCTGGCGACTGCATTCCAGCAGTCGTACAACACGGCGCACGCTGCTGCGAAGGTTCTGAGTGAGGTGGAGTGCATGCAGACTTTTGCAAGTCTGTTCATGCAGAAGAGAGCACATGGCTGCTTGACCGAGGAAGAGCGCAAGGACGCTGCCATGGAGCAGCTCTTGCTGTCGAAGCCAGCGTGCGCGAAATACGCGGGTAGCTTGGCGCAGTACGTTTTGTTGTACGGCGGGGGAGAAGGTGAGCGGTTCCCGCTGGTTGAGTTTTTGGCTTGCTTTAGCAAGGTCTTCGGAGCATCTATGATGCTGGGGGAGGATTTCGTGCGCGCAGTGGTCGCGACAGAAGTGAAGGGGCAACTTCTGCCGATGTTGAGGTGCGCCTTGCTGGCATGCCAGCTTACGGCGCCGGTGCAGAAATGCAGGGATGGGTTTGCGCGACTTCTCTTGCCGAGCGACGCAGAGAAGCTACGCGGGGCGGCGCTCTCGCAGCGGGTGGCGGAGACCGAGGACTGTCTGGCGCGCGCTTGGCCGCTGTACCTGCAGGCGGCAGCCTTGGCGGAAAATGGGGAGCCTCTGAAGGCTATGGGCCGCTTGATGGTGCGAGCCGTGCTCATGCTACTGCAGAAGCAAAAGGCGGGAAGGGAGGCGCGTGTCTACGCGAACTTGGCGGAGCTGAGTGCGCTGTTCGCCAAGGAGCTGCAGGGCGAGGCTGTGCCTGCAGCGGCGGCGTCCGGGACCAAGCGCTCGAAGCAGCAGCCGGAGAGAGCTCTGAGCTTGAAGGAGTGCGCCGACCCGGCGGTCGTGGCACTGCAGGGGAACAAGCACCTGGTGCTGGGAGAGCGGTATACCAACAAGGACCACGCTGCACAAGTCTTCCGCTTGGTGAGCTTGGACGCTGCGGGCGCGGTCTTTCGCGGGCAGCGCTTGTTCGAGCCGGAGCTCGAGGTCCTGGAGGCCTTGCATGCAGGGGATATATAATATATATAGAATGGGTTGCACGCAGGAACTATATATAATATATACTTAAAGTACTTTGAAGTATATATATATATAGCCCTGCTCGCAGGACCTGCAGAAGCTGAAGAGCTGGAAGCGCACGCAAGCTGCGGAGTGTTTCCTTTGTGAGCCTGCAGTGGCTGCAGCTCTGCAGCCGCCGTGCGCCCTCAGCGGCGAAATCCGCCGACTGCGTGCCCAAACCTTGCTTTGGCAGCACTTTGAGCAGCATAGCTGCGGCACGGTGCTGTTTGCAGCCAATCCGTGCGCGATTTACGCGGATAAGACCTACAAGGCGAAGAAGCTGAAGCTCTGGCCTGGGGGCACACTTGCTGCTCTCAAGGAGGGGGAGGCCAAGGAAGGTGCAGTCTTGGTGCAGTTCGAGGGCGAGAGTTTCGCTGTGCAGCCTGTGCGTCCCACCGCAGACTTTGCGAAGGCAAGCGCCCTTGTGGCGTTCTGGTGGGCGTACAAGACGTCCGACGAAGGCAACTTGCAGCTGACGAGTGCGAAAATCGCAGGTCTGACCGTGCCGGTGCTGACGAATGAGCAGGAACTGTTGAAGCATGAGCTCCTGCAGCTGAAAGCTACCGACCAAGGCTCGCCGAAGAAGCGCGCCAAGAAGGCGGCGTGAGAAGTTGAAAAGGAGTGTATATATATATATATCACTGCGACCGTGCTATTTGCAAGCATCTGCAGCATGATTTGCTTGTGAGAAGTTTCATGATGCCTCGCCAAAAGCTCAAGTACTCGGCCTTCTCAAGGGCATGCCATGATGTCTTAAAAAAACACATGCCGCAAGGGATATGTGCAACATGGATCATGTCATGCAGTATATACATATCTATATATATATATATATATATGGCAGGCAAGAGATATAAAGCATCCATCGCCTCGCCTATATATATATATATATATATATATATATATACCTGGAGGTTCTTTCGCTATGTTTATTTCGGTCCGGAGTATGTTTGTGATGTTATTTGTTTGTTTGTACCACAAATTGGGGTTCGGATGTTTTTATGTTGCTTCGGCCATATTTGTGTTTTTCGTTCTCGATTGCAATGTCAAGCATCAAATCGAGCCGCCTTACATATGCTGCCACTATATGGCCCCTGGGTGCGCCCTTGTATGTTTGTGCACAATGCATCTGGGCCCCACTTGTCCAAGCTTACCTCAGCTGCACAGACAGGTACCATCATGGACAGTGGCTGCTGATGATCGAGCTATGAAGGCATTGCTGGCTTGGTTAGCCCTTATTGCCTTTCTTGCTTCGATTATCCATGCTACCATGCTGCCGTTGTACATGCATAGCAGCTGGCTCAGTGCTTGATGATGCGTCTTTACACTAGGCTTCTAGCTTAGGGAGTTCATCTATTGCTCGAGGGTTTTGCTTCACCCGAAATTTTGCGTCTTTACACTAGGCTTCTAGCTTAGGGAGTTCATCTGTTGCTCGAGGGTTTTGCTTCACCCGAAATTTTGCACCATAGTGCTGATGTAGGCAGGGGTTGTACATGCAAAATGCTTGGGGCTTTAAATTTCGAAACCGTCAGCTCTTGCCGAGTGATTGCCATGGAGTCGAACACGGGAAATGCTTCTGCTCCTGCACCCGACAGTTGCCCTGTACTCAAAGCTTGGTCGAAGAGTGCTACGATTATGGCACAGGTTTGC
Organism: Symbiodinium sp. CCMP2592; assembly: GCA_905221615.1. Lineage (NCBI taxonomy): Eukaryota > Dinophyceae > Suessiales > Symbiodiniaceae > Symbiodinium > Symbiodinium sp. CCMP2592. The sequence goes on along the minus strand of CAJNDT010001817.1, from coordinate 19,166 downwards.
AAGGCCAAAAAGCTGCTAGTGCTCCAGCACGGCAAGCTTAACCGTGCTACACTTGTGGACAATATCGAGTTGCTCTCCCCTCTCCTGAACCATATCGGCAGCATGGCTACCAAATCAGTCTAGAATGTAGTGCATGCTTGATGCATCGATCTAAACATATATGTTCCCTCCTTGCTTCGATCCTTCCTGAGGCTTGCGACCTTCCGTACATGTACTGGAGGAATATGTTCGGCGCTTCTACGTGGGTTACAGACCGATTCACATGAAGATGAAGCATGGTTCCGGACTGAATTTGGGCATTTGCATGCTAGGGTAGTTCTCATAGTGCCACATTATACAATCCCGAGGTCACGAGCTACGAGCTGAAGCATGGCTTCTGAGAAGGATGATAACAATCTTTGCCAAAATGGCAAAACGGCCTCATGCTCCGCGAGACCCTGGGGTGAGAGACCTCTTTCAAGCATCAGGGATCCCAGTGCCGAGTAACTAGACTATATATGCATGTTGCATGGTCCTAGTATGAAGCTCTTAAAACTTATACCCCTATCCATCCCAGGTGCAACTTCTGGAAGCGATCCCGGCGATGATGCTTCGTCTGAGGAATCCTGGGATGAGGAGGGTGGAGAATCTGAAACAGAGGAGGAATATGATGAAGACCTAGAGCTTGATGTGGACGAGGCAGAGGAAATGGAGGTGGATGGGGCTTCAGCAGCAAAGGAGAATCCCGAACGCTGGGTCATAGCACACCGCCGAGATGATCCTACACATGAGGTTGCAGCACAGCAGAATCCCACAGATGAGGCAGCACAGCAGAATCCCACAGATGAGGCCGCAGCACAGCAGAATCCCACAGGTGAGGTCCCAGCACAGCAGAATCCCGCAGGTGACGCCGCAGCACAGCAGAATCCCACAGGTGAGGTCGCAGCACAGCAGAATCCCGCAGGTGAGGTCCCAGCACAGCAGAATCCCGCAGGTGAGGTCCCAGCACAGCAGAATCCCGCAGGTGAGGTCGCAGCACAGCGGAATCCCAAACATCAATCGGAACGCACCGACTTGGCTTCACTTGATCCTCGCGAACCTATTGCTCCTAGGCTTTTGTAGTATCCATGCAAGTCAACTAGTCTTAACCTTTAAAGGCCGGTGTTTTGATTTTGCAGAGTTAGGCATCCCATGTGCTGTTGAGGCTGCTACTTCTGGCACTTCAAAGCTGAAGCTTTCTCTGCCGATTCCAAGCTTTCCAACTGCATTTTATGCAAGCTTAGCCCATACAATGCCCTAAACTGTCGAAGCCCTAAACCCTGATACCCCCTATAATTATAATGGCCCTTTAAACCCTACAAGCCCTTAAACCCCCAAACCCTTACCCCGAACCTTCACGTAATATCCCAGGTCGAGCAACCTCGTCTGCAGCTTCGGAGTCCTCGACCATCGTGACTCCGCCTCCGAGAGGTTGCTCAGTATAATATGCATGCTACTTGCACACAATGCAGGGTATGTGTGGCTTCAGATGTTGCAATTCTCATGGTTTGCTGGATTCTTAGGAATGCCGTGTTCGCCAAAAAGCCAGGCCAAGAAGAAGCGAGAGCACTATCTGGTAGATGATCGGCGTACGGGTTTCAAGTGTCTCAACTGTGGCGATGGGGGAAGCTTCGATCACTTGATGTCTTATCGGTGTGATGCACTGGATGCTGAAAGTGACCCCAGTTACATAGCCAGCCGCAAGCTTGCTGAGAAACTGCGAGCAGAGGAGAGTGAGGCAGGTTCAGGAGACTTGGATCTCGAGGCTGAGCTTCTACAGGAACAGCTAGCTTTGGAAGAGCTGCTCCTCCAGGCAGAAGAGGGTGAGCTACAGAGGTTGTTAGCCGAGGATGAAGCTGCTGTACTCGAAGCGCAGATTCTGTCTTTGGACCGATGTGCTCCGAAGAACAGCCCGGAGCGAGAGCGGGACATAGCCGATTTAATTGCTGAGGATGAAGAGGATCTACGTAAAGCAAAGGCTTTGTCTATGAAAGCAAGAGCCCAAGCCCAGGCCAGCCCACAGCACAACAGCAAGCAGGCCCTCTTGAAGATTCCCCACATCAACACAAAGAGGTCCCTGGAAGATCCCAATGCCAAAGCACTTAATGCAAGTGTAGAGGAAGGGGCCAAGAAGCCTCGTGTTGAAGTGCAGTCGCAGTCCCAGCGGACTGCTGACGCCAACAAACACGTGGTGGGAAATGAGCTCGTGAGTGACAAACCCGTGGTGAGAAATGCGCTTGTGAGTGCCCTGGATGCTTCAAGTAGGTGTTGGTTATATAATGCCGATCGATAGATGTACTGTAGACAGTTCACGAATGCCTCAATATAAGGTCCCGACAACCTCGAGACCCAGCCCTTAGAGATCGAGATGGGTGACCTCGACCTCGCTGCCGATGCCGAGCTCGATGATGACGATGATGCCGCGACCCGCCGCCTTGGCGATGTATCCATGGATGAGAGTGCAGACGAGAGCGCGAGCCATCACACGTTGCACTACGAAGAGCCCCATCCTGATGCATCCCGAAAAGAGACAGTGCTTGATCTGAAATATGTGTGGTTAAGCTAGGTGCTTGATTGCAATTCCCAGTCAACTCCGAGCATTCGGTTACCACCTAAGGCACCAGAGGTGCTGCCCGAGTGCCCCGATGCTGAGCCCTTCAAGGCATTGTCTCCAGCAGAGCAGGTTGAGAAGTCTGGGGGAGTGTTAACTCTCAAGAAGAAGAAGGGCAAGAAGGCAGATGATGATGAGTCAGAGGATGAGGAGGTTGATGCTGACCCGGCCCCCAAAGCTGGTCGGGGCCGTGGGGGCCGTGGGGGACGTGGGGGACGTGCGGGTCGTGGTGGTCGTGGCGGTCGTGGTGCCACAACAAAGGGCAGAGGGCGCGGCCGAGGATGCAAGCAAAACGAGGAGCCCGAGGAAACCCCTGATCCCAGCCCAGTCGCAACAGAGCCAGAGGAGAGTGAAGCCGAATCCGCCGAGGTGGAGGATGTTGAGCCCAAGAAGGAGACAAACAAGAGAAAGCGAGATGATCGAAAGGCTGGTGTGGATGCCGGTAAGCCCAAAGGAAAAGCAAAACCCAAAAAGGCAGCAGCGCCACCCAAAGCGAAGACACCGAAGACCACAGCAGCCAAAGCAGCAGCAGCCAAGCCGAAGACAACAGCAGCCGCAAAAGCAGCAGCCAAGAAAGAGGGCACGAAAGCTAAGACATCGGGCAAGGGACGTTCGGAAGCAGAGCAGAAAGCACTCAGATCACGGAAGTCAGTGGCCTATCACAAGGCGATGACACAGGCTAAAGCCCAGGGCAAAGACCTGGATGTTTGCAAGAAAGAGGCACAAGCTGTATCTTGTTTTATGTACTGTCGCAACTGCATGAATGTGGCATTTATGTGCATACCCTGTGTGATTTGTGAGTTGTGTGCTACATGGGGCAGCTAAGGCTTACAAAGCCATGTCGTGAGCAAGCTGATCGGATTCGAATGGGTATGACTTCGCGAGCCAGTTTTCGGGGTCTTGGGTGCTACTGATTGTGACAACCAATAGTGTTGCCGGCAATCCCGTAGCAATTTTGCGAATGGCCATCGTACACAAGCAGGGGCCAAGCGAGCTGGTGCGAACACCATCGATCTACTTTTATATGGACCAAGCGAGCCGGTGTGAACACCGACCGCTTTACTTTTAGGATCGTGTTACACACGTGTGTGAGTGGGAGTGCCATCACAAGCGACAAAAAAAGAGCAAGTGCACCATGCAGTGTTCGTACAGTTTGCACTTATACCCGACCAACCCATCTCATGAAATACTTGCCAGGATACCCATGCCTCCCAAAGTCGAAGGATGGCAGGTTCGTGCTTGTGCCCAAGGCCAGATCACCTTGTGTGCAATTGCCGAACATGATCGACATGTGCATGCGAGTGTCTCTGTGTTGCCTACACTGCTGTGGCTTGTGACTGCATCTGCAATATATGCGCGGGTCTCGAGCTGTTTTCGTTTCGTTTGGTGGCCCGCAATGGATCCCCACGAGTCGCTAGTTGTGAACCTGGTGCAGCTGGATGCTCCGAAGGTAGGTGGGTGTTTGTGCTCTAATTATATACAATGATGGTGATGTTGCCCCCTGCTAGGTCTTTGTCGCGACGGTCTGTCCCTCAATGGTCCTATGTCTATCATATGTATATAGCTAGCTAGCTTAATCAATCAAGAAGTCCTGGTGCCCAGGTTCTATTGTTGCGATGGATGGCCACACTTCCCTTTGGCAACAATGTGGAGTTCTTTGAAGTCTTTGCCGGCGAGGCTGCAGTGACGCAAGAATGGTTCCACACCCAGCTAGTACTCATGCATATTTACTGTGTGAAGGCTGACTAGATGTGACAGCACAATGAAACCAAGCTAGTCTAAGGCAACGTGCTGGATACACAACCATGAGCTACGACAAAGTATATGGACCTGGGATGGATTTCCTGACGAGCTCAGGGTATTCGAGATTTGCCTGCAACCTTCGAGTGCTTTTCTGGGGTGTGCATAGGCTAGATTGGGGTCATGTTAATTAAGGTGATAAAGACTATCTTAGTCCTGATCAACTGAAACACTATCCTCAAAACCCCAAAACTAAACCCCTAAACCCCTGAATAAGAAACCTTGGGGCTATATTCAAAAAGCCGGGATCAACTGAAATATGATTATATATCATTAATATATATTATATCTCTAAACCCTCAAAAACCCAGAGCCAAACCCCTGACCCCCTAAACACCCGAACCCCTAAACCTAGTACCCCTGAGCGCTGAGACCCTGAAGCCTTAAAACCTTAAAGCCCTGAGCCCCCCATTTTTTCAGAAGTGCAATGGAACCGAAAATGCAAATCTTCCCTGCCCAGGATCGCGATGTATGCAGTGCTGAACCAATGTGTCGATGCCCTGAATGTCATAGGCCCGGACTGCAGCAGCTGGGGCCTGCCGGCACGTCACACAAGCATGAGAAGTGAGATCAACCCTTTGGGGCGCAATGGGCTGGCCTGGGTTGACATGAACAATTGCTTGGTAGCTCGGCCACTGGGCCTAATTTAGTGGCATCTTTGCCATTCGCTGTTCTGTCGGATTCGACTCGAGATGTGTGCAACTATATTAGCTAAGGCTTGTTCTTTTGCTCCTTCTCATGCTCAGTCGGCATGCGACATGGGTGGTTGAACAGCCACACCAGAGTTTGCTGTCTAAGCACAAGCGCTGGGACTGGCTGGTGAACCGCATTGTCAAGGTTTGTGGGCCTATCTAGTGGATTTTTGTAACATATAAAATATTTGTATGGTGTCTTCCTGTTGTAGTATCGACACACCGGCTGCAGGGGGTGCATGTACATGTTGCAACTAAGGTTTATTGTCAACCCATGTGGATGATGCATCATGGGGGGCCCACACCGAAGCGAACTTTGCTTATGTCCCCTATGGTCACAATATCGATGCTTGACAAGGGCAAATTGACTAAGAAGGACCGAGAGGCCAAGACAAAGGTTACTACAGTCCGTTTCTTATCTGCACGATACTGGGTTCTTGTTAAGGAACTTATAATTTAAGTTACCATAATCGGGATCTATCGTAAATAATAGGGTTTCCTTATTATGGTAACTTAAATTAAGTTCCTTAACAAGAACCCAGGATATGCAAAGCTAGTAGCCCTCCCTTCTTAAACAAGCTAGACTGTGTCTTGTCTGAGGTAGACATATGGACAAGAAGGGCCAGTCCTGCTTCACCGGCTGCAAGGATGCATTGAAGAAGTCCGGGCCACCTGGCCACATAGTAGGTGCATGTGCAGTGATCATTATGCATGTGGCTGAAGCATGTTCTCCATAAGGGTCTACACGGCCGAGTTTGGGAAGAGTCTGATGGAGGCATACGAATCGAGGTGGCATTTTGGGACAATATTGCTCAGGACCCAAAAGAATTAAGTACCTTTTGGAGATTTTTTATCGAGCCCCAAGAGTACTGCCAAGGAATCCTGGCGAGGTCTCCCCCTGGCCGATCGGGCCGAGTGCAGGGGTCGCCGTGATGTTGATTTGGCCAGCCACACCGACAAGGAAATCTTTGATTCCTTACCCATGGGTGACATGTGGATAGACAGCCGGATCCATGAAGTGTTCCTGTACCTCTACAACTGTAAGAAAGTCGAGCGACTTGTAGAAAGCACTAATATATTAGTTTCTCCTAGCCTGCTTTGTCTTAATGGCCTGGGCTTCTATGTGTCCCAATGCATTGCACCTATAAGGATCCCCGACAGCTGGGCCGATGTCATGAAATCCTTCAAGGAGGAGGTCGCCCTGCAAGCCCTGCTGGCTGCATTGACATGCTAGTACCACCACCACCGCCACCAGCACCACCACCACCACCACCACCACCACCACCACCACCACCACCACCCCATGACGACACGTACTATCTCCTACTGCTGATGCTGCTGCTTTACTATGTCCGTGCTACTATTGCTGGGCCCTGGCATCCGATTTGGGGTTTACAGTACCTAGCTGATACCCAAAACAATACACACATATATATATATAATATGAATAATAATTATATAGGTCCTACACTGATCCTGCATAACAACCTCCACATCTAGCGAGGTCATCACAGCCCAAACCCCACACCTTGTGGCTCCAGAACACTGAAGCAAACCCCAACCTCAAACCACAGGCCCCAGTGATACCAAATCCAGAAAGCCATGGCTTCATAATATCAAACCTGAAACCTAACCTCAAATGCAGCCGGCTGTTCCTGAAGCCGTTGTGCAATTCGAAGTTGGTTTGCCTTCCAAGATGCAGTGTTCGGTATCTTGTGTGGGTCTGGGGCTGAGGGTTTCTACCAAACTACTGGGAGGAAGGGTTTTGTAGGCAGTGCCGCCGTTAGCAATGCTGGTATTAGTGCTAGTATATAAGAAGATACTGGCAGCAGCAACAGCACAAGAGTTGTATAGTATATGTTAGTCGTACTAGTAGTACTAGTAGTAGTAGCCGTAGTAGTAGTAGTAGTAGCAGTAGCAGTAGCAGCCACAGTGGTAGTAGTAGTCGTAGTAGTGGTACTAGTAGTAGTAGTAGTAGTAGTAGTAGTAGTAGCAGTGGTCGAAGAAGCAGTAGCAGTAGCAGTAGCAGCCGGAGTGGTAGTAGTAGTGGTAGTAGTATAGCTAGTTGTAGCAGTAGTAGTATAGTAGTAGAGTAGTAGTAGTAGTAGTAGTAGTAGTAGTAGTAGTAGTAGTAGTAGTAGTAGTAGTAGTAGTAGTAGTAGTAGTAGTAGTAGTAATAGTAGTATGTAGTAGCTGGGAGGCTTTTATGGTGGTGCTGCTGCTGGTGTGGGTGGTGCTGGTGGTCTGTGGGGTGGTATTGTTGCTGGAGGTGTTGGTGGTAGCAGTGGGGGGTGGTGGTGGTGTTGGGTTTGGTGTGGGTGGTGTCGGTGTTGGTGGTCTGGTGTGGTGGTAGTACTAGTAGTAGTAGCTAGAAGTAGCAGTTTTGCAGTAGGTAGAAGCTACTAGGGTGGCAATATCGTAGTAATCGTAGTAGTAGTAGTAGTAGTAGTAGTAGTAGTAGTAGTAGTAGTAGTAGTAGTAGTAGTAGTAGTAGTAGTAGTAGTAGTAGTAGTAGTAGTAGTAGTAGTAGTAGTAGTATAGTAGTAGTAGTAGTAGTAGTAGTAGTAGTAGTAGTAGTAGTAGGAGGAGGAGGAGGAAGTAGCAGGAGTAGTAGTAGTAGTAGTAGTAGCAGTAGTAGTGGCAGTAGTAGTAGTAGTACTAGTAGTAGTAGTAGTAGTAGTAGTAGTAGTAGTAGTAGTAGTAGTAGCAGTAGCAGTAGCAGTAGTAGTAGTAGTAGTAGTAGTAGTAGTAGTAGTAGTAGTAGCTAGTAGTACTAGGTAGTGTAGTAGCAGCAGCAGCAGCAGCAGCAGCAGCAGCAGCAGCAGCAGCAGCAGCAGTAGTAGTAGTAGTAGTAGTAGTAGTAGTAGTAGTAGTATAGTAGTGAGTAGCTTTTACAGCTAGTAGCTAGAAGCCCAGGCATGTGGATCCACCACTCTTCGCGAAGATCTGCGGCAACTGGAGCTTTCGAGCATTGTGGGTCTTGGGCAGTGATGGGCCGGCTTTAAGGGTGCTTTTATATAAGGCCTAGGTGTTTCTCGGGGGTGTTCACTTAAACCTTTGGTGTTGTTAGGAGAGCCTGGTGTCTACACCAGGAATACCTCGGACTCTTTTCATAATGTAGCTCATTTGGTGGCTTCTGCGTTGAATTGCTCGGCCGTTTTTACCCGCAACCCGGCCGCAAATACCCGCAACCCGGCCGCAAATCCCCGCAACCGGCCGCAAACCCAAAAAGCGTAGCAAACCGTATTTTCCTTTTGGCCATAAACTACCCAAATCGGCTGTATTTCGGGTTGAACCCTAAGGCTAAAACCCTAAGCCCATGCATAGTTGCATTCAATTCGTGTGTGCAAAGCACGGGTGATGCCTGGCAGCTCGATCTTGCATTCGTGGATGCGAAAGCAGCAACCTGCATGCTTTCGGAGTATGAACATGTGCGAGTGGTTTCGAGAAGTGATTCTCCTTGACTTCACAGGCTCTTTAGCTTTGCTAGTGTAGGTGGGTCACTCGATGACCTCCCGTTTGTTTTCGTGTAACTCGTTGGTGGAAGCTGTGCCACTCCTTGCCTGCAACTCCATGTCGCAGCCAGAGCAAGCTCATGATGTGCAGAGCAGGATCGATGCCCTTTGTCTGTTAGTACAAGATTTCACATAAAGCTTGATCCCGACACCTAACTCCCTTAAAATCCCTAAAGCCCTGTTTTAAAACCCTATACATGTGCCTTGAAAACAAAGCTAAAACATATCCCAACCAAGGCTTCCAGGGCCAGGATCCAGGCCCTGCAGGCCCAGCTGGCTGCACGTGGCAAGCCCCGGCCCCGCTCCGAGGCTGGCCCGTCTGGTGGCTATTCTGCAATCAGTCAAGCTAGAGAATATTATATATGCAAGCTTCGATCAGTAGAGCCCAGGAGCATTTGATTTCGAACCGCAACACCCAGTCGTATACATATATGAAGTCATCCCCCAAAAAGCATCCTCAATCCTTCGGGTCCCTAATCTGCTCTCAAGCCCTGGAGGCCCTTACCATGCTTAGACTCATGCTCCACTCTGCCCCAGAAAAGCAACAGCATCAACCCAGGCAAACCTACAGCCCTATACCACCCTAAGCAATCCCCTAGCTTTGTTGTATATCGGTCATAAGCAGCAATTGCAAACTCTAGTGGGATCGGGTTATGTATCTGGACCAGACACTATATTATACATACATGCATATGCATGCTTATACATGCATACATGTATACATACATATATATATATATATACATATATACAATATATGTTACACATACACACATACACATTCACACAACACTATATATATATATATATATATATATATATATATACGTATATACATATGCATGCATATATGCATGCATACATACACACACACACACTACATAACCACATGTGTGTGTGTCTGTATATGTATATGCATTATATATTTGTAAATGCATGTACAGCATACACACATATATGCAAACCTATATAATCTGTGTATACCTATATATTATACATATATATTTAATATATATATATATATATATATATATAATATATTCGGGTATATAGATACATGCATTGCACACTACAACGCACACATGTTTTTTTAACATGGCAGGGTATAGTCCACACAGCATTGCGATGCTTTGTGTTACACTGACCACATACAGATATCTTGTCTGTATGTTATTGCATTAATCTATGCACGAGGTGCACCATGCCTGGCAAGACAGACCTCCCACCTGGCCGTGCCCGGTGCCTTGACGATGCCACCATGCGCTGATACTCTGGTGAGTGGGGTCGGCAGTACCGAATCCCTGGGATACGACAGTGCTGTAGAAGATGCCCAGCGCCAATGGCCGAGACCCAGCCCAGAGAAACCAACTGAGCCTGTGGACAAAGCAAGCAAGCCGGAGCCCGAGATCCCGAAGCCGAAGAAGAGCAAAATCGAACCACAGCCCAAGGACACTGAAGAAAGCAAGCCGGAGTCCAACAGCAGCCCAGCAAGCAAGCCGCTGTCCAACAACAGCCAAGCAAGCAAGCCGGAGTCCAACAACAGCCAAGCAAGCAAGCCCGAGCCCAACAACAGCCCAGCAAGCAAGCCAGAGTCCAACAACAGCCAAGCAAGCAATCCGGACTCCAACAATGGCCGAGCAAGCACTCGGGAGCCCAACAATGGCCGAGCAAGCAAGCCCAAGCTTTTCACCCCAACCAAGAGAAGCTCTACTGCCGAGCTAAGCTCTCCTGATACCTCGAGATCCAGTCACCCGCACAGCAGCCCCGGTACCGGTTCCTCAAACCGCCACGCCCCTCGAAAGAGCCATCGATCAAAGTCGCCGACGTACTGGAGGACATTTGGATGCATTGGGTTTCTTTGCATGTCTGTGTGTGTGTGAGAGATTATATGCACACATGTGTATGTGCACACTTCTGCTCGTCTTGTCCAATGCATGTTTAAGCACTGCTGTTTTTTCTACATGTGTGGGCTTATATACATATATACATACACACATCTACAATAAATTATATGTATATATATATATATATATATTATCATATACATATATATATACATACATATATATATATATATATATATATATATATATATGAGGTAGCTATATATATGTAGCTAGGCAGGAGTGTGTCGGTAGACTGAATATTGGTTGGTTTGTGGTCGTGGCAAGGTAGCACAAAGATTGGCATGTTGGTAGAATGTTGGGTAGGCAGGCAAGGAGTTTGGTGGGTATCCAAGTAAAATGCACACTTCATAGGTATAGGTAGGTATATATATATATATATATATATATGTATATATATATATATATTATATATATAATATTGTATATATAGTCAACATATCGGTTGTCTAAACTGAGGATCTAGCCCGAGACCCTGAACCCTATATAAAAACCCTAGAAGGAGCCCTGAACCATATTATAAGCCAGCATAATATCTATCCCTGCCCTAAGCCCTGAAACCCTGAACATTAGAAGGATTCTCTGTGGATACATCATGCTATTATTTGATCTAACCCCTAAACCCTCGACCTTTTTTAGGCATAGACCCTTCGCAGAAATCCTTCAAGGATGCGACGATACTTTGAACCCCGGTGCTCCGGGGAGCTCAAGTGCTCGGAAGCTGCCTTGTCGCTGTACAAAACATCCGAAGGCCGCAGCTCTGCTTGCAGCCTGTGCAATGGGATCTCTGTGTTGTGTAGTTTTTATCGAGAGATTGTAATCGGGTGTGCCTAAGGTAAGAAGCTGAAGGAAATGCTTCTGAAGCATGGCAACTTCAAGTGCCTGGAGTTGCAGCTACGCAAAACCCACACGGCTTCCTACGGTAAGAAAAAGTCGGGGAAGTGGGTGACCAAGCACTTCCTTGGGACAGCCATGCACTGGACCCCGCCCTGAACTCGGCTTGTATCGTGTGCATCATTCATCTGCAACAGGCTGTCCTACCATGTTTGATGTTAGCTACTGTAGTACATGCCATCCAGGAAGATGATTTCCTCTGCCTGGACATGGGCAACCAACACCAAGAACATCCGACGCAACAGCATCCATGGTGAGGAAGAAGCCAACCTCATCTTGGATGAGGCCTTTGAGGCCAATGACCAGACCACCAACGAAACCACGATGCAAGGTGGAACGGATGTGCAGGAGTGAAACAAATTGTGCAGTTGTGACTCACTTGCCAATGCTATCTACAAATACAACAAAAGCCCAAACCCTAAACCCTAAACCCTAAGCCCTAAACTGTAAACTGTAAGCTGATCTAATCCAAAGCTATATAATCGATCTTGCAGGAAGACTCCGGCTTCCTCCTCGAGGGCGATGTGCCGGACATCGAGTCCAATGCTGCAGCCATCGCCAGTGGCCAGGCCAATGGTGCAGCAGCAGCATCCTCTGCGCAGGCAGAGCAGCTGGAATCGTTCTCTTCGTCAGCTTCGTTTAAGTGTCGTGGCAGTATATGGAAGTTGTGCTATCAGCAATGACTGTGCTACCGACCTTGGAGCTCAATTTGGGCAACCTGCCTAGGCTCACCTTTCCAAGCCTTCAGCAGACAGCCTCGCCGTTGAGTATCCTACCGGGTTTTCTCGAAGTGCTTGGGCGAAAGATCGATAACACCGTCGATGTTCTCGAGACTTGGTTTGTATGTAGCCGTTTCAATTATCAGTCCTAGTTTGCTAGCTTGGCTGATAAGGACAAGCTGAAGAAGATCGGTGGCACACGGGCGCAGACGTGACTCGTCTGTAGCATGTCTAGACCAGTAGTAGCTGTCTCTGTGTTGTTGCACAAACCAAGGCTGAGGGATCAGCTCGAGACGATTCTGTCGAGTATGCGGGAGCTCTTCAACAAGCTGACTGTGAAGCAGTCCGAAAGCTTGACTTGCAATGTCGACAAGTACAAAACTTAGCTCGTCTTTGATCTGTCATAAGTGTGATAGATAGCTGGACATAATGGTGCTTGCTACCACAGGCCCTTCTCAGACTCGTTGCTTCGCTTGTTTGCGGAGACGACGAAGCAAGACCTGATTATGAACAACTATGTCGTGAGGGCAAGGCCACAGAGCTGAATTATCAAGTTCATTGCATGCTATGCATGTAACTAGCATCCCGAGTTCAATCATCTCAGGTCTGTGAAAGGTGGTGCTGGCTCATCTACTGACAAGCCAGCCAAGAAGGAGAAGAGCAAGCCCAAGAACAGTGGCAAAGCCAAGAAGGACAAGAAGGATAAAAAATCTAAGTCGGCAAAGGAGAAGAAGGACAAGAAGGATGGCAAGGGCTCTCCCAAGCCCAAATCCAAAAGGGATTGAGCCAGTGCTTAGTGCTGGTGTGGGCTCTTTTCTGAGGTAGGAAGTAGAAAAGCCGTGCAGCAGATCAATGGGGCTGGGGTATGTAGCTAGATATATTCGCTAGGCTGGCAGAGCTAGGCTTCAATGAGGCCCTGTTGGTGTGTTGTTGTGCTCTTCCAAAAGCACACTATCGAGCAGTGTGCCGGTATCTGTGCCTGGGGTTATCATGGCAAAATCTGCGACCGCTGAAAACACGGAGTTTTGATGTGTAGATATGCGCATGTCGTTGCAAACATTATAATATTTAGTCTACATATCATGTGCTTGCGAGGCCTGCTGTCTGGTGATGCCAGCTCCGAGAGTGATTCAGGTGGGCCAAGTGGGCTAGTTCAATATTGCTAACCCTACGAAGTCCTAGACCCTAAACCCGATTAAAATTAATTCAAACCCCAGGCCCCACGAAAACCCTGTGACCCCAAACCTCAATGGTGCAACTCTTAAGATTTCCACCTGCCATAAACTCGGTCCGCAAACATTATGCCAAGAGGGTCTAAGCTGTTGTATATACTTCCCAAGTCCGAAAACCCTCCTGACCGAAGCTCGAAACCAGTTCAGTAGAAGTTCTATATTAAGTAGAAACCCCGAAAAGCTCCAGGGTCATGGTATAGGGACTGGGTGTGCTTATTTTTACAATCCTTAAGTTCTTGAGCTGTGCACCTCGACCAAAACCTATTTAATATAGGTGCACCAAACCCAAACCGTGCTGAACAAGTCGTCCCCAAACTCATCCATTATGTGATGTTTCCAAGAACTTCTAATATGTTCAAACCCTAGAAAAGTTCCCAAGCAATCCTCAATGGCACTCTTACATACCACCACCCTGCAATGCTATGTTGATGTCCAAAGCTCCGGCTCCTTAACCAAAAATCCCAGCCTAAATCCCCTAGCACCAACCCATCTATAAATCCTTCTTAAATGTGTCCTCGCAGGAGATGAGCCGACCGACGATGACCTGGCTGATGAGCTTCTTGTGGGCTTTGAAGCTGGGGCCAATCGTGCGGCAAGCAGTTCAGCATAGCTTCTGGGAGAGGACACGTACTAGGTGGATTGAGGTTGTACCCATGTTGAGGATACCCTAGCATGATTGCAGGCCGAGAGTGCGCGACGGGTGGTTCGACTTGCCCAAGTGGCTTCCAGGAAGCTACGCAAGATTGGCCCCAAGGCTCAGTTCATCCTGCCAATTGATTTAAACCGTAAACTAGTTGGGAATTGATATGTCGCTAGGGACTACTATCTGGGCTCTGTACTATTACCTATTAGTGCTAGATCCGATTTTGGGTATGTCTAAATCCCGGCAATGCAAGGACACTCAGACCGCTACTTGAATCAACTGGCAGCCTGTGGAACTGGTGGGAGGGGGTATATCAATGCCTCGAGAAATCTACATAGATTGATCCATCGGCAAGGCCGATGCCTGAATGTGAGTGTGAACTCCGTCTGGACTCCAGTGAGGTTTCTTCGGAAGGGGAAGATTCGAAAAGAGAGCATAAACATGCCGGTGCTGATGCCATCGAGTTGGTTGCGATATTCACTGTCTGTCGGCGGAGAAACATTCCTTGCTGGGGACTGCCTGGATGCTGAAGCATCGATTCAGCAAAGATTCAGAAGCTTTTGGCGAAAGTTCCAGGCCATCGACCCAAGCTTTCCATTCTTTCAAAGACCTGATTATCAAGATGTTGCAGGCCTTTCAGTTCCTATCCTGGTCCATGGAGATGAGGGCCGTGGGAATTCTAAACGACCGATTATGTGCATCTCGATACAACCGCTGATTGGACTGCGGGGCCTGCAGGAAGTCAATATGCGATTGTGTCCGGTCAACCACATTTTAGCCCCTACTTCAACCCGACATCCCAAAATTTAGTTCTTATTGAATTTTTATTAGCAATCGGTAAGCTAACTTGTAAGGAACTCCCTGGCAAGCCGCATGCTGTTCACAGTGATCCCTTCAGAAACATATTGGGGGGACCGGACCATCGACACTCTGCTCGCTGCCCTGGCCAAAGACCTCGGAGAGCTTTATGAGAATGGGGTATGTGTGGCTTCTACTTCATCTGCTGGCTAGTTGTTTATTGCTAGTTTGTCGATTTGGTTTGGGGTATAGGGCATTTATACTGCATATACAGCTACAACTAATCCCTGACCTAGGTATCACATAAAGGCCGCAGAATGATCGTGCGATTGGTATTGATCGGAGTGAAAGGTGATTGGCCATTTTTGCGGAAGGCCATGAGGCTCAAGACTGGATTTACATCCACAAGAAAGTGCCATTTATGCAACACAGAATCCTAGTCCAGGTTCAGAACTTGTTATTCAGCTAATGGGTATATACGTAACAATTATCGACACAGGCAGGGTTAATTTCCCCACATAAAGCCTCCAAGGACAAATGGTATGATGTTTCCAAGACTGCTGCGACAGCTGCACATGAAGATGCTCCAGAGGATCCATACAAACAGTCTCAACCTCCTGCTGCCCTCCGGAGCATACCCACGATCGCAGACATCCCTCATGCATCGAGGGTCGATGTAGCGCACACATACGCCATCCAAGGGTGGGGGAAAGATTTCTGCGGTTCCTCACTTGTTTTAATGGTTCGGATGGCAATATTGCCAGGTCGATCATTACAGGTGTCACTGGACCACGGCTATGGCCTTTTCAGGGAATACTGCACCCTACATCACAAGACCACATCCATAACACACTTCAGCAAGGAGATCCTGAAGGTGAAACAGCTCTTCGGCACTTATCTGGGCTGGTGACTGTGTGCCATATTACGTGCAGTGTTTAGAGGTTAGGGGTTACATTAGGGGATCGGCTCGGTAGTTAATGCTCTACAGTAGAAGCCAGAAAGTTGGAACATCATTATCCTCATGCCCTTAATGTCTTTAAAGTATATAAGGGATCCTAGCACTAATCCTCCTATATCCATGTTCCAACTTTCTGGCTTCTACTATAGATCGTTTTATTATAAGATGCATTTGCAGGCTTACACAATTTCCGAGGGGGTGTGGCAAAGGGCACGATTGTGGCCTCATGAATGCTTGGATACAATCTGTGCTCGAATCAGTGGATGAGACAACGCTGGCACCTTCGAAGCAGGTACTAAGCCCTAGGATACCCGACCCTACATGGAATACTTGGCCATTGAACTTCTGCAAACTCCACGATTGATAGATGCACCAGTTCTGCACTTGTGTACCGCCCAGGCACCCGAGTTTTTGGATCTCTTCCGACTGTTTCGATGGACTCACCAAGCCTGTGGTTTACACTTTCGCACAATTTATCGTGCTGGGATCTTTCTGACAAGGGACGAAGCTCGTGTGGCCATCGAAGCTGGCTGGAAGATGCTGGTGGCACTGCCTTGTTAGCAAAGCTCTGCTGGCTGTTGCTAGATGTGATGGATGTTGTGGGGTTATATCATTCAGATTTCTAGAATGTGCTCATGCCTATGAGGACGGCTACCAGCGACTTGCTCACAAATGTGCCCAGAATCGCTGGGCATTGTTCCGAGTGCGTCCAAAGCTGCACATGCAGTCAGAGATTATGAAACTTGCTTGGTCTTTGCAATGTTTTATAACTCCTGGAACCTAGCTTGAATAGTTACTTGTTTCATGGGCTCTGCTGTTCTTGTTCCGAGAATGATTTCGCAGCTTAGTTGGGACCTGCAAGTCCAGTTCGATGCTGGGGCCAAGGCCCTTCTCAATCCCTTATGTGGCCTGTCGATCTTTAAAATTTATAATTTGCTTTAGTCTTCATGTAGCTGTGAAGCTGTCAATATTGTAAAGCTTGGGCCATAGATCGATCCACCTAGGCTTTGCTACTTGGAGCGATGAGGACTACATAGGCAGAATCTCCCGGATCAGCCGCCGGTGCTCGGCTGCTGGCAAAGTTATCCAGACGATTACGAAGTCGCTCATGTTTTACAAAAGAGTATGGCAATGTCATTATGATTTAAGATGATGTCCGAGGTCCTGGCTAGATTGAATGTCCGGTAGATGACGAGCAGCATCACGGTGGCGAGGAAATAGTGCTGCACTCTTGCGCGCGATTGTGTGTAAGTAGGGGTGCTGGTATCCGGAACCCCAAGCCCCTAAACCCTTCAAACCCTAAAGCTCATAAACCCAAACCACGAAAACCTAAAAACAAAAAACCTGCCAAACTGTAAACCGAACAACTACTAATGTATTCAGAAGCTATAAAAATCCCGGATATACACCCTAAAGCGAGCCAGCCAACTGCCGAGATGATGCTTCGGCCACATTTGTGGCCATCCGGCCACTTATTCAAAAGCGGCCATTTCTTATATAATCGTAACACAAATATTTCGCTATGCAAAATAACGTAACGAAAGATCCCCTAGGTATATATATATATATATATAGGGCGGTCATGGAAAGCATGCATATATAGCTATATATCACTTTATAATATATATATATATATATAAAGTATATATATACATAGAGCTTTGGCCATGGAGGTGCGCTTGACGCAGGAGCTGTTTGTGGCGCGCGGAGAAGTGACGCGGAAAATCCCCAGCAACTTTTTGTGCATGGTGGACGGAGTGCAGTACATGCAGTTGCGGCCGACGTCGCCCTGGCTCTGCAACCTCGTCTGCGGGAAGTGCCCACGCGGCATGTCGCTGGCGAGCTCGTCGCAGCTGGAAGAGCTGAAGAAGCTGCGTGACGGCGCGCTTGAAGCCGCGTTGGGGGGTGCAGGTCCTGCAGAGAACTTGTTTGCAGAGCAGCGAGCGCCCAAGAGGCGGAGAGCACAGCAAAGTGCCGAGGAGGTGCGCGCGGTGACCGTTGATGTAGACGGCACCCAAGTGCGGATGTTGGCGCCGCCGCGGCGGGGCCTGCGCCCGGACCTGCATGTGGCGTGCGACGGCGCGCAGCTCGCCGCGGTGTTTGAGAGGCTGGCGCAAGACTGCGATGCCTGTGCTGGCTCGGAGTCCAGGGACTACAAAAGCGCACGGGGCGCTATGCGGCCCACGCGCAGGGACGCGGGCGCGGCACACGCGGGCGCCCGCGAGGGTCGCGCCGCCGCGGAGTGGCAGGGCGTGCGGCGCCCGGCGCGCCGGTCGCGAGACAGGTGCCCGCGGAGGAGGAGGAGGAGGAGGAGGAGGAGCAGGAGAGTGCAGATGAGGATGCACGGAGAGCGCTGAATAGCGGCTTTTACAGTTTTGCGCAGGATCTGCGACCGAAGGAACCAAAATAAGGGAAGAGCCCAGTTGTTTGGCTGCTTTGCATATTTGTGCAGCAGAAGCATGGAATTTTGATTTGCAATGCATGGCAACGTGCTGAATTGTGACATCCGCGCCGCTCCTTCTCAAGCTGCAAGCACAGCAGCAAAGCACAGCAGCAAACACAGCAGCAAACACAGCACCAAACACAGCAGCAAACACAGCTCCAAGCACAGCAGCAAACAGGGCGGCATGCATGCGGCCTTCCTCGCACTTGCACTCATGCAGCCAGGTCTAGGCACACGCACTTAAAGTAGGAGCCTTGTAGGCACATGCAGTCAAGAAAACTGTATGCACGCGCACGAAAGCGCCGTATAGGAGCCACTGTAGGCTGTAGGAAGAGTGTAGGAGGAGAGCCTTGGAGCCACTGTAGGCTGTAGGAGCCATGGTCAGCATGCCAAGGGAGGTGCTGCTGGAGATGGTTGCCGCCCTCGAGATGGCGCGGGACACGCGGGCTTTGAACGAAGCCGAAGAGCGCTTGGTCGCTGAGTTTCGCAAAAGCGAACAGGCGAGGGCACAAGCTGCCAAGGAAGCGGAGGACTGCATGGCATGTTTTCTGTTTAGTTTTATATTTTTTTTAAAGTTATATATATATATATATAGATATATACATATATATATATACAGATATAAATAGAAATATAAATATAGGCCCTGTACAAACCCGTTTATATGTACACCTTAGCTATCGTCCATGCAGGACGCTGCGACCAGCCCGGCCTCGGAGCCCGCAGCGGCTGAGGCTGCGCCCAGCATGGAGCCTGAGCAGAACCAGGAGGAGCCTTCAAAGGCTGCAGAGAAGGAGCCCGCGGAGGCTGCGTCGCCTGAGTTGCCGGACTACGAGGAACCGAGCCCGTCTCAGGAGAAGGAGCCGGCTCGGGCTGAGCATGTGCAGTCGGAGGACGAGCCTTCAAAGGCTGAGGAGGAGAAGAAGGAGGAGGAGGCGC
>CAJNDT010001816.1:0-42332 GCA_905221615.1 Symbiodinium sp. CCMP2592 | reverse complement strand
CCTGCAATGAGATCAGGAACTTTTTCCTCTTTGAGGATTTGTTCCAAGCTGGGGGACGACATACTCCCCAAAGAAATTGACCTGGCAGCGACAAAAGTAAAAGCGAAGAAATGCACTGACCTCAGGCCTGTAAAATGGTGCGAATGCACCAGTCGCGGAGAAAGCCAGAGCTGCACTCTTCTACTATACAAAATTGGTATGCCACTAGAGGGCTTGACAAGCACAGAAGCAAGTGCCTTGGAGAATGTAAGTCGTGCAGTGGATGTAAGAATGCAATAAAAGAAATGTGCGTGACATGCTGTCCTTGAGATGCCTAAGCATGGCAATCGCTGGGGCCAAAAGGAATGCAACACAGTAGTGTTGAGTGACATGAACCGAGAAGGTCCGAACCCAGCAGATGCAAGCTGAGAATGCAATCGGTCCGATCCGAAAACACTTTTCACTCCCTCGCTGGGAGGTCGGCTGCGGGCGCCACGGTGGCTGCCGAAGTGGTGGAGGTGACCTGAGTCTACCTCCTGGGCCGTCAATGGAAAACACGAGCAGCCCATTGTTAAAATGGAGAAAAGTGTAAGAATGCAAGATGGAGGATGCAGCTAGTAGCCTCCTCGACGCCACCAGTTCCAGCTGTCGCCGTGGTTCCACTGATCATCCCCCCAGTCCTGGTCCCAGGATGTACTCGATGTACCATGATCCTGAGACTCCTTGGAATGCATGCGTGCACGATAGCACGCCTTGCAAGCATGGCGGGTTGAGGATGCAATGAAGTGGCTGTCATTGGGCACCTCGGAACTGTATCCGCAGAGTGCAATGCAACCATCAGTGTCGCACTCATTGCGACAGCATACGACTTGTCTGGTAGCCGTCTTGCACTTGTGGCCCGAGGTATCCTCCTGGATGAATGTAGGGCTGTGGATGGGCTGTATCGGCGGAGCCGGGGATGTAGTTGCAGCAGCCGCTGGCGGGGATGCACTTGGATCCCCTGCTGTTGCATCTCCCGAAGGGGGGGTCTTGGATGCATCAGCAGTGGAAGGGGGATCACCATCTGATGCACCAGCCGACCCCGTATTTGATGCATCATTCTTCGTCTCCTCCGATGGAGCTGCTTTGTTCTTGTCCTCCTCAATGGAGGTTTTGTCGGACTTCGGAGTAGACGATGTAGTGGATGGCTGTTGGTAGCTCATCGCACTGATGAGTAACAGCTTGCGCTGACCAGCCGCCGGTCCGCCACGAATGCAACTCACGACCTGATGTACGTCTGAGTTGTAGAGGAAGCTAAGTGCCTTCCGCACCTCCTCGGTGTCACGGATGTTCTCCATGATGTAAAAAAATTCGCGGAGTAGCGAAATGCAAGCTCAGAGAAAAGTTAAAGTCAATGCAACCCAAAAGTGTGAAGTCATGCACTGCAAATGTATTCAATGCATGCACAGACTCAGCAAGTAATGAAATCGCCAATGTCAGCCACATGATGCATGCCATGCAACTCTCATCTTCTGAGCACTCCACTGCAGAGGCATGCAATGCAAATGCCCGCACTGATACAAAGGAAGAAGAAACAAGCAATGAAACACTCGCAGTCGCAATTGCAAAGAAATGCAATGTTTTGTCAGGCGCCCGACAACTTCACGAGAGGTTCGTGAGAATGGAAATGCAAGGCTTTGACTTGCAAAATCGCGAGCCCGCAGGTGGGTGCGAGATCAAATGGAAGGTTCCCCGGCAGCCGCAAGCCGGTTTGCCTTCAATGCAAGCATGTATAATGGAGCTAGTGGTTGCACTGAGGAAAGCAATTTCCTCCGCCTCGCCCAGCTCGCCCTCCGAGCTGCTTGTTTCTGCCTCTTCAGGAACCTTTGAAGGCAAAGCAGGTGCAGTAACCTCTTTGACCGGTGCAACAGATGCAGCCGATGCTGAGGGTACATCAGAAGAAGGCACCAAAGTCGGCGGAAATGTATCTAACCTGAAGAAGACAGGCAATGCAGCATGCAACACCGCCCCTAGATCCGGAGGCCACTGCAAAGTTGGCTCAACTGGCATAAAGGTGACTCCACGCATCAATGGAGTTCGCGACCGCCAGCCTCCTCTAACTTTCTCAATGAAGCTGTCCTGAGCAAGCAGTAATGGAGACACATCGTCGCGACCATATAGCACACAAGAAGCTGAGTGCTTGTGGTGGCCTTGAAGGTGCCTCGACTCAAGCGACATATTCAGTTGTCTGAAGAAAGAAAGCAATGTAACTTTCATGGAATGTAATGTATATTGGAGTTCTTGCCCCGATGGAAGCTGCCCCCACATGACCAGCAGCCGTCTGAGCCTGGAAAGGCACTCTGCGTAAGTCAACGGTCTGATGCAACCTTTGTCCAGAAGGAAGAAAATGTAGTCGGGAATGTCTGAAGGATCCGAATGCAAATCCATAAGTTTCTCGAGAGCCGCTAGCCAATGTAAAAGCCAGCACTGTGTCGTGGTAGCATCAAGAGGCCTGAGAAAAGGCAGCCAAATGCCATAAATTTTTGTGTTTTCGTTCGGTAAGATGCACCTCTAAAACTATCGAAGTCAATGTAGAGATCCGACAACTGAATGTGTTGAGAGTCGCCAAACCTCAAGCTGCACCAAATGCAAACCAGCACTGATCCCGCGAAGACAGTCTCTTCCAATGTAAAGTGGCCGCACACTATTTGAGTCTCCAGCCAAAGTACAAAGGATAATGGAAGAGGCAAAGCCTCTTTAGATGCACCCTGCGACTGCCATGACCTGGCATGGAAAAGGCCATCATATAATGAAGGAAAGCCAGAGGGCTGCACCGTGGAAGAGAACCATCGTACTGCCTTGAGCACATTGATCGAATGTGCCGACGAGTGGTGGCTGCGAGATCTCTGTAATGTATGAATTGAGTCAATGAGTTGAACCTGAGAAAGAGATGTAAGGTCAAAACCCAGGTCACGAATAGTATGCAGCAGCTGCCACATAATAGCAATGTATCGCAAGGCTGTAGTGTCTGATACTCGTCGGAGCAATTGCTCCAAGAGTGGAAGCTTGTTCGAGCTGTTGAAAATGTCACAAAGCAAGGCAGAACATGATAATGCAAATTCGCAAAGCTCAGACCACAGCTGAAGGGCCCGGGACCACTGACTGGAATGGACCTCCGATTGCTTTACCACCTTGGAGCTGCCCTTGGTTTCACCTGAATGCAGGAGGTCAATGCCTCGCTTGGCACTAGGACCCTTGGTCAACGATGGACCCGACTGCAGCACTGGGGCCCCGCCGGAATGGATTGAAATAACTGCGCCCTGAGCTGGAGGCGAGCTCTTCGAAAGGGCCCCAGACACCTGATCAGCACAATGCAAACTTTCAGATGGGTACCGAGCATAAGAACCACGAGTAGAAGGAACAGGACGAGGCTTGGGCGCCGATCTGGGCACCCCAATGGAGGCCCTCAGCGGAAAAATCGGCCTCGATTTTGCATATTCTGTGGACCTGGCACTCACGGGATGCAAGCTTGTAGCCCGACCACCTTCAGCACTGAGGGTAACTGGGCGAGCTAAGGGAGCCGGCTTGGGATGCAAATCAGCTTCCGTCGTGAAAAATGAAGGCTCTGGTTGAGACAATGCCGGCAGCAACGGTTGCTCAACCTCCCTGACATCCTCTTCAAAGGAAAGTCGACCCACACGAAGTGGAGAGAAGCGAGAGGATTCTGTAGAGCAGAATGCAGGAGTGTGCTCAGGCACCGGCGAAATCACGTCCCAAGAAGTTGAACCCGAATGCTCAGCAGAAGCTGCCACTGTCTGTGCCAAGGAAGCTTCTAATGGATCAACCAGCTCAAACTCAAGATCATATATTGGTGAAGGAGGCCGCGACCCAAATGAAAGACCTTCAGGGTCCAACTGTGGCCCGTGCCCCGCATCATGGGCCGCGACGCCCAACTCCGGGAGCAATGGAGCCTCGTGGTCAGCATCCTGTGCAGGTAGAGCCAGTGCAGGATGCAAAGGATTCACCTCCAGGTCACCCTGAGAAGAAGCCACCACTGCATCAAGCACCAAAGCAGAAGGAGACGCCTCCAAAGTAGGCGAACATTCCTGCTGAGACGAAGTCCGCTTCTGAAATCGCTTAACAATGCAACGACTCTGCTCAGCAAGCACACTGTCGCTTCCAAGTAAAGCGAATGCATCATTCTCAGGCACTGACGAATCACTCACAGGCACTGACTGATCCATAATGCAAATGAAAAGCAAAATGCACTGTAAAATCGCAAATGCCAAACAGCCTGAAACCATGCACTCCTCCCCCTATCGCGAGCGGGAGAGGAATGTAGTGAAGCTAAACTCCACAGAGATTGGAGGCCTCCAGACCTGGTCTAGAGGGCTTACAAAGCGAGGCTCGTTAGCCCACAAAAGTTTTGCCCGCTATGCAGGCGAGATGGCAGCTGCGAGCCTGCTTGCTGCAATGCACATGGAATGTCATGAGTGCAGCAAGCATGCAAAACATTACCAAACACTCGTGAGCAAGCACACATACCGGCCTTTTCCTTTTCCTTTGTTTTGCTTGCCCTTTTCCTTTCCTTTATCCTTTCCTTTAAACTCCTTGCCTTTGACACCAGGTGGTGGAGGGACTCCCCTGGTTGTTTTGCCTTGCTGGCGTTCCTTCTTTCCCGGTCTGTTCCTGTTGTACCACTTCTTGTAGTCCGAGAGAGGAAACCTGGCAGGAGTATTGCCTGGTCTGGCACCAGGTCTTTCCCAGGAGCTGCTTGGTCTCTCCCAGGAGCTGCTAGGCGCTTCTGCTGGTGTGGCACCAGCTTCAGTGTTTTCCTGGGTGGTACCAGGCTCTTCCTCCTGGTCCTCACCAGGATTTTCTCTCTGGTCCTCTTCAGGCTGCTGTTCCTGGCCCTCACCAGGATTATCGTTTGCCATGGCAGGGCTCCGCTGGACGAAACCCCAGCTCTGAGCCAAAAGCTTCCACTCAAAACTTCAGTCTGGTCTGTTTGGGGTCCTCACTGTGGGGCCTGGCTAGACCAGCTTTTGGCTTAGGCTTGGCTTTAGGGGCTTTTCCCAGGCTTTTGCCCTCTTGAGCCTGGGGAGGTTTTTCAGGCGGGCCTTTAGGCTTGAGTTGGGTGAGGGCCTTTGGGGGGTCTTGTGTGCTAGGCTGTCTCAGAGGCTGGCTTTTGGCTCGGGTTTGGGCACCCTTAGCTTTGGTTTTCTTCTTGTTACTGGCTTCTTGGTTGACACCAACAGCATCACCAGCAACATCATCACCAGCATCACCAGCATCCCCACCCCTTCTAGGCTCCTCCCTGCCCTGCTCCACACTGTCTGTCTTTTTGCGGTCCATGGCGTCCGGCGGGCTGTCCTTTTGAGGGGCCTGTTGGGCTGTCTTAAAAAAGCTTGATTTCTGCGGGGCAAACTTTTGAATGCACTGCAAGATCTCTGGGTCCTTGCCCACGTAGACCTGTCGACACTGTTTACCCAGGCTTGGGTACAGCTCTTGGCGTCCGATCCATTGGCGGACACCACACTTGCAGCAGAGCCACATTCGGCCTGCATTGACCATCTTGTGTGAGGGGTGCTCTCCCATGTGCGGGGCTGAAGGTTCCATCCACTTGCACGTGTGTCCAATTTTCTTAGCAAAAGTTGCCTTGGCCTCAACTTGCTCAATGTAGTGCCCACACCTTGTGCAGTTGACACACAAGTTGTCCCTACTGCGGTGACCTTCTCTCCATTGATGCCCCATCTCCGGTTTGTGACCGGCGAGGAGGGCCTCCAGTTGCTGCCTTTTGTTGGGGCCTTCACTGGGGCTAGGTTGGACTGGTTTATCACCAGTTTCCCGTTTCCTCCCTTTGGTTTGGAGGCTGGTCTTGACCTTGGGGCCTGGTTTTTTCTTACTTTTTTGGTTTTCCTGGTCTTTTGCACCAGGTTTTTCTGGGAAAACTACCTGGGGTCCTTCACCAGTGCCGTACTGGAACAGTTCCTGTACTCTGTTTGCCAGGAAACCATTGATGCGACCTACCACCTCATCTTTGATGAGAATCTGTTGCTCCCACTGAAGGTTTCTTCGCTGGTTTGCCGCAGCTTGCACCAGCTTGTCGACCTCCTGGTTTGCCTCCCAGCGCCACCAGTTTTCTTCGCCAAACTTCTTCTGGAATTCTTTCTGGGACAGGTGGGAGTTTACCCAGGTGAGGCACAGGCGGTCTCGGTGGTTGCGCAAGCTCTGAAAGATGTCTTCGGATTTCCACCCTGGCGCCCGGCTTCAGCACTTCGGCACCCCTTTGCAGTCCAACGTGACGTCAACTGCCTGTGACGTCTTTTGTGCAATATACTGGAGGGCTGCAGCTTCAGCCCTGAAGACCGTTTGTTGGCCATCTACAGGCCCTGTCGCTTTCCCTACTACCTCGATCCTGTGCTCATGCTTTTGAAAGCAATTGCTCCCCAGGTGTGCACTTGAAAGCGTGCATCCTGGGATGCACCAGGTGAGCCGTCTGTGGCGTAGAGGATTTCTGGATCATCCACCAGGACCTGTTGGAAAACACCTTCTTCCTGGAGCGTTTGCTTGTAGGTGTCCGGCCTCTGTGGTGGCGGCCCGAGTCCTCTGAGCCACAAGCTGGGGTCAGGGTACTGCTCCCTGAGTCTAGGGAAATCAGCTGGCTCCGGGGCCTGGTTTTCCCACCAGGTGCAGTCCCACAGGACGTGGCTTAGTGTGGCTTCTTTGTTGCATCGGGCGCACATGGCGCCTTTGCCATGCCTGATGGCACCTTGCCACACCGCAACCAAAGCGTTACGGTGCAGCTTGGTGGGACTTTTCTTAAGCACCTTGCGTGGCGCTTGCCAGTCGACGCCTTCTTTGAGGGTTTCCCCTTTTTCAAACTGGGCCAGTGCTTGCCAGCGCCATCTGTCACAGGCCTGTTTGAGCTTACTGCTCATGTGGTGCATGCTGGCTCTATCCAGGATATGGAAAGTTTCCTGGTCCGCTTGCCACTCAGTGAGGGACCTGGCTTCCCAACCCAGAGCTTTTAAGTAGCACGCTGCTGCCCCAAAAGGGCCTACCACAACCCTCCATGGCTCTTTGTGGTGCTGGATTTTGCGAACCCAGTACTGGAAGGCGTGCTCCAGTTCTTGCCAAGGCGTTTGGCTCCACTCAACCAACAGCTTGTGAAGGAAGCGGAAATGTTGGTTGATAACGGTGAACGTGGGGTCCTCATGCTTGTTTGTGGCCTGTTCGATCACAGCTTCTGTCGAACCCAAGCTCATCCTTCCTAACACGCTGGCATGTTGGTGGCGGACCCATTTAAGGCGCTTCGGTGCAAGACCAACCGCAACATGCCCATAAAGGGCCACACCAAAAACTCCCTGCTTGTTTGCAGTGGTCAGTGCTTTTTGCGGTGGCGCAAGCTGACCAAGGCGGCGTTGCCTCTTAGTTCCCTTAGCAAATCTAGCTTTGTGGGTGGTGACGCGTCTACGCCTGCCCCCCGCACTATCAATGCCAAGGTCCTTTGCCAGCGACTTGACCTGCGGGTCGTCGTCTTTGAGGAGCTTGTTCAGCTCTTTTTCTGCTCTGGGGTTGGAGCAGACCCAGGCACTTTTGCCTGCGCTGAGCGGGAGCTTCGCTCTTGCTAGCTGCGTCTTGACCCTGGTCCACACCAGGTATGCTTGCTTTGCGCAAGCCTTGGCGTCTCGGTTGACAATGTCGAAACCAGTGTCGTCAATGTACAGGTCGACATGGCATTTTGGTGGACCTTGCCAGATGGGTTCCACCACATCATGCATGATCAACTTCGAGAGTCCTGGGGCCAGCGGACAGCCAGCAATGATTCCTTTTGTGGCAACTAAAGGTGCACTAATCATGTTTTCGGCACACAAGTGTCGCTTTCCTCTGTAGACTTGCATGGCTCCATGCAAGAGGAGCGGCGGGTACTTATGCTTGAAAGCCGCACGAATTAGTGCCGTGTGTGACACGTTCTCATAGAAGCCACGGAGGTCAAGCAGAAGCGTTATGCCTGTCTTTCCATTTTGGCGGTACATCTCTCCTTTGAGGACCCGTGTCACGGCAACCTCAAGGGATGAGAGGCCTTTGACTGCTCGGTCCCAAGGCGCCGTCGCCTTGTAGCCTCTGGCCGCCCCGAACGGGAATTGTTTGTTGCACGGTGTGTCCCACGACAGCGGCGAGGACGCCTCAGTCCTGAGGACCGAGGTGGCCGATTTCCTGGAGGAGCAAGCCGCGCAACAGGAAGAACACGAAGATGCCTGGCTGGACGAAGCAGCCATGCTCCAAGGCGATCCGGAGCATTGCTGGGGAGGAGATGCCTCCGTGCTGGCATGGTCGCTGCTGCGAGAGCGCCGGGCGCACGTTCATTGGCGCGATGAGCAGGGCAATTTCCACTTCGACGAGCGAACCCACTGGCAAGTGGTGGACAACATGGCTGACCCCGACAAGCACCCCGTCCTGCATCTCTTGTACAACGGCATAAATCACTACGACTTGCTGCTGCCTGACTCGGGCATGGACCGCGTGGATCAGGAGAGACCAACAGCGCCTGCCGCCCAAGGGCGCCAAACGGGGGAGTCCGGTGGCTCACACTCCTTGGCCTTGGGCGGCGAGGTACCCGACGCGATCGCAAACCAAGGCGTGCTGGCAGAGCTGTCCCTCTACAAAGTTGCGGAGCAGTCGTCGCACCCGCATCGACAACTGGAGGATCTCCTGCACAAGCTGGCGCAGCAGCTCCGGGACAGCCCGACGCTGCCTCCCCAAGCATCTTCGGCATCCTTGGACGCAGGCGAGGCGTGGCCACGCATCTTCTGCGCCTTCACCGACTGCACATGGTGCAGTGAGCACGGAGGCGAAGCCGAGCTGTTACAGCACCTGCACCAGGATCACCTGTCACAGCTGGAACCGCTGCTGCAGCTCCTGCTCGATCCGAATGCTCCGGATGCGCTCCTGAGCATTTACAACGAGGCCGCGGCAATCAGGTGCCGCTCACAAGCTCCTCTGGCAGGATCTTCCTTGGACCGCACGGCCTTGCGGTCGTTCGCCAGAGCAACCTCCGGCGACAGGGCCGAAGCGCTCATTTGCTTCAGCTGCGCCTGCATCCACACCCGAGTCGCCGAGACGGAGGACGCAGGCAAGATCAAGTGGCACCGGCCGCTGCAGCGAGCAGCGGGCGCAACGTCGGCCACCTTCCTGGGCCGGCCGCTGTCCGAGATCGCCGACATCCTGGGCCTGGACTCTTTCCTGGAGAAGTACGACCGCCTCGAAGGAGACCTGAAGCTGACCACCTTCGAAGACTTCGTGCGCTGGCGCGTGCGGCTCCCGAACAACGACGGCGGCGAAGAGGGCCCCTTCTTGCTGTGCTGTCCGGAAGACCACCGCTGCGCTGCCCATCCCCAGCACGTGGCGGAGGGTCGCCTCTGCGAAGAGTGCGAAGTGCCCCTGTGCAGCACGTGTCACCAGCAACTGAAAGCCGGCAAGCTGCCGCCCCTGAACCTGTGCAACGACATGTGGACCGGGTATGCCCCGGAGCGGCTCTATGCGGAGAACGTCACGGTGATGGAGATGATCTGTGCAAGCCCATGTGTCACCACGCTGATTTGCGTGTCCATGGAGGCCCGCTATCGGAGCGAAAGCTCCTCGATGGAGGAGAAGGTCCACCCGCTCGACGAGAAGGTCCACATGGCCAGGCACCGCCTTGGGGCCCGAGGCAATGCGCTGACCTTCCCACTGGCTTGGGAGGATTTGCTCCGCAATCTGCAGGCGCATCACGGACTGCTGGACTCCGAGTCATCGAACCAAGAAGCTCCGACGCGACTTCCGCGCAGTGGGCCGGCGCTGGGAGAGGTGGTGCGGGTGCTGTTGAAAACCAATAAGACCGGCAAGACTTCGGACGCAGAAATCAGGAGCTTGATGCACCAAGCGGTCGTGCGCAGGGAGGTGGTGGTGCGCCTCATCCTGGACATGAAGCAACTGGGCCATCCGGCGTACCAAAGCATGGAAGAAGCGTCAGTGCGACGAGCGGCAGCAGCCCTTCCCGAACACGACGTTCCACCGGAAGTACTGACGGTCATCGGCGAGATAGACGAGCAGTCCGAAGATCGCTTGCAACCGCAGAAAGCAGCCACACCCTCGGACGCCTTCCATGAGCTGGATGAGGCGGGCGTCATCTTCGCCGCCCAGCGAGCACGAGCTGTGGTGCCCGAAGGCTGCAGCATTGATCAGCAGGACCAGAACGCGGTGGGGGTGCAGGCCCTCAACGAGCTAGCAGACCAAGTCAAGCCATCGAATTCTGTCGATCGCCAAGACAGTCGAGGAGCCGGTCCTCCAGGAGGAGCGGCGGCTGCACAAACCTTCGAGGTGCGCACGGGCAACAAGTTCATCGACCAGTTCCAGCCGATGTACTTCGCCACCGCCTTCTGCTTCTGCTTCAAGCATGCCACCGCTTGCCCGGACGTCCAAAACACAACGACTGCACAGGACCGGACGAATTGTAGATGATGTAGTTTGTCATTTAGTAAAAAACTTAAAAGCAGGAGCCCCCCACACCTGTGCACCCATCCCCGTCTGCAGGAGAACGCTGGAGCAGCTACCCGGCGCCGGTCCCGCGATGAGAAGGCACCTGAGGTCTTCATCTACGACTGGGCGGCTGCCATGCTGCGCCGTGCGGAGACTCAGTTCCGCCGCGACTGGACCTTCGGCTTCACGGTTTGGAACTACATCTTTCGGACCCATCTCAACTTGCAGAAGAACACCTTCATGTACACCGTGCCGGACGAGCAAGGCGGACGCAGGGCCCTCACCAAGCCGGAGATCCTCAAGGGCGTGTGCGAGATCCAGCAAAGCCTGTGCCGCGGCAAGTACAAGGATGTCACGGGCGAGATGAAGGCCATCAAGGGCGACCTGTCCAAGGTGCGCTATGCGCCCAACTTGTCCGTCGCGGCCAAGAAGGTCCTGGACAACTGCGAGGCCAGGACTCGCCGCATCCCGGGCACGCACGAAGTGCGACAAACCATGCGCCATCAGACGCACGCCAACAGAGTGTGCTACGGCACCTCCGTCTTCGTGACCTTCTCCCCTTCTGAGCGCGACACTGCCCTGATGCTGCGCTTACGGAGCGACCCGGCAATCGCACAGGAGGCTTCCAACAGCTTCCAGGCAAGGAGCAAGCCGGACTTGGACGTGGAGTTCTGCAGACTGGACCCAGCAGCACTGGCAGCCGCGCTCCCGCCCTACGAGGAGCGCCGAGCCATGCTGGCCAGGGACCCGCTCGCATGCCTCGAAGGCTTCAAGACGTTGGTGCAGCTCGCCCTGCGGCATCTCTTTGGCGTCCGCTTCTGTCCCCGCTGCCCGGACTGCATCAGTTCCAACACTCCTTGCACGGATGCTTTTGGCAGCAACGCCATGGCCTGCGGCGGCATCTTTGGCCGCGTGGACGCAGTGTACGGGTCGTTGGAAACGCAGAAGAGCGGCGCCTTCCACGGGCACTTCCAGGCAGGAACCATAGCATAATTAGACAAGTGTCGTGCAGGCAGCGAAACTTTCAAGCGTTATAAGAACAGCGAGGTCGTCATATATTGACTACCGGATTAAGGAGCAAGGTGGCGTGGGCTGGTTGCCGCTGGGCCACGGCGAGCGAGCTCAGCCGTATCGGCACGACTGGGTGATCATCGTCGGGCGCAAGCGGCCGCACGTGCCCGTCATCTACGGCGCCCAGGGCTGCCGCACGGAAGAGGAGCAGGCCCAGAAAGTCATGCTGCTTTTCTGCCCTTGGACCACCAACGCCGCAGATGCCACGGCCGACGTGCCCTTTGTCTCTGACCTGATGGGCGGCTGCATCACCTGGCGCGATGCCCTGAAGCTGTGGTTTTCCAGACGAGGCTTTGCAACGGAGTCTTTGCGCCGCTACGTCCTGAACTTCTGCTTCGTATATTGTCTGCCGCGGGAGCTGCAGTCCAACGGCGAGCTGGCAGAAAACAGCGACAACGAAGGCATCGAGGACCCGCGAGCCGTCACAATGCAAGACATGTAAATTCATATGTTTCATATAAAATGCGATGAGCCATCCTTATCAAATTAAGTATAATGCCCGCAGGACGCTCCGACATACTTCGATGCCGACGACCTGGAAGCAGCTCTGGTCACGCACGTGCGGGGCAGCGGGCGGGCAGAAGAGGAGGCCGATGGCGTCGACGGGGCCGCGGAGCCAAGCTTGCAGCACACCATGACCAAGGAAATGTTCGACTTGTCTTCGTCCATCTGGCTGGAAGGCCCCAGCAGCGGGGAGGCGAACGCGGATGCCGTAGCCAAGCGCCGGAGCCTGGAGAATATACAAGGCGTGCAGTGTGCTGAGCGCTTGCTCGCCGCCGCACAGGCCTCGCGCAGCAAGGCGGCGTCCGCCGCCGCGTCTCAAGCCCGGGCCCGCCTGGGAGGCGCAGAAAGACCGCCACAGGTCGAGGAGCGACAAGCAATCACAGCAGAGCAGCTGTTGAATCGGGTGCACAGCGAGCCGATCCGCTCCTCCCTGTTCGAATGCCAAGCAGCACGAGGTTCTGAGCTTGGTCGTGGATCGCATCCTCATCGAGCACGGCCTGGTGCAAGCCGAAGACACCGCGTTGCAGCGGGGCGAGCCCCTGGTTTGGCTCGTGCACGGCGGTCCTGGCACAGGCAAGACAGAGGTCCTGAAGCCTTTGCGCAAGCTTTTCGACATGCTCGGCTACATGAAGGGCTTCGAATATGAGGTCGCCGCTTTCCAAGCTGTCAACGCAGCAGACGTGGAAGGCAAGACGCTGCACAACGCCTGTGGCCTCAGTGTCGGCAGTTTCAGCTTGGATCAGCCGGCCAGCCGAGAGACGGCCCAACGCATGGCCCTCTGGCGCTGGCTCATCATCGACGAGATCAGCATGGTCAATGCGAGACTCCTCGCGCAGGTGGAACAGAGGATGCGCGCCGTGATGCCTTCAACCAATCTCTGGAGGCTGAACGGTTCTGGAGACGTGCGACCCTTCGCAGGTGTAAACGTGCTTCTTGTGGGTGACTTCGGCCAGCTCAAGCCCCCCGAAGGCGGCTTCCTTGCGGACGTGCCTGCAACCTTAAAGCTTTGGGAAGGAACTTCCGGACAACGTCCTTCGGATATTCTCACCGATCATGGCCGGCAGCTGCTCTGGAGCGGGACGACGCAAGGAGTCACGGAGCTCGTGGAGCGGCAGCGATGCCAGGACGCCTGGTGGAACGAGGTGGTGGATGAGTTCCGCGCCGGGTATCTTTCCGAGACGAACTGGAAATATCTGCATGGCATGGCGGTGGAAGGCTGCACGCTCAGCCCCGAAGAGCGGGCGTCCCGGCGCCGGGTCATCCTGTCAGCAGCAGACCCCCGCCTAGCGGAGAAGAAGTTCGTGGAGGCGCCCGTCATCGTGGCCAACAACGATGCGAAGTACCAAATCAACAAGGACCGCTCCAAGGCCTACGCACAGTCCGCGGAGACGCAGTGTCGCAGTGTCGCCTCTCCGTGGCGCTGGATTTGGCGAGCAACGAAGCCTTGCAGGCCGCAGACTGCGACAAGGCCGCGAAGATCCGGTGGCTGCGGTACCACGACCGGGACACCGCCGACCTCTGCGGCATGCTGCCGTTGGCCATCGGCATGCCTGTTGCCCTGACCCAGCACCTCGACCGCTCCGAGGACAAGCTCCTGCTGCGGGGCCGCGTGGGCCGCGTGCATTCCTGGCTCTGGCCCGAGAACAACCAGCAGCCCAAGGTCGTGAGCCTCGGACAAGCGTTGGCAGTTCATGGTTTTCATCTTCTACATTCTGTCATGCAAAGTCCCTAGTTCTTCGCGAGTTTCTACAACTCGGAGCATGCGCGTGCTGCTCGTCTCTGTCCCAGGTACGTCAAGTTCGACAAAGCTACGTGGCAGCTGGACGGCGCCTCCGAGCCTGGGCTGTATCCCGTGGAGCTGAAGAAGCGCGCCTGGTTTCTGGATGCGAAGAGAAGGAAGCCGGTGCTGAAAATCAAGCGGCAACAGATCCCCTTAGTGCCCGCCTTCGCCATCACGGCTCATGCCAGTCAAGGCAAGACCCTTCCGGCAGCGCTTTTGGACTTGAACATCGACAAGCGCACGGATCCGGCCTTGGGCACGGTGGCGGCCAGCCGCGTGCGGAGCCGCTACGACGTGCTGATCATGAGGCCTTTTCCGCTGTGGCTCTTCCAACGTGGCGCGGCCGAAGGGCCGAAGCTTCTGCTGGAGAGCTTGAGAGGACAGGAGATAGACTGGAAGGCTTATCGCGAAGCACGGCAACCAATTGCAACCTGCAAAGAATGTCGGCTTGTCAAAGCCGTGCAAGCTTTCTCCGAGGCAGAGTGGTCGCAGGTGCGCTCCAACCAGTCCGCCACCTGCATGGCGTGCGCCAACAAAGCCAAGCCGAAAGCCGGCCCGGTGAAGCGCAAGTATTGTGGCGGCCCGGCCAGCTTCGTTTGCAACGGCTGCAAGACAGCCAAGATAGAGGATGCTTTTTCCGCGTGCCCAGCTCAATCAAAGGGACGCTGACACCAAGCGCCGGTGCCTGCCCTGCCTCCAAGCTGCAACGGTGCTCGCCTGCACCGTCTGCGCCGCTTCCAAGCCCGTGGCGGAGTTCGAGGCCACCATGGTCACCGTGCCGGCGCTAGATGTGGTTTGCAGCGCCTGCCAAGAGCAAATCAAGCAGCGGGGAGGCACCAGTGCGCGCGAAGGATGGTTCACCTGTAGGAGCTGCAAAGGATTCTTCAAATCGCCGCCAGGTTTCCAAAGCAAGGAGCAGCGGCAATTCTTCTGCGGGAACTGTTCTTCTCGAAGCACGAGGGCAACAAATCAGCAGAAATGCCGCAGTTGTGGCAAGATGTTCCATCAGGTTCAGCAACAGGGCCAGCCGCGTGTGAGAAATTGCTCGGACTGCCGGCGGCCGGGTTCCAAGCACCCCAAGCCGTAAGCTGCTGCACTCAGCCACTTTCGTGAGCACCAGAGTTTCTGCATGCTTTTGCTCACTGCGTGTAGTACTGCCCGGCAAAGTTGCATTTCAGCTCGGCAAAAAGCCATGAGCCGCTGTACAGGACTGGTGGCTGACCTCTGCGGCAAAGGAAAATCTTGAACGGCTGTTGACACGCTCCTGTTGCCTTCGGACTATGTCGCACATGTCTGCATGGGGACGTGATGCTTTGCCATGGAGAGGGCGTGCCCATGCATGCCACGCAATTCCGGGCCGCATTCGTTTTGCCAGCTCAAGCCTCGACGCGTCCGACACAAGCAAACTCCACCGGACTTCAAGAAGCACCACTGCGAACTGCAACATCAGAAGCTTGTAGCTCTGGGATCAATTGCCAGCGTGTTGCTGTACGCATACACACACACACACACACACTTTAGCTTAAAACCTTCAAGTGATCCACAAAAAGCATTTATGTCAACAGAAGACAAATTGGTATCAACAGCCATGACTCCGCGCAAAAAGGCTGGCATGAAGGCACTTTCCAGTTTCAGTGTGCTGTCGCGCAAAAAAATCGAGTAACTAACCTTGGGTGAGTGAGTGAGTGAGTGAGCGAGCGACTAGCTGCACGAGGTGGTGCGCGCAGCAGCCATGCCTAAGGCGCCGTTCCCTCCCGGCTTCTCAGGGGGCTCCGCAAGCGTCATCGCCCCCTCCACTTGGAGTTCCCGCTGGCGAACGCCCCAACCCCAGAAACAACGTTATGAGGTCAGCAAAGACGGCCCAGTTTGGCAAGAGGGCATGCCAACAATCGCACGAAGTAACCTTGGCATGGGCCGAGAAAGCGAGCATCATTTGGGCAGCGAAACACACATCGGTCAAGCACATCCAATGTCAAGCAGAAGCATCGAAGACTTCCGCAAATTCTCGCATCAAACGAAAAGTTTCAAAACTAGTGCTTAGGGCAGCCCCCTTTAAGAGGGAGTTGACCTGGGCGCCACGCTGCGCTGGCGAACCCTAAACCCTAAACCCTAAACCTTAAACCCTAAACCCTAAACCCTAAATTCCCACCCAGGCCTGCTTAGGCCGTACCCACCCTTTTTCTTAGGGTGCCTGGACCCAGAACGAAATCCGGCAGTGATTCACACCAACTCTGGATGGACAATGGGTGGAGCCATTGGAGAGTGGTCGAATTCAGCCCCTAGGGCTGAGCCAAGCCATTAGGCCCCTTGCGTGGCGCCCATATTCGCAGAGGGAATTCCCTCGAATCTCAAAAGATTAAAACACCCCAAACCCACGACCAAACCCCTTGGTGGGCGTTTCCATTTGGCCCCCCCTCAGAAATAGCACCAAGGGCCGGCTCAGGGGGCCCCCCAGCTGGCAGATGCAGGGACCCGGGGGGGCTCCTGGCGGGTTCCTAGGGGGAGACTTGGCGTTTTCTGCCTCCTTCTCTTCCTGCCCTGGAGCCCCCTGCCTCTTCCCGGCTCCCCGGCCCCTGGCCCTCCCTGGCCCCTCCCTGGCCCCCCCTGCCCCCCTGGCCCCCCTTGCCCTCCCCTGGCCCTCGCCACCTGTCTGGTTTGTGGCGTGTGTAGGTGCGTCCTTCCTGGCGCCAACAGACAGACCAGGGGCAGGTGGGAATTGAGGGCGTAAGCGCTAAACCCTAAAAGGCAATGTTTTGGGTGGTAGCCTGTGTATTCTCACAGCGGGTGGGAAAAGGTGAGGAACCAATATATAACTGTTTGGCGGTGGAATCGCATTCGAACGCTAGATGTCGATATGCCGCCCCCCCACACCCCTGGGAGTGTTGGGGCGCCATCCTACATAGAAAATACTGCCGCTGCGCGGCGAGACGCCCTAAACCCTAAACCCTAAACCCTAAACGTTTAGGGTTAGGGTTTAGGGGTTTCGGGTTTAGGCTTAGGGTTTAGGGTTTTCGGGTTTAGGATTTAGGGTTTTAGGGTTTAGGGTTAGGGTTAGGGTTTAGGGGTTTCGGGTTTAGGCTTAGGGTTTAGGGTTTTCGGGTTTAGGGTTTAGGGTTAAAAGGTTTCGGGTGTGTTGCTTGGGTCATTTCAATTTACTTAAACCGTTCAGTTGCACTTAGAACAAACTTGTCAATTTACTTAAACTGCCCTGTGGTCGACCGTTGCTTTCCTTAAATCCTGCCTTCCTTTTGCTCTTAAAACCACAACCTGCGCTGGCGCACCTTCGGCGCAAGCCGTCTAAAATTTAGGTTTTAGGGTTTAGGATTTAGGATTAACCCTAAACTTTTAGGGGCTGCGCCCTTGTGCCAGCGCAGCATTTTGTGGTTTTCACTGTAGGAAGCAACGTCAACAGAGATTTAAGCCCATTTACTTAAACCATTGGACGACTTGGGCCTTTTGTGGATGAAGCTTTTGTGAGGAACTGGTGCTGGCGCTGGCGCTGGTGCTGGTGCTGGCGCTGGGGCTAAGACACGCGCGGGCGCTGGGGCTGGGGGCTGCAAACTTAACCTCGCTCGAAGCGAAGATATGAAAACTTCCGATTCCACCAAATCAAGCCGCGAACCGATTTTGCGATTTGAAGCGAGGCTAGCTTTTTGTCGATGAAGTTTTTGGGAAGAACTGGGGCTGGCTGGCCGGGGGTTTGGGGCTGGGGGGGGAGGTGGGTCGGGCTGGGGCTGGGGCTGGGGCGTGCTCGCTTGTAGTACAACTTTAGTACTGGAAATGCCTCGTTTCGGCTCCTGGCTGGATTGTGCTCGCTTGTTGTGCAATATGACGTTATCGTTTTTTCCTCCTTATCGTTTTACAAATCAAACGCATCATCGCGAACACCGCGTGCTTACATAAATCGACCACGCGGGGTTATTATACAAACCCAACTGGAGCTAGCGAAAGAGCTACAACTAGAGCTAAAGCCTGGAGCTGAAGCTAGAGCTGGAGCAGGAGCTAGGGAGAAAGCTACAACTAGAGCTGGGGCTGGGGCAGGAGCTGGAACTCGAGCTCCAGCTGGGGCGAGAGCTACGAGTAGAGTTGGAGCTGGAGCTAGAGCTAGGGAGAGAGCTACAAGTAGAGCTGGAGCAGGAGCTGGAATTAGAGCTAGAGCTAGAGCTCGGGAGAGAGAACTAGAGCCGACGACAACATGTGCGCCATGTGCTTTGCCGCCGGTTGCGACCGTAACAGCAGCTTCTACAGATGCCAGACACACAGACACACAGACACATAGACACACACACACACACACGCAACACAGACGACACACAACAGACACACACAACACACAACACACAACACACAACACACAACACACAACACACGACACACGACACACAACACACAACACACAACACACAACACACAACACACAACACACAACACACACACACGCAACACAGACGACACACAACACACACAACACACACACACACAACACACACAACACACAACACACAAACACACAAACACACAACACACAGCACTCAACACACAACTCACAACACCCAACACACAACACACAACACCCAACACACACACACACACACGCAACACAGACGACACGCAACACACACACACACAACACACAGACGACACACAACACACACACACAAAACACACACACAACACACAACACACAACACACAACACACAACACACAACACACAGCACGCAAACACACAAACACACAACACACAACACACAACACACAACACACAACACACAACACACAACACACAACACACACCACACAGCACACAGCTCACAACACACCCACACCCACACGCCCACGCACACGCACACGCACAACACACACAACCGGCGCGGACACCCACGCGGAGTGCGCACGCATATTTACATATCTAAATCACTCTGTTTTGCACTGCTTTGATGCTGACCAGAGTATCGCTGTCATGTGGGGTTATCCGGTCCTTTAATTGGGTTTTTGCGGGGAAGGATTTGAGCCTTCGTGCGAGGATGTTGGGTTTTCGCTGCAAGACATCCGGCTTTCGTGTAGATTGATTCGGGCTTTCGTCGGGGTTCGGAGAAGATTTCGGGTTTTCGTGGCGAGGACTCGAACTTTTGGGGGCCGCCTAACGCGCGATATCATTCTTTTCTTTGTGCTAATGACGCGCATCACTCGCAACACACGCACATCGCAAGCGCTCGCGGAGGCTTCGCGCATTTTTCGCGCACACACACAGTGCATGGGATTTCGCAACCTATTCCGCGAGTGCGGAGAAGCCTGCTGACCCGGCAAAATGCGGGATTATTGCGTGAACGGGAACTGCAAGACAAGCGCGACCTCGTCTCGAACGACGGCACCGCACAAGTTTACATGGGAAGGCACATTGGGAAGCACGTCCAAGCCAGGTTTGGGGGGGCGTGACAAACCCCTGCGGCAGTACATGTGCCGAAGCGAAGCTAGTCCTTACGTTGCGACCGCGGCGACTGACGCGACAAGACCACATAGCACTTGCAAACACTTAGGGCCAGGCCCCCACAGACCGTTTTCGGAGCCTTCGGGAAGAACTCGCACACTTTCCAAGCCAGACTGGATGCAGAGGAGGCCGGTGACGTTTGCTCAGGCCGGGACTGGCACGTGCTCCTGCTAGCACGCTCCCTTTGGTTTGGTATCGCGTGGCCTGCGGCCAATTCTGCTAGGACGAATAGCAAGGGAGTCTGGAACCGAGTGGCAAAAGGAAGCATTCCTCGATGCCGCAGCACTCCACCAGCTCAAGCACCAACCGCCAACCTCAGGCGAAGGGTAGAATACAGGTTGAAGTCTGTTACTCTGCCGGGCAAGTGGTTACACAGTGTGAGATGCGACAATCTTTTTTTTCTGCCGCAATGGCTGTCTCACTGAAAATGCTGCGACGCGGACGCCTGCAATGAACTTTTATGGGTGTATGAAGCAGTTCGAATACAAAAAATGCAGAGCAGAGTGGTAAAAGGGAAGGGAGGTCAGCCATATATGCGACTCTGACTGGCTGCGGCTGCACTTAGAGGGGCGAGTCGGCAAGGTGTCGAAGGCTTGTGATGCCGCCTCGGTCAAACCTGCCTTGCCGGGCAGCCGCCAGCAGTGCGTCCACGTCTCCATCACGCACCGCGCTTTGGAAGGACTGCCCAGCCTGAAGGCGTGGATCCAACAGGTACTGGAGCAGTCTCAACAGCTCTATGGCTGTCTTCCTTATAACGATCGGGCCATTGGCCCGATTATTGCGGCGCGCGTGGCGCAGGAAAATTTGCCTCAAATAAACACCTGCAGCGGCGCCCAGCCGCACCTGGGCATCCGGCATCCAGATCCTGCCGAGCTGCAGGTTAGCAGGGAGTTCCTGAGCCAGGCACTGCCACGGCCGCTTGCGGTTGGGTGCCGGGCAGTGCAGGTCAGGGCTCAAATAATTGACCTTCAGGTAGTCGGAAAATTTCCGAGCTTGCGGGCGGAGCCCAGCTTCTCGAAGAAGGTCTAGACACACCCGCGTTACGGCCTTGGCCGAAAACTTTTTGGGTGCGTCATAAGCAGCGTAGCAGACATGCGCCATGCGCCACATGATCTGCACAAGGGCATTCTTCCGCTCACCCGGCTCGTGGAGCCAGGCTGCGAGAAGGACGCGTTCAAAATGGGCGCAAGTGAAGCCTTTGAGCTCAGGAGTGGGGACGGAAGTGATGTAGTCCCCATACTCTTCTGGCTCGTCGGCCCGGTTTTCGTCTGCTGCTGCGGCCGCGGCCTGAGGGGAAGAGATCGATTGTCGGGAATATCTGTCCCTCTTGCTGGTTTAGCTTCAGCATCGTCAACGCTTCAAGAAAAAATATCCGAGGATATAGTGATCGCCCATCACTCTGCAACTCACCGTCTCGTATACTGCAGAAACTTACACGAAACAGATGCCTGGATGCGTTGGCCGACTTCGACTTCTGCTGCACGGCTTTCAGCGAGGCCTGCCGAGCAAGGTACATGGTCTTCTGCGGGATTGCTTGTTGAAAGTGCGTGGATTTGTTTATATACCTGTTACTATAGGTACGTGTCCAGATTCGTGCCATGAGTGTGTGGGTCACGCAAATCATCTGCAGGCCTCTGTACCGCGACGTCGCTTCCAACATGGCGATGAAGTCAGGGTCGCTGGACGCCTCATCTTGAACCGTGCCAGCTTCTAGATATGTGTATATATACACACATATGTCTAATTACATTAATCATGACGTAGCTTTGGGCGCTGGGGGACGCTATGCGAAAATCGCAGAATGCCCTTTACTGCTGTGTCTCTGAACGTAGTCTGTGCTACAAGGAATTCAACATCAGGCAAGCAAGCGGAAACTCCTTTCCGTAAGGACCGGGCCATGACCTCGTCGCCATCGTAGTCACCGGTGGAAAGGCCGAGACATCCTGGTGGCCCACCATCGTCGGAGACAGCGCGACTGCAGACGATGCTGTTGTCGGGGACAAACCTCACCCCTGCCGGGAGGGGCTTGGCAACCCAAACCTTTCTTGCGCGCAAGCCAGACGATCCTAAAAGACAACCAAAGTATGTTTTGGTTTGTGCGTACAGCTTCTACAACCAGCTTCCAAACTTCATGAAAAGTGGCTTGCACATCGTCCGGGGTCATGACAGGGCTTCGCCACACTGCGAACTTGCCCGTCCACACTGTGCCTCGATGAACGATGTGGCACTGCTTGGGGCCCAGGCTACCCCACATGTCGCTGACAGCGACGACCATGCAGCCGAAGTTCTGCAAGTTCAGCCTGGGCTCGTTTTGCAGGGCCTGGTAGTGAGCTGCATACCTTTGCCCGCCAATGGTCAGGGCGTCCCTGGTGCCCCGCGCCAGCGTCCACGCCCGCTCTTCAGCGAGCTCCTGGTCGAGGACATCCAGGGACGTCTCGGGGCCCACACCTTGCTCTGCGAACTCCACCTGAACCATGTGCTGCGGAGTTCGCCACTCCTCCCAGTTTACATGGGGTCCTGCGCACACAGCAGGTGGCGGGAAGAGGGGCGTGGCAGTGTACCCAGCGGGGATGGGGTGCGCCCCGCGCGGTAGGCTCCAGGCTATGTCTCGGCTGGTACGGACGGTCAGTTCCAGAAGCTTGCCCAACCAGCTCTTGAGACAGTCCATTAAATCACTTCTCTCAGAGGCAGGCATCAGCAAAGCCCGCATGAAGAAGATGGACAGCACCTAGGACCTAAGCAGGTGTCAATGCATGATTCTTGCTTGACATTGTGGATAAGAGTGGCCGGTATCTTTGGAAAATGTGCTGAAAACCATTCGTTACTTTGTAGAACGGCCTGCTTCGTCATTTACAAGAACAACCTACAACAACCGTTGAGGGCAGCAACAACGACACTCGCCCAACCAACTTTGGACCCGTCTCACCTGAGCATTGAGCCGCGGCAGTCCGCCTGAAGTGAGCGCCACCAAATCCCAACCTGGCTGAGCTGGGCTGCCGTGTTGCACCTTCAGGGACCCAAACAGCTCTTAAACAAAAGCGATAAGTTTGGGATACAATCCTTTCTTGAAACAAGGAACAAGGTGGGGTATCTCGCCCTCAAGTTTAGGTTTGGGGGCTTTTGTGGTTCCTGAGCGCACCTTGAGCTTGACGCAGCTGCTGGGCATGCTGATGTCCCAGCCATGAAGTGCCTCATTGACAAACAGCATGCCCTTGCAGAGACCAAAGCCGCCAGAGGCCAGGCGCAAACAAGCTCGGAATTGGCTTGCGTCGTACACAAAAGTGGCGGCCTGGTCCTGGCAGCGGGGATCCTGGTCCTCGTCGGTGCGGGCTGTGGCCAGCATGCCCAGGTTGGCAGCCAGCTCTGGTCCTATTTCGGCTTGCCCATCCCGGATCTTATGCCCGTGCACTTCGTCCTCCGGCCGCACCTGAATAGCCGCAGCATGAGGCACAGCCTCGCTGGGCGTTAGGAGCAGCGGCAAGCGGGCATATTGAGCGTTGATGCTCTCTCCACTGTTGAGAATAGCCTTTGCAGTAGGGCTACTCTCCAAGGGCGTGGCCGAATAGTACATGTGCCCGTCATCTTTGCCGATGACGGCATGCATTACCTGGCCAACGCCCCGAGCCCGAAACCTTTGGAGCTTCTTGGGCTTGGGGCGGGTGGTCTTGAAGTCGTGGGAGTAAACGCCACGCTTCAACTCCCGGGAAAGGCAGCAGCTAGGATGGCGCTCCATGACGAGCGGCACCCAGCCTTCGGGAAGAAGGGGCTCATCTTCCGCAGCGAGAGGGTCGAAGGCTAGAGGCGGCGCGTCCTGCAAGAGGAAAGTCTAAGGTCAAGCACCTCTAAACGGCATTTTTAAAAGCTTCTCTAGCAAGTTTCAGTCCTGAGCCTCCCCAGCCTTCCAATGAGCGCATATGCCGCTCGTCTCCAGCAACCGGGCTTGCTGGGCTCGTGGGAGCGTCCATAACTGGTGCAGGATCCATTTCGTCTGCTGCGATTGGATCCCCTCCTCGTTGTGGCGCACCCACGCCAGCAACGCCGCTTGCCCCAGTTTGCGCGGGTCGAGCACCGGGGCGGCCCGTGCCGGGGGCATGTCCCGGCCGGTGTCGCAAAGCGCCTGGAGGAAGGCCGCATCGAAAACGAGGGTGTTTGCCATGCTGGGCAGGAAATATAGGGATGCAGGTAACGCAGATTAGCTTGAGGCGAAAAAGCTGCTTGCAGGAGATGGTCAGGTTTATGCCGTGCGTGCTTCAATTTCTGGTGAGTACTGCTTTCACACCCACAACCAGCAGGCTCAAGCCAGGAGCAGATCAGGCAGCGGCCAGGCCGAAATGAGCGCAAAGGTCAAGGCTTCAGGCAGGACGATCTCGAGCTGACCTTTCCGGAGGTTCCAAATGCATTCGTGTGTGCCCGTCTGATCACTTCCACGTCACCACCCTGCTTGTACATGAAGCTTGCAACATTGCAATTTGTTTATATGCGACTGACTGAATGAACACGCGACAACGGGTCAACTATATTCAAATGACACTACTGTTCAAGTACTCAGCGCGCCGCATTCCGACAGGAAGTTTTTATATGCAAACTGAAACCTCCAGCAGTTGAGCTGAACACATACATACTCCAGCGCACTTGAGATACATGAGCAAGTGCAGATCACATCCGACCCAACTGCACCTGAAGTTTCTGCAGAGTGCTGGATCGAGAGGAAGTCGGACCTGGAACGGGAGAAGCTCAGCTAAAGGCTTTGCAGGCTCTACAATGATCAG
This sequence comes from Symbiodinium sp. CCMP2592, assembly GCA_905221615.1. Classification (NCBI taxonomy): domain Eukaryota; class Dinophyceae; order Suessiales; family Symbiodiniaceae; genus Symbiodinium; species Symbiodinium sp. CCMP2592. Next base: position 18,240 of record CAJNDT010001816.1, on the reverse strand, counting down.
GAACAAGCAGCTGAGCATCATCTCGCCGTGTCGCGGGGGTCTGTCCTGCCATTGTCACGACTAGGTAAAGCTTGAACAATCGTTAGTCGCGAAGGTTTCAGACTCAACTCCATGCCGGATCACATGCACAATGCGACGTGCAGCACTGAAGTAGGCATGCGACTGAGCAACATCACAAGTTTCTATCGCGGCATACCGGGTTGTAGTCTGTGCGCCTGCGTTTCGAGGCCGGGTTGCACACCAAAAAACTGTACACTGAACTGCAAGTTACGGACCGAACAAACTTTTGAATATCCGCTGATCGAACGATGGCGGTTTGCGGCCCGACGTTGTTGCGTGCGCAAGGGTGCTTTCTTGTCGATGGTCTGCCTGTGAGCTGTTCTGGACGGAGTACAAACGAACATCGTTTTCGAAGTCGTAAAATCGAGGTCAACAACGTTGCCGAACTTCGAACCCTTGGAAGGGAACGGACTTCCAATTTGGAGAAAACATTGTGTGGTTCATCTTCAACTGCAGTCTTACGCGGTTACGAGAAGTGGCAAGTCGGAAGGATTGGTTTTCGTCCGATTCCCTGCAATTTGAGCAGGGGTCAACGTGCCAAAACGGTCCTTGCAAGACTAGCGTCCTGACCTCACAAGCATTTCAACTTCGCTGCTTGGATTTACACGAAAGACGCGATTTTGCCGCGCCGACCCATCATCGTCGGGTCGGTCGACGACCGTGTCGTCTTGTCTTTGGCCCTTTTTTCTCAAAAAAGCTGTTTGTTATGCATTTTCCTTAGGGAAAACGTTACCAACCAAATCTATGGATGCGAATGCTGTGAAATAGCGCTCCAGCCAGGGTTTCGAACCAAGAGAAACGGCGCAGAAGACCCTTCCAGGCCCTTTCCGGAAAAATGCGGCGCGCCAACTTCCCAACTGTCTTACACATTTCGCTCAACGCGCGCCGTCTCGAAATCCGATGTGGCAACTTCGGACTTCCCTGCCGGCCCACCCTTTCAAGTCAGTCGACGATCGCTTCGTGGCAGCATCAGTTTGCACGCGCTCCACTTCTGCTATCCGTTTGCCTAAGGAGAGCATATCAACAAACTCCATGGGTGCGAATGCTGCGAAATGAAGCTCCAGCCGGGCTTTGGAACCAGGACGAACGGCGCAAGCGGCCGATTCCGAAAATTCTCGGTTCGCCAATTGCGCAACTGTCCTACTCATTTGCATACCACGTGAATTCTAGCTTTCGGTGTAACAGAGCGCGGGGGAACTCCGTAGATTCCATCCTAAACCCTTTGCAGGACGTCGAAACCCACAGAATGTGAAAGCCTCATAAGCCCTCAAAGGAAAAGAATGAACTATGGGAAAAATGCCAACAGTCCCTCGAAAATCACGTCCACGTTTCCTGGAAGACGCTGTTTCCATGTCTGTTTCTTCGATGCATAGCTTTACGCGGGAAACGAAACCTGCTTCCATTCACTCGCACCTGCTATATGTTTCGCGCCACGCCGCGCCGGAAGCACCTCGAATCTGGTCTTTTCGACAACGATCTTCAGAAACAGTCCTGCAGAAGGGGTGTCCAATGCTGCGCCAGGGTTGAGGGCTTGGAAAACTTCTCAACAGTCCTAATGAAAAAACAGTCGGTTTCTTGCGATCGCACTATTCTGTAGGTTTTCGCACGATTTTGCACACCCTCCGCTCGCCGGCACAAAAATCAAAAAAATTCAGGTGCGGCATGGTTGTTTAAGGCGATATGTGTTTTTTTCATGTTTCGTTGGGAATCTACTTCTGGACCCCGTTTAAAAAACAAAACAAAGGCTAGAGTTTGGGTTGGTTGATGTCAGGTTCGGGTTAGTGAGGTGTTTGGGTTTGGTTTGTTGGGTTTGTTGGGAGCTTCCTCGGGCTTGGGGTTGGGGCGGCTACGCCTGAGTTACCTACTTCCGGTAGTCCTGAAACCCACTACCAAGCAACCCTTAACACACTCACAGACAAGTCTGAAAACACCCTGAAGCAACCTCCCGAAATTCCCACCCCATTGAGTCTGAGGGCCAGGCATCCATAGTTTCTTACCATACCACTAAGTTTTGGGGGGCTGAGGCCCCCGGCGAGATTGACGGTAGCGCGGCCCGCAGCGAGTCGCCGTTGAAGGTCCGACCAAACTCGCTGCAGCCGTGGCAACGCGGTCCTCCAAAGTCTGCGTCGCAGGAGTGGGGCCTGATCCCAAACCTGCAGACACATCCCTCGGATTGGCTACCTAGCGCAGTGGATACTCAGATAGGGAGAGGCCCTAGGTTACGAGGTGGCGTCACCGTCCTACCTCCACATGTTGGGTCGCCGCCGCAGCAGCTTTTACGTTTCCCGAGCACTACCGCGTTGCACCGCGCTACCGTCTCATAATCGCCAGCACTCAGGAAACGCCCCTGTTTAACGCCTGGGGGAGGCGAGCACCTTGGCAAGCAGGGGTCTAGATAGGGTTTGGGCTTCTAGCTCTTCTAGACAACTTTTCACCTTTTCCAAGGGTTTTTCGCGCTCCATGGCGCTTGAACAGCTCCGCCGGTTCTCGGGTCGGTCGCCCCGTACTTAGCCTACGCCGCTGGCCGGTTCTTGGGTCGGTCGCCCTCTACACTCAACCGGTTCTCGGGTCGGTTGCCCCTCCTAGCCTACAGCACCTCGCTCCTCCGCCGGTTCTTGGGTCGGTCGCCCCCTACTTGGCCTACTCAACCGGTTCTCGGGTCGGTCGCCCGTTCTAGCCTACAGCACCTCGCTCCTCCGCCGGTTCTTGGGTCGGTCGCCCCCTACTTGGTCTACTCAGCCGGTTCTCGGGTCGGTCGCCCCTTCTAGCCTACAGCACCTCGCTCCTCCGCCGGTTCTTGGGTCGGTCGCCCCCTACTTGGTCTACTCAGCCGGTTCTCGGGTCGGTCGCCCCTTCTAGCCTACAGCACCTCGCTCCTCCGCCGGTTCTTGGGTCGGTCGCCCCTTTCTTCACCTAGTGCACCGCTCTCCTCCGCCGGTTCTCGGGTCGGTCGCCCTGCGACTTCTACACCTCGGTCGGTCGCCCTTCGCTTTCTGCACCTCGCCCCTCCGCCGGTTCTCGGGTCGTGTCGCCCTTCCTCTCCCCTCCGCCGGTTCTGGGGTCGGTCGCCCTCGGCAGCCCTGGCGATGAATGGCTGCCGCGTATTGTACTGCCTCGCCAGGCGCGCTTCGGACTACCCAAGCACAGACTGCCTACGTGCTTGCTGTCGGGGGGGTGAAGAAAAAGGACTTGCGGCGCTAGTATAATTGGTGACAAACAAGGATTCTGGCGACAAAGAAGGAGGCTGGTCGGAGAGCCCATTCCCTTTAACCGACTCTAACCTGGCGACAAAGAGTAAATGAGGGAGGAGGACGTGCCGGACGGCCAGTCCAGTCGGAGGGCCAAGACTGCCGGATAGCTAGTTCGCTCATCCTGGCGACAATCCTGGGGACAAAGAAAGAGGACCGGCCGGAGAGCCATGGGGACAAACAAGGAGGACCTGCCGGAGAGCCAGTTGGCTTATGTTGGGGAGAAAGGTGACAAGGAAGGAGGATTTGCTGGTAGTTCACTTATTTTGGGGACAAAGAAGGAGGACCTGCCGGAGAGCCAGTTCGCTTATCCTGGGGACAAAGAAAGAGGACCTGCCGGAGAGCCAGTTCGCTTATCCTGTGGACAAAGAATAAGGAGGACCTGCCGGAGAGCCAGTTCGCTTATCCTGGGGACAAAGAAGGAGGACCTGCCGGAGCCAGTTCGCTTATCCGGAGAGCCAGTTCGCTTATCTTGGGGACAAAGAAGGAGGACCTGCCGGAGAGCCAGTTCGCTTATCCTGGGGACAAAGAAGGAAGACCTGCCGGAGAGCCAGTTCGCTTATCCTGGGGACAAAGAAGGAGGACCTGCCGGAGAGCCAGTTCGCTTATCCTGGGACAAAGAATGAGGACCTGCCGGAGAGCAAGTTCGCTTATCCTGGGGACAAAGAAGGAGGACCTGCCGGAGAGCCAGTTCGCTTATCCTGGGAACAAAGAAGGAGGACTTGCCGGAGAGCCGGTCCTGTTATCCTGGGGACAAAGAAGGAGGACCTGCCGGAGAGCCAGTTTGCTTATCCTGGGGACAAAGAAGGAGGACCTGCCGGAGAGTCAGTTCGCTGATCCTGGGGACAAAGAAGGAGGACTTGCCGGAGAGCCAGTTCGCTTATCCTGGGGACAAAGAAGGAGGACCTGCCGGAGAGCCAGTTCGCTTATCCTGGGGACAAAGAAGGAGGATCTGCCGGAGAGCCAGTTCGCTTATGCTGGGGAGAAAAGGGAGGATCTGCTGGAAAGCCATTTCGCTTTTCTTGGCAACAAAGAAAGAGAACCTGCCGGCAAGCCACTTCGCTTATCCTGGTGCCAAAGAATAAGGAGAACCTGCTGGAGAGCCACTTCGCTTATCCTGGGAACAAAGAAGGAGAACCTGCCGGGGACAAAGAAGGAGGACTTGCCGGAGAGCGAGTTCGCTTATCCAGGGGACAAAGAAGGAGGACCTGCCGGAGAGCCAGTTCGCTTATCCTGGGGACAAAGAAGGAGGACCTGCCGGAGAGCCAGTTCGCTTATCCTGGGGATAAAGAAGGAGGACCTGCTGGAGAGCTACTTGGCTTATCGTGGGGACAAGAAAGGAGGACCTGCTGGAAAGTCAGTTCACTTATCCTGGGGACAAAGACCTGCTGGAGAGCCACTTCGCTTATCCTGGGAACAAAGAAGGAGGACCTGCCGGAGAGCCAGTTCGCTTATCCTGGGGACAAAGAAGGAGGACCTGCCGGAGAGGCAGTTCGCTTATCCTGGGGGGACAAAGAAGGAGGACCTGCCGGGGAGCCAGTTCGCTTGTCCTGTAAAAAAGAAGGAGGACCTGCTGGAGAGCCACTTCGCTTATCCTGGGGAGAAAGAAGGAGGACCTGCTGGAGAGCCAGTTTGCTTATCCTAGGGACAAAGAAGGAGGACCTGCTGGAGAGCCAGTTCGCTTATCCTGGGGGGACAAAGAAGGAGGACCTGCCGGAGAGCCAGTTCGCTTGTCCTGTAAAAAAGAAGGAGGACCTGCTGGAGAGCCACTTCGCTTATCCTGGGGACAAAGAAGGAGGGACCTGCTGGAGAGCCAGTTCGCTTGTCCTGGGGACAAAGAAGGAGGACCTGCCGGAGAGCCAGTTCGCTTATCCTGGGGACAAAGAAGGAGGACCTGCCGGAGAGCCAGTTCGCTTATCCTGGGGACAAAGAAGGAGGACCTGCCGGAGAGCCAGTTCGCTTATCCTGGGGACAAAGAAGGAGGACCTGCCGGAGAGCCAGTTCGCTTATCCTGGGGACAAAGAAGGAGGACCTGCCGGAGAGCCAGTTCGCTTATCCTGGGGACAAAGAAGGAGGACCTGCCGGAGAGCCAGTTCGGATCCTGGGGACAAAGAAGGAGGAGCCCAGTTCGCTTATCCTGGGGACAAAGAAAGAGGACCTGCCGGAGAGCCAGTTCGCTTATCCTGGAGGACCTGCGGAGAGAGTTCGCTTAGGAGGACCTGCCGGAGAGCCAGTTCGCTTTCCTGGGGACAAAGAAGGAGGACCTGCCGGAGAGCCAGTTCGCTTATCCTGGGGACAAAGAAGGAGGACCTGCCGGAGAGCCAGTTCGCTTATCCTGGGGACAAAGAAGGAGGACCTGCCGGAGAGCCAGTTCGCTTATCCTGGGGACAAAGAAGGAGGACCTGCCGGAGAGCCAGTTCGCTTATCCTGGGGACAAAGAAGGAGGACCTGCCGGAGAGCCAGTTCGCTTATCCTGGGGACAAAGAAGGAGGACCTGCCGGAGAGCCAGTTCGCTTATCCTGGGGACAAAGAAGGAGGACCTGCCGGAGAGCCAGTTCGCTAATCCTGGGGACAAAGAAGGAGGACCTGCCGGAGAGCCAGTTCGCTTATCCTGGGGACAAAGAAGGAGGACCTGCCGGAGAGCCAGTTCGCTTATCCTGGGGACAAAGAAGGAGGACCTGCCGGAGAGCCAGTTCGCTTATCCTGGGGACAAAGAAGGAGGACCTGCCGGAGAGCCAGTTCGCTTATCCTGGGGACAAAGAAGGAGGACCTGCCGGAGAGCCAGTTCGCTTATCCTGGGGACAAAGAAGGAGAACCTGCCGGAGAGCCAGTTCGCTTATCCTGGCAACAAAGAAGGAGGACCTGCCGGCAAGCCACTTCGCTTATCCTGGTGCCAAAGAAGGAGAACCTGCTGGAGAGCCACTTCGCTTATCCTGGGGACAAAGAAGGAGGACCTGCCGGGGACAAAGAAGGAGGACCTGCCGGAGAGCCAGTTCGCTTATCCTGGGGACAAAGAAGGAGGACCTGCCGGAGAGCCAGTTCGCTTATCCTGGGGACAAAGAAGGAGGACCTGCCGGAGAGCCAGTTCGCTTATCTTGGGGATAAAGAAGGAGGACCTGCTGGAGAGCTACTTGGCTTATCATGGGGACAAGACAGGAGGACCTGCTGGAGAGTCAGTTCGCTTATCCTGGGGACAAAGAAGGAGGACCTGCCGGAGAGCCAGTTCGCTTATCCCGGGGACAAAGAAGGAGGACCTGCCGGAGAGCCAGTTCGCTTGTCCTGGGTGGGGACAAAGAAGGAGATCCTGCTGGAGAGGCAACTCGCTTATGCTGGGAACAAGCAGGAGGACCTGCTGGATAGCCAGTTCGCTTGTCCTGTAAAAAAGAAGAAGAACCTGCTGGAGAGCCACTTCGCTTATCCTGGGGAGAAAGAAGGAGGACCTGCTGGAGAGCCAGTTTGCTTATCCTAGGGACAAAGAAGGAGGACCTGCTGGAGAGCCACTTCGCTTATCCTGGGGACAAAAAGGAGGAATTGCTGCAAAGCCACTTCGCATATGCTGGGGACAAAGAAGGAGGACGTGCTGGAGAGCCAGTTCGGCTGTGCTGGTGCCAAAGAAGGAGGACCTGCTGGAGAGCCAGTTCGCTTATCCTGGGGACAAAGAAGGAGGACCTGCCGGAGAGCCAGTTCGCTTATCCTGCCGGAGAGCCAGTTCGCTGCCGGAGAGCCAGTTCGCTTATCCTGGGGACAAAGAAGGAGGACCTGCCGGAGAGCCAGTTCGCTTATCCTGGGGACAAAGAAGGAGGACCTGCCGGAGAGCCAGTTCGCTTATCCTGGGGACAAAGAAGGAGGACCTGCCGGAGAGCCAGTTCGCTTATCCTGGGGACAAAGAAGGAGGACCTGCCGGAGAGCCAGTTCGCTTATCCTGGGGACAAAGAAGGAGGACCTGCCGGAGAGCCAGTTCGCTTATCCTGGGGACAAAGAAGGAGGACCTGCCGGAGAGCCAGTTCGCTTATCCTTGCCGGAGAGCCAGTTCGCTTATCCTGGGGACAAAGAAGGAGGACCTGCCGGAGAGCCAGTTCGCTTATCCTGGGGACAAAGAAGGAGGACCTGCCGGAGAGCCAGTTCGCTTATCCTGGGGACAAAGAAGGAGGACCTGCCGGAGAGCCAGTTCGCTTATCCTGGGGACAAAGAAGGAGGACCTGCCGGAGAGCCAGTTCGCTTATCCTGGGGACAAAGAAGGAGGACCTGCCGGAGAGCCAGTTCGCGGAGAGCCATCCTGGGGACAAAGAAGGAGGACCTGCCGGAGAGCCAGTTCGCTTATCCTGGGGACAAAGAAGGAGGACCTGCCGGAGAGCCAGTTCGCTTATCCTGGGGACAAAGAAGGAGGACCTGCCGGAGAGCCAGTTCGCTTATCCTGGGGACAAAGAAGGAGGACCTGCCGGAGAGCCAGTTCGCTTATCCTGGGGACAAAGAAGGAGGACCTGCCGGAGAGCCAGTTCGCTTATCCTGGGGACAAAGAAGGAGGACCTGCCGGAGAGCCAGTTCGCTTATCCTGGGGACAAAGAAGGAGGACTTGCCGGAGAGCCAGTTGAGCAGTTGTAGACTTGTCTACCAACCCCTTTTTGCGTGCGAGGCGAGCCACTTGTGGCGAGCTTGCAAAAATCCAAAAAGTACCCTAATCCCTATCCCGTGTGCTTTACCTCACCCTAAGCACCGGTATTTGGTGTGACCATTTCTTGTGTCGTGCCATTCTGAATGCTTGGCCTATCCGTGACATTCATCTCAAGTGGTGGGGGGGCGGGACCGCCAAACCGTCTCGACACAAGTTCTTGACGGGGGTGTGCGGTTAGAGAGCCGTGGAAAGCCTTGGGGCCAGTAGCGTGCATCTAGAAGGTTCAAGAGCTCCTAACGCGAGGTGCTGTTAGGTCGTGCACGCCGTGTGGTCCCGTTGACCACGGCAGATGGGCATACAGCAAATTCTTTTGCTGGAGGACTGAGCAAAGAGCAGTTGCATCTTTAGTAACTTTGCTTAAGGATCCGGAATCACCTGGACCCCGGAGTTGTGATCAAAGGTCAAAGGCGCTTGCCGTCCTTGAAGGTTGGATGGGGTGCCCAAGGTCCGGATTTTGTTTGCAGCTTGAATAAGAAAAGTTCGTGTGTGTGCCGATTTTAGGAGTGCCTACATGTCAACTCACGCTTTGCCGCGAGGGCTGCTCTGGGAATCAAAGTTCTTGTTTTCTTCAACTTTGAGAGGCCTGACGCTTTCGGTCTTGGGTGTTTGTGCAATTGCTTTAGCACTCAACGACCGTCATGCTTGGCTCGTTTGCGAACTCGGTAGATTTTCCTTGACGGCTTTGTGAGTGACTCTTTGTAATGTAAGTGGCTGCGAAGGCGCCCTCTCTCAGTGGATCAGGGTATCCCTGTGAGCCCACATGGGAGACGTGCCTGTGGATGCCGCTGCACTTGATGCGCACTTGTCCTTTTGCATCAGAGCGAGTCACCAGTCATCTTTCAGACCTACGTGGGAGACAATTAGCGAGCCCACGAACTTAGTTTTTCGTCTCCCTGCTGCAAGGGGACCGTTGCCGCTGATAGCAGGACCTCGAGCTGAAGCGGCATCTTCCGGGTCCGTCAGTCAGGCCAAGAGACCGGGTGTGTCAGGAGACTCGCCATTGAAGATGGGCAAACATTGGCGCGGGATTTCGTGGGAACACAAGCTGGAACGTGAGCTGGTCGCGGGTATTAGGAAGTGGGGTGTGATTATTATGCACTCCCCTCTGAGCTTCGATATCGGCCGGCGTCTGCGAGGTGAGCACAGACTTGAACCCCTCATCTTGGAAAGCCTCGGCCACATTTTTGCTGGGAAGGCAGCTGGCACTCTGCATCAGAGGGCTGGTCCGATGCTTAGGTACATTCGTTGGAGTGTTCAGGCTGCCATGGATCCTTTTCCCCTTGAGGAGGGGCAGGTATACGAGTTTTGCAAGAGTTGCGAGTTTTCATCTGCCCCAACTTTCTTGAGGAGCTTCATTGTATCCATATCTTTCTCTGTGCACGTCCTCGGTGTCACAGGTGGAGCCGATTGCTTGCTCAGCGGTCGGGTGACTGGCATAGCGAGGCTCACCTACCTCGCCAAGCGCAAGAAGACTCGGAGACCGCCACTCACGGTTGCTATGGTGGCTTTCTTGGAGAATCTCGTTTGTGATCCGACTGCCAGGGCAATTGATAGAATCTGCGCGGGTTTCTTTCTTTGCTTGGTGTTCATGCGAGCTCGGTTTTCAGACGGGATGAACCTTGGAAACCTGCAATTGGACACTCCAAGTGGTCTAGCCAATGAGGTGGCTGGATACTTAGAAGGAGAGGTTCTTCGATCAAAGACTTCCTTCACGACTGAAAGAAAGACGATGCTTTTGCCCATGGTCTGCCCACGCTTAGGTGTCACAGGACTCGATTGGGCGGGAGTGTGGATGAAGCTACGGGAGCTTCACAAGATGCCGTCGGGCAGCGGTGTGCCGCTGCTCCCTGGTACAGGAGCTTCAGGAGAATGGCTACTCGTGCCACCGAGCGCCACTGTCGCTGCATCCTGGCTTAAGGGCATTCTGAGCAAAGGAGGTTTTGATCACGGGGCCATCGCCAAGTTGGGTACCCATTCTTGCAAGTGCACTACCCTCAGCTGGTGCGGGAAATTTGGTCTCGATCAGTCTGTGCGTCGTACACTCGGTTACCACACAGACCGAGCTGCTGCGATGGTCATTCTTTACTCTCGTGATGAGATTTCTAGTGCTGTGCGAGCTCTGGAGAGAGTCCTTGGTGAAATCAGGGAGGATCGTTTCAGGCCTGATGCCACTCGGAGCGGACATTTTCCTTGCGAGGTGGCGACGCCCTCAGCGGAGCCCGAGGGTGATCCTCCCGACTATGAATCCAACGGTGGAGCTAGCGAGTCGGAAGACTCACAGGACGAAGAGGACAACGTTGGTGATCTCGGAGCCGAGGAAAGAGCTCTGGAGGAGATTGGAGCGCCGTGGAGACCACAGGGCGCTGCCAGTGATCGCCGTATGTTCCGGCACAAACTCTCGAGGATCATTCATTTTGTGGCCGACGAGGCCGGTGCCACTTTTGCATGTGGAACAAAGATCTCATCGAATTACGTTGAGATGAACAGTGGAGTTTCCTTTTTGCATCCTTTGTGCAAGAAGTGCCACCCGGTCCGATGAGAGCTGGTTCGGGCTGGACCGGAGTGGGTTTGGGTTTGTCACATCCAACCCGGTAGAGGAGCTGGTGCGGGCTCGGGTTGGGTGGATGCTGGTGCCTCCACTCGCATGTCGGCTGATTCGGGCCCGAGCTGGAATTTTGGGCACAGCATCGCATGATACCTTCGATGGCCTTGAAGGATCGTGAGAGTCCTTCTTGGAGACTTGAGTCAGCGCTCTGAGGATCGCTTGGATCCGGGGCGATCTGCCCTTGGCGGAAGGGCAAGACTTTGTGTTGACGTGCTTAGCAGTGACGTGGGTCATGGTGGATCGCAAAGTCTTGTCTTGTTTGAGCGTCGAGTCTATGGCGTGCAGCAAATACAGGGTCCTGTGATGTGTGCTGCGCGAATGCCGAGTGAAGTGATTACTCTTGCAGAGGTGCTGTAGAGCAACAGTGTGGAGAGGCGAAGCGTAAATACTGCGTGAACAAGTGTGCTTCTCAGAGCTGGCGGAGGGTGTAGTCGTAGCAATGTCGGTCACTGATTCCGCCGCAAATTTCCGTGCGAGGGCCATCGCGCTGGGGCTTGATGAGGCCGTTCTGCAAAAGATCGTCGACGGGGGTATTGACACATTGGCCAAGTTTGCCTTTTCGTCTTCATACACCCCGGGCGCTCAGGATGAGAAGCCTTTTCTTGATTCCATCGCAACTCTTCTGGGTAGGGATGGTAGCGTGGGAGAATTGTCAGTACTTCGACGCTTATTCCATGAATCCTACTCGCTCACCTCTGCTGAGTTGAAGCAGTCAGTGGAACGTGTCGAGGACGGGCCTGTCAAGAGATTGGCTCAGCCAGACAGGGCCGACCGGTTGGCCAAGCAACAGAAACGCTTACCTGGGATAAGCATCCGAGGTCCTCTTGAGCCATCTGATCGACTCGTGGATCGTTGCGTGGCGATCTATGAGGAAAACCGGCTTGTCTACGTTGAGCTTTCAGCCTGCACCTCTAAGGAAGATGAAATTAAGCAAGCCACGCTCAAGGAGGACAGGCATCTTGTCGTAGAAAGCGGGGGAAATGTTCGACTCAAAGGCCTGGTGAACAACAAGATGGATGCAGACATTTCCTCTGATTTGCTCATGCGGTATGCTCTTACTAGGCGTGGCCTAGCGATGGAGCAAGCGGGAATCATCTCATATACACTGCATGACGCATGGACCGAGCAACTGCTCGCGTGCCGTTTCCGAGAACCCCCGACAGGGTACAGCCAGCCGCGTTTCCTTGCAACAGGTCATCCATGCTGACAGGCAATTCTTCATCAAACTTGCCGAGCTCACCCGGGAAGGAATACAGCTTCAGGCGAAGGGTAGGCCATGTGATTTGCACTTCGAGACAGCTCGCAATCACCCGGATGTGGCGCACCTAATGCAACCCCTTCTTGCAGCGGTGCCTAGACCAGACCCCACATGGACGCCCCGAAAAGGCGACGGCAAGAACGGCAAGGGAGGTAAAGGTCAGAAGGGTGGTAAAGGGAAGCGGGACACCACTGCCATCACTGCTGCGATGCCTAAGGAGATTGCTGATGGGGGGTTATCTTTCACGCCTAAAGGGTACGCAATCTGTTGGGATTATAATCTCAATAGATGCAAGCGCAGAGTGACATCAGGAAGGTGCGACAAAGGGTTGCACATATGCTGCCGTGCTGGCTGCCTGAAGTCTGGGCACTATTACGGCAACTGTCCGAAAGCAGGTGGTTCTTGACTAGGTGTCTCAGGTCCGGTCGGTTCCACCTCCCATCAGGTCGGAGCCGATACAGGTATGAGCGTTGATGCAGCCGGCGGTGCTTCCGCCGAAATCCTTTCACAACAGTTGCTTGAGGCTGACAGGTTGCCCACTCCAGAGGAGATTGAAGAGCTCGTTAGCCTCTTGCCGCATGACGAGTTGACCGGCGAACGCCGGAGCAACGCGGACGCTTCTTGCAGTGCATTCCATAGCGGTGCTTTTGTACACATCAAAGTCGGATTGCGTCGAAATTGCAAAATCTTCCCAAGCACGACAAAGCTACTATCGAGAATTCTGCGGCATGCCCATCCTGGGCATGAATTTACTTCCTTGCTGCTTTCTGTGGACAACCAGACTGCATTGCATGCAGATAGCCAGAATGCCTTCATCCCAAACTTGGTAGTTCCACTAAACAGGTTTTCTGGTGGTGGGATTTGGGTGGAATCCGATGTTGGCAAAGAGCGTTTGACAGTCGATGGCCAAGAGCTGCTGGGAACCACCTTGGATTTAGGGTTAGGCCCCGTAAGGTTTCAAGCTAGGGTTCAGAAGCATCTCACCCTGAGTTGGGAAGGTCGGCGAATGGTCCTTATCGGATACTCTGTACAAGGCGGTGAGATGCTTCAAGACTCGGATAAGGTTGAGCTGGAAGCCTTGGGGTTCGCACTTCCATCGCAGTACCCCGCCACCGGCAACCAGGTGGCTGAGCAAGCGTGTTTTGCAGACTTCAGAAATGGGACCAGCAGCCCGCCACTTCTTGAGCAAAGGCCGGCATATGATCCACAGCACATCGGCGATCCGTCGAGGAGTCCAGTGCAAGGGATCGTCATCGAATTGTTTGCTCGTAGTGGTGCCTTGTCTAGGGTTTTCAAACAACATGGGTTTGAGGTTTTCCCAGTGGACCGTGGGGGGCACAGGCTCCCTTTGTCTAAGTTGTGTGCCCTTGATTTGGCGCAAGCGTCGAGTTGGACCTACCTCGAGGAAGTTCTTGAAACCTACCCAGTTCTTTATGTCCACGCTGAGCCGCCTTATGCCACGTTTGGGCCACAGCAGGCGTTTAGGCACTTAGTCAACGGGGTCACGAGCCCCGTGGGAACCGTCGACTCCAAAGCTGTTGATCGACTCGCTTTAGCTGACTCCATGGTCAACCACTTGTGCACTTTCTTGCAAAGCGTGGACAAACGAGGTATTCCTTGGACCTTGGAACACCCAAAGGCCAGCCTTCTTTGGAATCTGCCGAATGTGCGGGCTTTGCCTTCAACTTCTGAGGTTGTTTACGATCTTTGTAATTTCGGGTCTGCCCTTAAGCTTCGCCGCCAACTTAGGACCAATTGCAAGGCTTTACGGTCCCTAAACTGCTTGTGCAAAGGCGACCATTCGCATGGCCAAGTCGAAGGTGGAGTCGTCACACACCCTCCCGAATTCTGCAAACATGTCGCCCAAGCAGTTGCGCGGCACCATGGACTTGCTTGCCCTGACGTGGCTTTGTCATCCACGCCAGCTGGTGTTGCCCAGCAGAAGAGAGGCAAACCTGAAGCTTCGCTCCTGCCTGAGTTCGGCAAGGTCTTGCAGGTAGATGTCGATCAGGTTCCGCCAGTGAACCACAAGCAGTGCCTCACTCGCCCGTTGGGCGAGGTGCCAGCAGGATCCAAGCTCATCGCCACGTCTCTTCTCAAGGGTGATGCGGGTGGCGATGCGGGTAACGAGGGTAAGAAATTTCGCCTTTCTTTAGGAGTTTTTGCCACACCAGATGAGTTCGTTGATGCGGCCAAGGACTTGCTACATCCTTTTGCTGCTTCGGCTGTTCTGTCGCCCATCGTGAAAAGGCGTTTGTTTGAGGCCTTGACCAAAGGTCCTGAATGGGTTCAGCGACAACGGTGCTCCAAATTGAAATTGTGGCTTAGCTGGGCCAAAGAACTGCAAGTTGCCGAAGGAGAAATGAAGGGTAAGCTAGATCCTGACATTGGCCGTGTGCTTCGAGGCAAGCGCTTGTTGCTTCTTAAGCGTATTGCTGATGATATGGACTGGCCCGACAAGGATTGGTTGGGTGAGCTCTTGGAAGGGTTTGACTTAGTCGGTAGTCAGAAGCACACCGGGGTCTTCAAGCGAGAGTTGCGACCACAAGCAAGAACTAAGGCGGACTTTCTTGATGCTAGCAAGTTCTTGCGACCTGCACTTCTGGGCAAGGTCGCCTCTGAGGGTCTGAACGAGCATTCTCAGGAACTCTGGGACAAGACCTTGGAAGAGGTGACGGACGACCTTCTTGAAGGACCTCTGACGCAGGAGGAGGTTCATGCCAGACATGGTGACCATTGGGTCCCGGTTAGGAGGTTCCCGGTGGTACAATCTTCAGCGGGCAAGAGGAAGCTTCGACCGATTGATGATTTTTCGGAGAATCTAGTCAACGGTTCTTTTTCGTATGCCGATAAGATTGACTTGCGTGCCCTTGACGAAATCATTGCCATCTGCCGATGCTGGACCCAGGCATGCACTTCAGAACATCAGTTCTTTTTCGCGATGCCTGAAGGGCCACCGTTGGTGGGCCGTGTCCACCCTCTGTGGGTCAGCGGGGCTTGGGAGCCTTTGCTTACAACGTTCGATTTGAAGAATGCTTATCGTCAATTCCCATTGTCACCAGGCAGCCGTGCTCATGCGATCATTGCACTGTTGGACCCGAGCAGTCTTGGCGTGGGTTTGTTCGAGTCCAAAGCGCTACCCTTCGGTAGCACGGCGTCGGTGGTGCACTTCAATCGAATGTCACGTTTGTTTTGGAGGATTGGCCTTGAACTTCACCTGTGGTGGAGCAATTTTTATGATGACTACCCAGTCATGACGCCAACACTGCTTAAGGATTCCACCATGGCGACTATGATGCTCCTGTCCCAGCTGTTAGGGTTTAGTGCCTCCCTTGAGAAGTTGGCCCCATTTTCTTCGGTTGGTACGATGTTGGGCGTTGAAGTAGACTGCAGTTCAGCGCCCGATGCGCTCATCCGTGTTCGCAACAAAGAGGGTCGTGCCAGCGAGGTGTGTGAGGTCATACAGGGATGCATTAAGGCTGGTGTGGTAAGGCAAAAGGATTTCGCCCGTGTCGCTGGCCGGATTCAGTTCTCAGACTCGCAAATCATGGGACGTACCGGCAAACTAGCTTTGGCCGAGTTGCGAGCCTCATCGGCCAGGCATGCTGACAAGTTCCGTCTTGGAGAGCAGGAGGTTAGGGCCTTTGATTTCTTGGTCAGTCGACTGTCCTTTGGTGCTCCTAGGGTTGTGCCCTGTTCGGTTCCTCCGAAACCGATTCTTGTCTTTACCGATGGTGCCAGCGAAGGATCTACTCACACAGTGGGGGGAATCATTTTTGACCCGCGAGAACAACAACCGAAGTACTTTGCTTGCCATGTGTGCGACAGTGTCGTCTCGACCTGGTCCCGGGACCTTCAGCACATCATAGGTCCCGTCGAGGCCTACGCTGTGCTCACAGCGAGAAAGGTCTTTCATCAGTCTCTGTCGGGACGATATTGCGTGTACTTCATTGATAACGACGGGGTACTGCTTAGCTACATCAAGGGTACGTCTTCTAGCAAACCTATGCGAGACATTTTGCTGATGTGGGAGTCCCTGGAGATGCATGCTCACACGTGGGCGTGGTGGGCTCGTGTGCCATCCGCATCCAACCCAGCCGATGCGCCGTCAAGAGGCGAGCTGGATGAGCTTGTCAAAGCTGGGGCATTGCGTGTGGATTGTGATTGCCCGCTTACCGGTACAAGACTTGTCGACTTGTAATCAAAAGGGGCTCCCGTACTGCATTGTTTGGGGGGATCGGGCAGCCCGGTTCGCCCCGAGCAAAAAAAAGTCCACCGTGCGAGTGATTGAGCTTGATTGGAATCATTTCATACCTATATTTATGGAGTCTTGCCGTTGCATAATTTGATGCCGACTTTTTCTCTTGAATAACATTCTCGAGTACACGATTGGAGGTTTTTGGATTTTTCCGAGCTTAGCAAAAAGAGCAGTTGTAGACTTGTCTACCAACCCCTTTTTGCGTGCGAGGCGAGCCACTTGTGGCGAGCTTGCAAAAATCCAAAAAGTACCCTAATCCCTATCCCGTGTGCTTTACCTCACCCTAAGCACCGGTATTTGGTGTGACCATTTCTTGTGTCGTGCCATTCTGAATGCTTGGCCTATCCGTGACATTCATCTCAAGTGGTGGGGGGGCGGGACCGCCAAACCGTCTCGACACCCACCCACCACACCCTGTCGAGACATCGTTGCTTCGGCTTGCAGCGCCGACTTCTGCTCCCAAGGAGAAGTTCAGTTTTCTGCCAACTTCCGGCAACTTACGCCTCGATTGAGGCGGCGATCTCGGTCGCTGACTCTCGTGACTTTAGCTGCTTCCGAAGTTGTGCCAATCTCACAAATGTGAGAACGCGCCTAGCCCGAGCCTGGATCGGGCAGCCCGGTTCGCCCCGAGCAAAAAAAAGTCCACCGTGCGAGTGATTGAGCTTGATTGGAATCATTTCATACCTATATTTATGGAGTCTTGCCGTTGCATAATTTGATGCCGACTTTTTCTCTTGAATAACATTCTCGAGTACACGATTGGAGGTTTTTGGATTTTTCCGAGCTTAGCAAAAACGCTTATTCTGGGGACAAAGAAGGAGGACCTGCCGGAGAGCCAGTTCGCTTATCCTGGGGACAAAGAAGGAGGACTTGCCGGAGAGCCAGTTCGCTTATCCTGGGGACAAAGAAGGAGGACCTGCCGGGAGCCAGTTCGCCGGAGACCTGCCGGAGAGCCAGTTCGCTTATCCTGGGGACAAAGAAGGAGGACCTGCCGGAGAGCCAGTTCGCTTATCCTGGGGACAAAGAAGGAGGACCTGCCGGAGAGCCAGTTCGCTTATCCTGGGGACAAAGAAGGAGGACCTGCCGGAGAGCCAGTTCGCTTATCCTGGGGACAAAGAAGGAGGACCTGCCGGAGAGCCAGTTCGCTTATCCTGGGGACAAAGAAGGAGGACCTGCCGGAGAGCCAGTTCGCTTATCCTGGGACAAAGAAGGAGGACTTGCCGGAGAGCCAGTTCGCTTATCCTGGGGACAAAGAAGGAGGAGGACCTGCGGGAGAGCCAGTTCGCTTATCCTGGGGACAAAGAAGGAGGACCTGCCGGAGAGCCAGTTCGCTTATCCTGGGGACAAAGAAGGAGGAATTGCCGGAGAGCCAGTTCGCTTATCCTGGGGACAAAGAAGGAGGACCTGCCGGAGAGCCAGTTCGCTTATCCTGGCGAAAAAGAGGGAGGACCTGCCGGAGAGCCAGTTCGCTTATCCTGGGGACAAAAAAGGAGGACCTGCCGGAGAGCCAGTTCGCTTATCCTGGGGACAAAGAAGGAGGACCTGCCGGAGAGCCAGTTCGCTTATCCTGAGGACAAAGAAGGAGGACCTGCCAAAGAGCCAGTTCGCTTATCCTGGGGACAAAGAAGGAGGACCTGCCGGAGAGCCACTCTTTCGCTTATCTGGGGACAAAGAAGGAGGACCTGCCGGAGAGCCAGTTCGCTTGTGCGGAGAGCCAATTCACCTATCCTGGGGACAAAGAAGGAGGACTTGCCGGAGAGCCAGTTCGCTTGTGCGGAGAACCAGTTCGCTTATCCTGGGGACAAAGAAGGAGGACCTGCCGGAGAGCCAGTTCGCTTGTGCGGAGAACCAGTTCGCTTATCCTGGGGACAAAGAAGGAGGACTTGCCGGAGAGCCAATTCGCTTATTGTGCGGAGAGCCAGTTTGCTTATCCTGGGTTCAAAGAAGGAGGACCTGCCGGAGAGCCAGTTCGCTTGTGCGGAGAGCCAGTTCGCATATTTTGGTGACAAAGAAGGAGGACATGCCGGAGAGCCAGTTCGCTTGTGCGGAGAGCCAGTTTGCTTCTCCTGGGGACAAAGAAGGAGGACCTGCCGGAGAGCCAGTTCGCTTATCTGGGGACAAAGAAGGAGGACCTGCCGG
>CAJNDT010001815.1:12500-42335 GCA_905221615.1 Symbiodinium sp. CCMP2592 | reverse complement strand
CACTTGTTTAATGGTTGTTGTTGCATTGTTTGCTGTCGCGAAGCTTTATTTGGGGTTGTTAGGATTCAGGCCCGGTAATGTGTAGCTTTGGGCTGTATACATCGACTTTAAGGATTAGGGCTGTCTCAGGGTTTAAGGTGAGTAGTATAGGGTTTAGGGCGATTGGGGTTTCGGGTTTAGGGGGGTATACGACGTGGAACTCTCTCGGGGGCGGACAGAAGTACGATTACGATTACTGTACTTGGTGTTGTAGTTGGGGCGACCAGAAATCTCCAGCATGCTTGCCGCGTTTACGCCCACAGACATCCAAATACGAACTCGATGGTTCCTGAGTTCTCCTTTAAGCCCCTTGAAAATTATTTACGCTTATAGTTCTCTACAAAATAGTAGGGGAAATTAAAAAAGATCCCAAAGGACAACCCAGGTTGTAACGGTTACATTCTGGCTCACAAGTCGCCGACAAGAACGCCGTAACAGACAGATCTCACGGATATACCTATGGTCTCTATTGTAGTTCCTTTTTTTGGTTGGCCAAAATCTCCATTATTATAGAATCCTAGCCATAAAACTGTTAAACAAAAACAGGAACTACAATTGATACTTATGGGTAGGATCCTTTTCTGGTCCCATGCTACGCCTCCAACCAATCGATGCTTGCTTACGAACTTGCGTCTGTCCTTCTGGATTCGCGGTGTTTGCCACTTACTGAAAACGGGATGCTGAAATGCTGGATTCGAAGCAGCTTTAGAAAGCAGGAACCATATACGCCTTCAAATCCAACACCCCGAAAACTAAACCAAGACTGCATTCAGCCGTCCACCACAGATGCACCCTTAAACCCCCAAACGCTGCACAACCCTCAGCCCTTAACCCCCGGACCCCGAGCTGCACCCTAAGCCCCACCTATAGTCTCCATATGTCTCCATTGTAGCTCCTTTTTGGTTTAACCAATTATATATTTTGGATCTTAAAAGGTAACCCCAAAAAGGAACTACAATGGAGACTTTTGGTAGGCTCCCAAACTCAGAAGTCTTCGCTGGGGCACACGCACGAAAAGCCCCGAGAAGCCCGAGCTAATCGCGAAGCCTCTCACCTTCCCAGCAAGAGCAGTAGAAAGGCCTGTTGTTCTGGTTGCTTTAGGGGCGGCGATCATATACGACCGCGACTACGAGAGCCACCGCTACGGTCCTATTTGTGTCTTCAGAAAGACGCGAAGCCTGTCATTCAGCCGTTTATAGTTTAGCAGCTGGAACCACTCACTCCTGTTACCCAAATGGTCCAAGTACCATTATGGTATATACTTAGACCCCCAAAATACCCTATAAGTATATACCACAATGATACTTGGACCCTTTGGGGTAGTCACAGCCAAGCCTCAGCGTTTGGGGCTCAGGGGCTGGGGAAAACGTGGTTCCTCCGAGGCTCTGCGTCGTGAAACCCCTAGCCTAGAGCCCTACTCTCCCCAAACCCTACCTATAGTCTCCATTGTAGTTCATTTTTTTGGTTTATTGGTTTAATATTAAGGATCCTACAAGGTAACCCCAAAAAGGAACTACAATAGAGACTGTAGGTAAACCCAGGCCTCCATGGTGCACTCGACATCTGCGAACAGATGGAGCGATGCGACCTTCAGTACATGTCGGAAAGCTTTGCTACTCAAGGGGCACCTCTGGCTGGATATTTGGAGGTATCTGAATCTTCGGAGCTCTTCTGAAGAAGCTGACTTCGTGTGAGGGAAGGCTGCGATTGAGGCTTGCAGAGGTTTGGAGTTCTTTGTCCTCTCTTCGGCGGCGTGGCTGTGCTTCAAACACCACACAAGCAGCTATGCACTCGCAATTCCAAAGTCGCAAGTTCGGGGGCCAAACTGATGAGATGCATTGCACAACTGTTTATAGGGGCCACAACAAGTCAAATTGAATGCTCCCTACCAGGAATGACAGGAGCAAGCTGCTCACGACACAGTAGTGGCAAAAGCTGGCATAATAGCATATGCGTATCGATGACCAGTCGTGCTACTTCAGCCGTGGCACAAGCACGCTGCCAATGCCGCAGGAAGGCTAAAGACCCATTCCCAATAATGAGCCGGGCATTCCCCCCAAAGCCCAAACCCATCCTAAGTCGTAAACCTTCTTGAGCGACGTCTCTCTGAAGTGCCTCCAGCAGTAAATCATAAATCAAGCCCCAAACCCGGCCCCCTTAGCCCCAGGCCGACCAGCCATCGACAGGGCTGTGAAGGCTCAACCTAAAGCGGTCGGCGGTTGTTCTAAGCCTGCTGAATAGCCGTTCGCCAAACAATGTAACAACTGGCCTCCTGCATGCAATTTTGTTCGTGTTTGGTGTTGGTTGTTGTCGGTTGGGCTGGGCTTTTTGAGGCTTGAGTTGAGGGCGACCTGAATTTCCATTTTGGTATTACAGAAAACCCAACCCCAGAACACTAAACCCGCAGTCTGCAGCAGACCCGTTAACAAAACACCTACTGTTTTTGGTCAGTCAGAGCATCCCCCCCCGAACTGTTTGGTAGACTTTCAAACCTAAACCCCATATAAGCCCTCCTAAACCCTACACCCAGTTGTTTCGTGCGGTTCTCGGCTCCTTGGGCTCGGGAAGATGGGGTTGCTCTCAGGGCGTTGAGGTAAGATAGGGTTTAGGGTCTACTCACAGGCTCCATAGTAGTTCCTAAATATGAATCCCAGAAGGAACTACTATGGAGCCTGTAGGTAGGGCTTAGGGTTGAGGGTCTGGGGTTTAGGGGAGTGCTGAGCAATACACCCCCTCCCTTTGCTTAAGGGCCTTGAGATGGGCATCCCTACTACAACATTTGTCAGGGAGAGGGTGTGGTTGTTCATCAAGTGTCTACAGACCTGAAACCTTAAAGCCTCGATATATCAACCCCTAAGCTCCACAATAAGGCTCAAAATAAAACCGCAGGAAGCCCATCGCAGAAGCCTTGAACCGCCAATGCTAAGACCCTCGAACTCATTGTTTAAGCCGCGCCTTCGGAGAACCCCTAAATCCAAGGTTCAGGAAAACCACAAGGGTTTAAAGGGTTTAGGGCTTTTGGGTTTTAGGGGGAATTGTTTCGGGTTCAGGAAGCACTGAAGCTAAAGGTCTTCAGCCCGCGGGCACGCGAGCTCGCATCTGCGCCCCAGGATTGGCCCAGGCCTTGTAGATGCATTTAGGGATTGAGGGTTTAGGGTTTGGGGGTTGAGGGAACGTTAGACAATCGGATGTTGTCGAGGGGTGGGCTTGTGGATCATTTACATGTAATACTCCTCGAAACTGTAGAGCTTTCGAGCCTTGGGGGCAAGCGCTCAAGAACACTTCTCCTTCGAGTTCTCGCCAATTGAACAAACCGGAATCCTGTCTTCGAAGTCGTCGGCCGGAGCTGTTCGGTTGATTGCTTCATCTACTGCCAGGGGATCCTCAAGGGGGTCCGAGCAGAAGTTGGAGTTTTGTAGCACTCGCGCTCAAACAGGGAGCCATACGAGAGGTCTGGGGAGGTACTTTGAAAGACCATAATTAACAGCGCTTGCAGATCAGATGAACAAGTGGGCGCAGTAGTCTAGGTAAGGTTTCTAGGGGGGCAGTGTCATATGATTATCGTTAGTCAGTTAATGACAAGGATACCGCTGGCCCTATGCCTCCTTGTGTAAGCCTACATGTCGAAGGCCCAAACCCTGAACCTCTATCCTCAACCTCTGTACAATATGCTTCCCTTTTGCTGCCGCGGGTGCGAGGGGCCGTCTTCTTGAAACTCTGTCACTCTAAATGAATGAATAAATACATACATACATATGTATATGTATATGTATATGTATATGTATATGTAATGTATGTATATATATATATATATATATATATATATATATCTGTACTGTGTGTGCGATCTGTAACGCATGGGTTGCGGGAGTTAGTGGCTCAGGGAAGTTCAGGGTTTAGGGTTTCGACTAGCGCTCTCAGAGAGAGCAGGCACGGAAAACATAGGTGGCATTGGTTTAAGGGCTTAGGGGCTTAGCGTTCAGCGAAAGTACATCAACACAGATCGTGAAACAAGAAACTACCAGGAACTACCATGAATAGCCTCAAGACTATGGTGACTATGACATTCCCGTGCGAAGCCGTCTATGACTTCTGGCAAAGAGACATGTACAAACTTCTCTTGGCTCCGGCTTCGGGTTTACGGCTCAGGGTCGGCTGCGGTCGAACCTGCTCCGCATGGTGCAACAGCCTCAGAACCTCGCTAATCGGCAACAGCTCTGTGTGTGTGCCATTCTTCTGCCGCTCACCCGATTCCTGCACCATTCCTGGTACTAGCTTCGGTGTGGCTTCTGAATCAGAACATCGGCTAGCTCGGTGCATGCGCGACCTCGGGGCGAACAAGGAGCAAGTATTGGTATAGGCCCTCAGGGGTCAGGGATTCAGGTTTTGGAGGCTACTGTTTCGGTTTCATAATATGTCTTCGGGCTTTTAAGGTTTCGCAGCTTGGATCAGCTTGGATCTTCTTGATGTGCTTGATGGGGGTAGTTAGCCAGTGGGAGGACCCAGCAAATCGCAAGCACGGGGCAAATTGTATGATTGCTGTTGGGGGATTTAGGTGTTCGGGCTAGCTTAATTAAGGGGTTAACTATGATATGTACAGCTGCTTGAAGACACATAAAACCCTGCTCGTTGAATGCTCCACAGAGAGAGAGAGAGAGAGAGAGAGAGAGAGAGAGAGAGAGAGAGAGAGAGAGAGAGATAGAGAGAGAGAGAGAGAGAGAGCGCGAGTTTTGTAACACGCGCCCATTGGCGCGTAGTGATAGGAAGGCTGGCAGCAGTGGCCTACAAACAAGAAGTGTAGCAGAAACGGGAAAAGTGGAACAGGGGCGTCGTTGAACACCTCCGGAGAGCTACCAGCAACAGTGCTTCAAAGTGCGACCAAGTGTATCCGAAACTTTCGCCCAAATCACAGTGCCTTGCGGTTCACGTTATGGCAATGGTACAACAATGGTCACACAAAGTGCACCCTGGTCAACAAGCCATGGACATCCAACTCTTATCGGT
The DNA here is from genome assembly GCA_905221615.1 of Symbiodinium sp. CCMP2592. Taxonomy (NCBI): domain Eukaryota; class Dinophyceae; order Suessiales; family Symbiodiniaceae; genus Symbiodinium; species Symbiodinium sp. CCMP2592. Next base: position 37,292 of record CAJNDT010001815.1, on the reverse strand, counting down.
TTAGGGTTTTAGTTTAGGGTCTGCGGAGAGTTCTGCGGCCGCGGTGCTGGCACGAGCTTTCTCGTCGCGATAACGCTCCTCCTGCTTCGCTAATTTCTGCGGTCTGCTTCAGGATTTAGGTTTGATACCTGGAGAGCCCAACGCCTCCTCTGGATAGAAGGGTGCAAGTCTTTGTCTTCCTCTCAGGCTGTCGTTTGGCTTTGTTTGGCAGTCTCAGCAGATCGGCACGTTTGCACCCAGAGCTGTCTAAACACTGTTGCTCACTGGGCTCAATGCTGGCCGGCTTCAACCACCTCTCCATCGCATTGACTCGGAAGCAAGCAAGCATGTCATACCCTAAACCCTGAACCCTAAGGGTGTGCGCCTCCCATAAGGGAACCCAAAATTCTTAACTGGTTGACTTCCAACCCCCCTCCCCAACAAGCATTCACATGGCTCCGCCGTGGCCATCCGGTAGGCAATAAAGGCAATAAAGACGAAGCCGCAAGCAATCCTGACTTTCATGATCTGGCGACGAAAGCAGTACAAGGTCTCACGTGTTGGGGTGTAGGCTTCTTTTGTCGGCTCAGCGTTTTGCACGGTTCTGCTGGGCAAAGCATTTTGGGCTTATCAAAGATACTCTGGCTGAAGGTCACAAGGAAAAGCTACACATTTGGATATTGCACGTCGACTTGCTCTGTTTACTCTGGGGGGCGGGGGGGGGGGCTTATAAGCAACATCTGGGTGATTTGCTTGTTGACTTTGTTTTGTCAGGGGAGTCGCATCGTTGCAGCCGTGTGTCAGGAAGTAAAGGAACAGCAGCCTCAGCCAGAGAATGTCGACAGTAAGGGTTCATATCTTAAGAGCTTCGGACAAACAAGGACTGCTTCAGGATCGGTTTTTGCCCCAAACCCTAAACCCTAAACCCTAAATTCTAAGCCCAAAACCCTAAACCCAAGAACGGACATATCTTCGGAGACTCTGCGAAAGAGTCCTGCTGACTTGATCTGCTCGGAACTCGATGCAAATCAACGGCACCCTCGGAGGCCTAAGTTCTCGTCCTTCTTGGTGACCTTCTTGTTATAAGGATTCGATACTATATCGTCCTTCTTGGTGACCTTCTTGTTTTAAGGACTCCATACTATATCGTCCTTATTGATGACCTTCTTGTTTTAAGGATTCCATACTATATCGTCCTTCTTGGTGACCTTCTTGTTACAAGGATTCCATACTACATTTTGGTGGACCCAAAAAAGGACACTCCTTAATTCAACTCATGCAATCTCTGACTCGATGTCTGCGAGCAAGGCAACAGACTCCCACTCAATTCCCAAAAAACAAACTGGATTCTTGTGAAAGGACATAATTTAAGTTTCCATCATCAAGAAAACATGTTACCTCCTATAGATCCCTATTACGGTAACTTGAGTTGCATTCCGTAGCAAGAACCCAGCAAACCCTAAACCGAACACCCCCCCCCCAACCCCAAAGTTCCAACCTGAAGCATCCAAGACGCTGCGTCGGTGTTATCAAGCCTTGGTCAGTTGAAGGCTTTTTCCTTTGAATGTAGGAGTTTATCTATAGCCTCCACTATATATAGTTCGTTTTGGGGGTTACCTAATAGGATCCTGAACATAAAGTTGGTGAAGCCCAAAACAACAGGAACTACAATGGAGACTGCAAGCAGGAGGAAACTTTGTGGCTCGTTTTGGGGGTCATGATGGGCGCTATAATCATTGCAACACGGTCTGGGGGGGCACACTATACCATGAGTATACAAGACCTGTAACGGGACGGTGTTACTAAGTCTGTATATCGTCTCTTCGGGGTCAGGATTGGTAACCGGCAAGCTGCTGCGGAGATCCGGGCAAGGACTCTCTTAGGGCACCGAAGAAGCACATACTCACAAATAAGTATTGTGATATCCCAGATAAACCCCCTCATAATGAACCCCAATAAAGTACGGACATCCCGATACAATGGGAACCCTAATCTCTTGCTTCGAGTTGCCTTGTGGCACTATGGGCGGCGCCATCTGAGGCAGTGAGGAATCAAGTAGATCCGACATGGCGTCAAATCAAGGCCGTCCCTTCTCAGACTTTGCTGAGGAAACGAGGGGCAAAGGCTCTATACAATACCATGGTACACTACACTACACTAGACTATATACTAGAATGAACCTGCGCTGTGCTGCTCCACACAAGGTTCGAACTTAAGATTGAAGGCATGGGCTTGATGCATTTATGCAGAAGGCTAGACTCATCCCACAAAGCCCTTGGTCTCCACCCATTGAAGCACTACCGCCATGTTTCATACGAGGCTGCTTCCGCAGCTCCTGTGATGGCAACACATGGCATGACATGCACGAGTTTGCAACGCTGCCCATCCCATCAAGGCTTCACCGGAAACAGGGTCTCTGCAATGTAGGGACCCGATCAGTGGCTGCCTCTTTTCAAGTGGCACTACGATGAAATCGGAAAAGCAAACAAACCGCCACTAAACCCTAATTATAAGTTGGGTACTGCCCCCATACAGTAACAACTCTGTAATAGGCGGCTACTATTAAGGGGATAACATATCTATATTATAGACATTATTCAACTGTTACTGAGCGGGAGCCGTGTCCAACCTATAAGGCGCAAGATCGTCAGCTCCGAAGATGTGCCGAGGGCCGTGCCTGGTTCAGCAATGCAGTCTCCCCTCCGCCGACGCCTCAGCGCTAGGAAACGCGTGGCGCATCTTTGGCTTAGCCTTAGCTGATAAGGAATTTCACTGGAGCTTCCAAACTATCAGTGTATATCCATCCATCCACCCACCCACCCAGCTATCCATCCATCTGCCGTCCAAGCAGACACATATACATATGTAAGTAATCATATTGTTTGTAAGTATATATAGTTGCTGAATCACAAAAGCCCTTAAATATTCGGCTGAGGAAGGGGAAGACCCCGATCTAATCCCTAAGCCCGGCCACGCACGAGATCATGGCCTCGGATGCCAGGAAACCGCAGTCAACTTCCAGCAACCATGGCAATCAGTTCCAGCAGAATAAATACTTTTTAGACCGTGCTGCAATGGGGCTTGTGGCTTTGAGGGTTTAAATGTATTTTTGGAAGGGTTAAAACCATTAAAGAAACACACAATTACATACATACGTACATATAAACAATCAATCAATAAATAAATATATATATATATATATATAGATAGATAGATAGATATATGTAGGGACCCATGTTATACATGTTGTATATATAAACTATTATATATATATATATATATATATATAGACGTGGGTATGTATACATACATACATACATACATACATACATACATACACACAAACATACATACATACATACATACATACATACATATATATATATATATGTACCTATTATATGAGAATCAGGATAGAAACCCTGTCTTGAATAAGGTTAAGTACTCATTGTTCCAACCCATATAGTATCGTTTCTGCATCGCAGACTGAGCACAGAACCAAAAGCCCGGTGCAAGCTTTGAGGGCTCTGCGTGTAAATGTCTGCATGGTGGCCCACTCCAAACCCACCTGAGCGGCGCAAGCTCAAGCCCTGGGTCAAGGATTAACCAATCCATAGGTTTAATTGTTGGAGCTTTTGCCTAGGTTTGATTCTTACTTGGGACTCATCAGAGACTTACAAGGGTCATAAGGATTTATACGGGGTTTTGAACCTCACATGCGCACTTTACTGGCTGGTTACATAATTACCAGCCGGTTTAGGGTTTAGGAGTTTAGGGTTTAGCATGCAAGGCTTGCCTTGCCGAGGCTTGACTTAAGGACTGGATGCGAAACGCACCAGGCCCTAAGCCAGGCTTGAAACTCTAAACCCTAAACCCTATAAATGCTAAACTATCATCAGAACAACTCGAACAACAAATTCGGGAGATTCAATATTTGGCAGAGTTACTCCTCTAAAGCTTTGTTCATCCTGTGCCACAGGGTTAGGGTTCAGGGTGCCTACAGCGCAACACAACATGATTATGAAGTTCTTGTTGCTCTGGGATTTGAGATTTCGGCTCAGCTCAGAGTGTATGGCAGGAGCCACGTGGCCGGGTTTGCAACGGCAGATGCCCTGAGCCTCCACGCCCACCGGTCCAGATGGATCGTCGGTGTGCCTTGGGAGCTGGCATAGGGAACTCGCTTTCTTTAGATGAGCTTCGTGCAAACGTGAGGCTCAATTCGGTAGATAAACATGATAACCACGCGGGAGTGCTAATTCCGCTACACCGCATTGCTGTTTAGTCCTGGTAAACAGCTATCGACGGAAAACATCACCTCCAGGGCCTAAGTGACGCTGGCTTGAGGGAGCTTCAACGGGACCCACATACAAACCCTGAACAGTCGGATCTTTGTTCTGAGGACACCAAACTCTACGGCTATTTGCTTGGTAAAACCCAAATATCCTCCCCATACGACCTTCGACAACCCTCATGAAGACCAATAACGTTCACGTAGACGTACAACACGGTTGTATAACTTCTATAACTAGGTAGCCCATAAAACCCGACAGTACAACTTACCTGCATCAACTGCTGCATAGCTGTATAACTGGATACCCCTCACAAAACCTGATAACATCCCTGCATAACCTCCATAACTAGAGAGCCTGGTACAAAGTAAACCCCTGTCAGATCTCTCTACATAACCTCCGTGACTACATAGCCCCTATACTATAAAATCCCTGCACAACCTCTGTGACTAGGTAGCCCTTATGAAACCCCAGCGTTCCTTTGGAGACGGAAGCCTATGCACCTGGCTCGAGAGCTCGTCCCCGGATTGCAAGATCTCCACACAGGCCACCTGTGGAAGCCGGGAGAGCTTGGGAGTCCAGCTTTCCGGGCTTCAGGGATTTGGGTACAGAGGTCTAGGACTCAGGGTTGCGGGTGGGTTCAGGGCTGAGGAGGAGAGAGGTTCAGGGTTTAGAGCTTCAGGGCTTAGGGGGACTTTGAGTTCGGGGGTTTAAGGGTGGCCAGGAGACCTGGTACGATTCTGTTGGCGTTGTCGGCTCTTTAGGGCCACGAAGGAAGACGATGTACAGCTGTGACTGTGCTTCAACAGGGAATAAGACATATTGGGCCTTAGAAATTCGAACAGGGTATTAGCGTATGTTACACTATGTTATAGAATTCAGGAAAGCAAAATGATATCGGACCGAAACTTCACAGCGCTCCAAACATGGAAGTGGCCCATGTTGACCGGCGGCTATGTGCTCGTGCCCAACTACAACATTTCGACTGCACGTAGACTCGAAGAGGCTGCACTGTTGACTCAAGTTGAAGCACGGAACATCACGGAACGGCAATCTGCTGAAGGCAAGGAGTTGTTGTTGATCTGATTGTTCAGCTTTGTCGTTTCGCAGACGCAGAGCCGAAGGATCGACCTGGTGTAGGGCAACAAGAGGAAGCAGCCGATTTAAAGAGTGATCTGCCGCTGTAAAGAGTGATTTGCCCTCACTGGGTTGATGTCTATCGAGACAACTTGTCACCGGGTGTTATCCAAACATCACCGGAAAAATTAGAGTATTAGGTGGGGGTGTAGGGTTCAGGGCCCAGGAGATAGTAGAAACATGCTTCTTCAATTGTCAGTCCGTGGCCTCTTGGGGAGTATCGAAGATGATACCAATCCAAGCAGCACCTCAGAAAGCTCAGAAACTCGTATGGCAATATGCGCGGAAACATGGGGCCACGAAAGCTTTATTAACAGAACCCTCATGGTCCATGTACCTAAATAGTCTATACTGTACAGATACTTTGTGGCAAAAAGTATAATTATGCTATTTGGGCACATGGACCCGTGAGGTGAACAGTGAGTATCACTTGATGTACACCGCCTTTGTTGGGTAAACCTATATATAGTCTCCATTGTAGTTCCTTTTGGGGTTACCTTTTAGGATCCTAAGTATAAAATTGGTTAAACAAAAAAAAGGAACTACAATGGAGACTACAGAAGAGGAAGCCTAGCGAACAACGCCCAAAACCTTGCAATCCACAGGAAGGCACATGCACGCACGCGCACACGCGCTTAGACACACTTTTGCGCCGTCTTCTCTGCCCTTAACCCTTTTGCCTGAAACCCCAACCCCAAGATCTACACATGGACCTCCATTCTCCGTCGCCACATGCCCGGACCTTCAGACTGAGTCAATCTGGCATCCTGCAATTGAGCATCAAGCCCTACGGCATTGCAGTGGTTCAGACGTGTGGACCCTGAACCCCACACAACACACGCCATCCCGAAGATCCATCATGATCCATCCAAACTCAGGTCGCCACCAATTGCACATCCAAAACCTCCGTGCTGGTCGTAGCTGTGGGGATTTGTTCGGGCGGCACAGGATATGGGGTTTTAATAGAGCGAGCTGCGCAAGAATCGGCAGTGATGCTGTGGGGGGACGAAAGACGGCTCTGCCTCGGGCTACCCAGACAGCAAATTGGAGTTCCGTCTGCGTTTGTGTATGTTATTTTGTTGCCGCATTGCCGGAACCCATAGGTGGTAGCAGTCGGTGTAACGAAAGGAATCAGCCTCAAAAGAAACGTTAAACCCTGGCACCAACGTCATCGCAGTTGCCTTGCTTATAGAGGTATGGCTTCAGCAAGGAAGTTAAGAACTACCAGATTGCTGACATCTAACGTTGTTGACCATCAGCCGTCAGGTTAACCTTAACCCCAAACTCTCCATGGAATGCCACTTGCCCAACTGGGTGCATGGCATGAGGAACGCCACATGTCGCCTAGGCATAGCAACAGTTGCACGAGAAGCCATTCGAAAGGATATGTAGGAGACTTAGTATGAAAATAGGCTTAGGGATGTATCCTGTAGTCGGACAAGAACAGCATGTCATGGCTACTTGGTCCAACCCTACAATGTGCGTCCCGCGTTCTGCTCACACTGGGATACTGCAGATCTGTTGATGAAGTCCGGTTTCCGGGCTCAGGATGTTGGGTGTCCTGGCCTATGCATCAGCAAATATATGATATAGGCCTGACTTTGCTTGCCTCGTTTGGTTTCGGATTTTGAAAAGGCTCGTAGCATTTTGGCCTTCTGTACCCCAAAACCCGAAACAGGGGCTTCGTGACGAAAGTTTTGGTCTAGCTCTCCAGACAGGGCCCCAGTCTCCATTGAGTGACTGCCCTTGGAACCATAATGAAAACAACTTGTTTCATGATCCGCTGGAGCCTTACTATAGTAGACAGTAATTTTACATAAATTGGTCTTCTTAAGACCGATCAAGTATATGTAGGCGCTTTCCACGGAGAGGCCCTCAACCAGACCAGTGAATATCTACAACTTTGCAGATGTGTTTTGCCTGCCACAGGGTTTAGGGTTTTTGGCACGACCCATTTCGGTTCGCACAAGTTAGAAAGCGGCATTCCGCTGGGTCTTAGCAGACATCTTTGAGATACACAGGGTTCAGGGTCTTGGTGTCTCTGTATTCCTGTGTGTGTTTTGTCACATCCGGGGCTCAGGGACGGAGTGCACCCCCTCTTAGGCTCACAGCCTTGAGCCCGACCACACCTCAAACCCAAAAACCCAACCCTCAAACATGCTGAACCCGAAGCCCCAACAACACGCAAAACATACTGAACCCTGAAGCCCTACACCCCAAAGATTGACACATCTAACAAGACTTCCCGCACGTTTCATAGCTAACTTGGTTTCATTCTGCTTTTTTGGAATGTGTTTCGCATAGAGGCGCGCCACTTTTAGGAGTGCGCGGGGCAAGTTTATACAAACTAAACCAAGACTTTCCACAGGTTTCTTAGCTGATGTGGTTTCATTCTACATTTTGGGACGCAGTTTTGCATAGAAGCGAGCAGCTGTCAGGAGCGTGAGCGAGCAGGTGTTAGAAACCCTAAAGCCCTGAACCCTCAGCTGCCCTGAGGACGAGGTGCTGCCCATGCTGTTCAGAGCACCGTCGGGTGGTGTGCTGCGTGAGGCCTCCCCAGACCTCAGATCTTCACTTACCTTGGGTTAGTAGGGAATGGAGGATTGGGGTGCCATTATAACTACTATTACTACCATTCTTCCATTCCCTACTAACCAAAGGTAAGTTCAAGGAGAGCTCGGAGAGCTCCTTCTGCTTAGGGGCTCTTCTGTCTTTACCCTAAAGGTCCGAAGGACACAATATTTAGTTAATTACTTAGATCTCGGATAGTTAGTAGGTGTGTAAGATACTATTTGGGGGAGTACATGATTATCTATCAGGTGCTTGGACCGAAGGGGCTCATAAGAACAGGATCGAACCCACCGGGTCTTCTGCGCGAAGGCTGTGCCGTTCAAAGGCGTCGAAGAACAACCATTGAGAGCCTCGGCGACACTACAACTGGGTGGGCGTTTCGGCTGGGCTGAAAAATCTTTTCTGCAAGCGATTTCTGTCTGTCATTCAGACCCTAATGCAAAGAGGCAATCACCACAGCAAAAATCCGCAGTTTTGCGGCAGTCACAGCATGCAAATCCCGCAACTTTGCAGATGTTTCGAGACCTGTCATTCAAACCCTAATGCAAAGAGGCAACGACTGCAGTTTCATGAGCACGCATGGAGGGGGCATATTGGATCCCAATAAGCACCCTCCATGCGTGCTCAGCAAATCCGCAGTTTTGCGGGGCAGTCGAATCCCGCAGTTTAGCGGATTTCTCGAGACCAAGTCCACTCTCAGAGTCGAATTGTACCTGGCAGACGGTCAGACAAAGTCGAGTTGAAGGACTCAGGTTCAAGGAAAGGCTTCGGCCCGGGAACACAATGAAACAGCCCTGAAGCCTCTGTCCCAGCCTCGAGCGAGCAAAGACCGAGCCCGACTCGGGAATGCGTGGTCCTCTGCCACACACTGCACATATGAGTCTATGCCCACGCAAGGCTCCGGCCAGATATCCAGCCCCCATTGTCGTCGGCCTAGGACCAGCAGGCACACACTTACAGCATCCAAGCTTGCTGACAAGGACAAACTCAAAGAGAACAGCATCCGCACACACATTTTTCTGTCTGCCTTTGTGCTTGGCAGAATCAAGGAGAGACAGAGACTTTTCCCCAGCCTCTGCTGCGAAATCTAGACCCTTTGCAAGGCCAGAATAGCTGCCAGAAGAGCAGCTCCAACACATGGGACGTTCATTGCATTCCCGGCAAGCATCACTGCAGAAGACCTAGACAGGTGAGACCTGGCCAAGACCGGGCTGCCGCAACTGGCCTGATCCTTGTTCGTGGCCAAAACATGGGATTGAAACATTTCGTCCGCGGTCATGAACCGCTTCTTGGCCTGCATCGGAAATAGCGGGACACTCCAGAATTCAGCACATGATTGCATGACCCCGGCTCAAGACCAAGTGCCTTGCTGAAGAGTTTCGCGCTGTTGGTGGTCAAGGTCGGCAGGTGGGAGCTGTTGAGCGTGCCACGACGAAATGCTCCCCTCTGTCCCAAGTCAACAATGTCCCATGGCTTTTCGTCGTAAGTCCTTAAGACTGAGGCCTCAGACTGAGTCAGGGAGGATGCATTGGCATTGCGATCGCAGAAATAGTCTCCCGCTCCCAGACAAGGCCTTGCCGCCAGGCATGCCACCATGTCTGCAAAGCACGGCACGTCCTGAGACCAGCAGACCTTCTCCGTGTTGTAAGCGATAACATAGAGGCGAGCCCTGGCACAGCCCAGTCCAAAGGTCCTTGGGTCAACCCGAACACTCTGCTGCTTCCATGACTTCGGAAGACGTAGCTGCTTCAGGTCGTACTCACACACGTTCTCGAAGAGGTATGCATCCAAGACCTGGTAGCACTGGCGGAAATACCTACGATGCGTCTTCATGACCTTGTCCTTAGACTTCTTCCGCAGACCCATCACGGAGTAGCTCGTGCACGGCGCCCCGCCCACCGACACAAGGAGACCTCGAATCCGTTGATTTATTAATTACTTAATGGAGAACAGACGGACAAGACTAACCCCACCGTCACATACATACATACACATGACATGGACCTGGGATTGCTCACCAAACGAAGTCTAATAATGATATGTTGAAGCTTGTTGTGGAAAGTTCGTTTGGTGACATTCCTCGAACATATACAGCTATTGGCGAGTTGAGACCCACAGACCCTGTCAAACATGTCCAGCTATTGGCGAGTTGAGACCCACAGACCCTTTCAAACATGTACAGCTATTGGCGAGTTGAAACCCACAGACCCTTTCAAACATGTACAGCTATTGGCGAGTTGAGACCCACAGACCCTGTCAAACCTGTACAGCTATTGGCGAGTTGAGACCCACAGACCCTTTCAAACATATACAACCATTGGCGAGTTGAGACCTACAGACCCTTTCAAACACATACAACCGTTGGCGAGTTGTTGAGGCCCACAGAGACCCATAAAATAAAAATGTTCGAAAGGTCCACCCAGCTGCACCATCTTGCAAACTGAAGACATGTTGTGTTTGAATTATGAGCCGAGCTCCAGATGGTAAAACCCTGACACTGTAAAACTAAATGTCGCGTTGAGAACCTTTGCCATCACCTTCCAAACCTCAACCCCTTCTTCATCGCCTCTTGCCTATGACACGGCTAAGATGATGGGAGGAGACCGAAGCTGCAGACTATTTTAATGCTGATGGTGGACGTGCTACAGATCCCCAGCACTAAGGCTCTCAACTCAGACAGGTAGCCGGACCCGCGCTGCGATGGCCAAGTCGGGCACTCCATTTTGTGACGCAAGCAGTGGTTGGTCTTTGCGGCCATGTCAAACTCAAAGATGTCCTGGGCGAGGCAAGACCCGTATGTGCCCAGCAAGACCTTTTGGGCGCCGAGGTCCGACTCGACCGCCCATCGGAGCCTCACCGCTTGTCCAGCACCGGCCGCTTTTTGGATGGTAAGCAATGCCTGCTGGAAGACAGAGGCGGAAAGTATGAAAGGCACGTGACGGATGTCCACTTTCACTCTGCTACCCTAATGACTGGTCAAATAGAGACACAACAGTCCGACAAGCGACCGTCTCCGCACAGCCGACCCCAGTGAAAGTGCTGATAACATCCCAGTTCCAGCTCTGCAACCTCTTCCGGACCAGACCCCGGCCCATGTTTTTCTCCAGCCGATCCAGAAAGACCGTGGCCCAGTCATAACTAGCAGAGATAGTTGTAGGGCCTTCGGGCCCATCCTTGGCTGCCTTCGGGATGTCAGTCTTAGGCCAACAAGCCTGCTTCTCCCGAGGAGCCTGCTTGAAGGTCTTCATCGCGACCTTCATGCATGTTTTCGTACTGGTCCTGCACATCGCAACTGTGCGAGGCAAACTGACCTAAATCGAAACTTCAATCACAAGACTCAACACACTCGCCAATATTGTCGTCCTCGCCTTGGCCTTTTTGCTGGCCTGGCACGTTTCGATATCTTCGCCATGGCTGCTTTAGCAGGCTAGACCTATAGACAGTCCGTCCTTGAGTAACGGCCGCCAGTCCGAATCGCAGGGAATGTTTGAATAATTTGTAGAGCACACATAGTCATGGTTTCACAACGAAGTTCGGCAAAAGTGTTTTAATGCTGGCACACTCCTTCCTGTCTTCCCTGGCATGAATCCTCCGGGCCGCACCTATGACGATGCTCGGCGTCACCATAGATGCGGCCCAGAGGGCACCGACAGGGGCCGTCTTGGTGGCTCTGCCACCTGCAGCTCTAGCAGTGACGCTCGCTTGACCTGGAAACGGGCCTGGAGCCCGCGCAGCCCACACAGTGTGCAGCTCCAAGCCCGTTTCCAGGTCAAGGAGTGCTCTCCTGAAACAACAGAGTTTGCAAAGCAACAGCGACTGCGAAAGCATGCAGGCGTGCTTTTAAATTTCATTGGCAATGAGGGACGCCATCAGCACAATGTCTGTGCAACTGCTCGCCAACGACAAAGTTTTCCGAATGAAAGACCGCTCTCCCAGCATCAACTTCCACTACTCTAAATGAGACACAGCTGCACACACCTTGTCGTAACATTGCACCAAACAGCCCCTGCGAATTCCTGGCATCGAAAACCAAACCTAGACCTATAGGGAAGTGCCAGCGGGTTTCAGGAGACTCAGACCTCCTCAAGCTGTTGTCGACGCCGAAGACATGTCATTGCAAATTGCCTAAGCTTAGCTTGGCACACATGCAATTCTCTGCAAATCAACAATTAATCTTCAGCCCCATCATCCGCTACGGAAACACAAAGCAGCAGCAAACGAGACCCAGGTGCTATCACAGAGTGCCACTCGCAGCTCGCAGACCGTCGACTGCTGAAGGAAACGGTTTCAGTTTCAGGACGCCTCAGCTGCGAACAAGCTCGTCAGACCATGTAGCTACTCAGGCAACTGCATTTGCTAAATCAACTTATTATTGTTAACCACCAGCCAAGCGGCGAGCGGCTCATTCAGACCTTGACAGCTCGAGCAGCTTAACGGTCTGTCAAGCTGCTCGAGGAGTCAAGGTCTGCGCGAGCCAGCTGACACTTGTCATTCCATGACAAAGCAGATGGTAAGCCTGACATAACAGACCCACAACCAGTGATCTGCAATCAAAGCGTCCTGACAAGTGGCAGCTTGGCGAAAGAAGTCGTCGTTGTGACTGCTTCCAGTTCTTGACCTGCCCCAAGCCCAGTACACTGAAAGGGTCGCTCCTCCTGCCAAACTGACGTCATGGCGTCTGTGTCCTCATGTCCCTCAGTTGCTCAGACGCAGCTTACTAGTGACACTGGGTGGCCCGAGAGTCCTCGAAGACTGCCGGCAACGTCGCTCTTCGAAGACCATGAGGCCGTCGGTGTCGGAAGAACCAGTGCAAGGACACTTGCCATGCCGAAGACAAGGGTGCAAGTCTGTGGATGCCCTCGAGTCGATTTTTGGGCCTTAAAATGTGATCTTCAGAGAAATCCCTTAAGACCTACTTACTAAGTCCATTCATGCATGGGCATGGACATGACCTTCCAACTGCTCCATCTCAAGTCTCGCCAGCGGCAGTCGATGCAACCACTTGCTGCAAGCTTCAAGTCAAGCGCCGAAAACAATGACAGACAAACACGACCAGCAGCTGAGCAGCCGGCCCGACCTCGTGGACGCCTGGGTCTACACCTGACTGAAACGGAAATTCAAGAATCATGCTGGGCATATGTGCCGCTGGAAGCTTGCTGCACCCACCAGCTATTCAAAGGCATCAAAAAACCGGCGAAACCATCATAGAAAGACTGAGTCCAGAAAGGCTGCAAGCAAGCGGAGAAGAAGTCCAACCCAGACCTGTTAAAATTGACTGATGATCCCAAGCCTAACACTGGAAGCAAAAGCACAGGGTCGCGAATCCTCGTCGTAGTGGCGAAGAAATGTCCAAGCCAGGCCTGCCGTGTTGCAGGCAAGTTAGCCGACTGTCGAATGAGTCGCTACTAACCAACTGCTGCCTGGCCGAGAAGCAGGATGTCGACGCTAGACCTTTCGCGGCATAAAACCCAGGAAGCAAAACTCACATTTCAACTGCCTTCCAAACACGGCATCTGGCTAGAAGCCGGCAAGACCACGCCAGCAGCCGACCTTTGCACAAGAACCGCCACGGCCATGTCTTTCTACCTTTCTAGCCGTTGCGCAAATCGCACAACGTTGATAGGCTGACCACTGCAACAACTATCACCGAGGCAACTGCTGAGAAAGAGAACTTGAGGCCAAGCCCATCAGACCTGACACACAATTTAATTTCACTGCAAATGTTCTGCAAATTATGCAGAAGCTGGAATCTTGGCTGGTGCCCGCACCTTCAGTCTGAACTCCGAGGCCTTTTATGAGACTCAGTCATCTACCCTGCACTGTGACACAGTCACACAATCATCTGCCTGCGGAGTATATCAATAACAGCTGGAGCCAGGACGCAGAAGACATGATCAGCTGGGGCCCAAACGGCGCTCGAGGAGTTTGGCCTAGAGGGCAGTGGGCCCTATAGCCCGATACTGACCGCCTTGATTAACGTCCTACCCTGACACAGAGAACCTTACTGACACGTGTATTATTTAATTTTGTCTTCGGGCACGCATCGGTCTGGGAGCCAGGAACCAATTTCTCAGACACTGCCATACAAAGATCGTGCGACGCCTTGCCGAAACGACGCCCGGTCCAAGCCTCATCAGAATCGAGACCATCGACGCGGCTGTACACCAAATTAACTGTAACTGTACCGTGTCTCAGGCAACTAAATTAGACCATTGCCACCAGCGACCTGTCTTGCTTTGATCGAGCATGCGAGACCTAGACCCAGAAAAAAGCAAGAAGTGGAGCTCTTAAGCCCAATATGGGGCCCACCAGGGTTGTTCCAACAACCGGGCCACTATTCTCCCAGGTGCAGCCCCAAGCTTGTCGTTGATATGGAGTTTGGACGCACTGCTGCTTTTATTGGCTCTGTCGGGTCGAAGTCGATGACCAAAGCCAGCTCGGAGGACATGACTGCAGGCAACGCGCACAAAGAGCATGTAATGCAAGCTTCAGACTCCGTGTATAATTTATACAAGAAGTCTCAAGTCGCATTACATGCTCTCAAACCCTGTTTCAGCAGGGCAAAGACAATGCATCATGTCGAAAATTGGATTGCGCATCTCCCTCTGGCCAGCCCTTGACTTGGTAGTAGTAGTCTAGTAGTAGTAGTAGTAGTAGTAGTAGTAGTAGTAGTAGTAGTAGTAGCAGTAGTAGTAGTAGTAGTAGTAGTAGTAGTAGTAGTAGTAGTATTATAGTAGTAGTAGTAGTAGTAGTAGTAGTAGTAGTAGTAGTAGTAGTAGTAGTAGTAGTAGTGGTAGTGGTAGTGGTAGTGGTAGTGGTAGTGGTAGTAGTAGTAGTAGTAGTAGGAGCAGTGGTAGTAGTAGCAGTAGTAGTTGTAGTAGTAGTAGTAGTAGACGAAGTAAGCAGTAGTAGTTAAGTCAAGTCCTTGAGTCCTGTCTATGACACCCTGATTCATCTAGGTCTGCCGAGTTGAGCCAGTTTTGCTGCAGTCGGTGTGCCCCGTCACTGGACCTGCTCACCAAGACCATGAAACCCGTGAGATGGTTCCCTGCTGTGCGTTCCGGCTGCTGCTTGTGGCATGTGGGAGCTCTACTTTCATTCATGGTTTCTGTGTCACAGCGGCCCTGCTGATGCAATCATCGGTTTAATCATGTGACACCTGGCAACGCGCATAGCCACTGATCATATGCCAAGTTCAAGACCTTCCATGGAACACACGTCCTCTAAACTCCCGTCGGGCTTCTACGAACACAGCTTCTGTCAGTGGTGCCCCAGCCTCCAAAAGCCCAGACAGGAAACCAACTTCAATCCAAGGTGTAGAATCAGAAGGACAGATGCCACCTGACTTAATCAATTAAAGGCGGACAGCGAACAGCCACGAACCAAGCCTGCCAGGACTTGTCATTTGAAGCCGTGCGCGGCAGGCACCTGCACACGAGCCAATAGATTTCGTGCGACGAAACTGCATCGTAGATGTTGGAAGTCAATGATTCATGCAGCGGTTGCAAAGTTTCGGGGGTCCCTGGGGTTTCTGCCTGGGGGATAAGAGTTACTTAAGATACGACATGACAGGAGTTCCACTGTGATCACGGCAGTCATACACAAAGTCATCTTCCAAAACAAGCTACGGGGCCATGCTGACCCCTCAATTTTGTTAGTGTTGCCGCTAGATGCTGCTTGTTGGGGTCAGAGGCATGAAGCACTTTTTGTCGGTGCTGCAACACGGCCCTGCATCACCTGCTTGTGACCTGAATCCAGTGGAATTAGCGTTGTCATCACTTGATCTTGGAAACCAAGACTCGGTCCTAGACCTAAACTCTCTGCCTTCCGACACCAGCTCACTCTGGATTCAAGTATTTCCCACAGCGGACAGACTTAGACTTGGTGACACGCATATGGCGAATCAACCCCGGGATATCGGCGAAGCTTGAAAGCTTCATGTGCTTAGACCGAGACTTGCTCGGGGGCTTCTCATCCACGATGCTCCACTTACTGCCGCTCACTTCCGTCAAGAGCCGCAGTAGCTTGGTGTAGTTCTCGCGCTTCTGAACGAAGTCTGGGGCCAACTCCAGTGCAAGCTGAGACTTGATAGCTGATTCGTGCTCTGTGCAGTGGCTGGCGAGTGCCCTGAAGTCCCCAGCGCTTTCCGTCCAGGAGTTCTTGGAGACCATTGGGAGACCCAGACCGAAGCCCACCAGCAGCCCTTTGATCACTTCGGACTTCATCTCTTGCCTTGTAGAGCAAAGATGACTCATGGCAAGAAGAACTTAAACTGTTTCCTAAGTTCTCAAACGAGATATGCCCGTTGAACGGATTCCAAACACCGACCACTACTACCTGAAACCTCACAGTGGCAGAAACTACTGAGGCACAAGCCCGATGAAGTTCAACTGGATCTCATCATCGATGATTATCACATCGGTGGCTTTGGCCAGATCGAGGAGAGACGTCATGCTGAGACCGTCTGTCCTGCACATCTTGCATCGTGGAAAGGATGTGGCGGAGGTCAGACACCTCAGCCAGCCCCCGGGTCTAATAGTTATTCGTCGCATGTTACGACTTGCCACTGTGCTGTCACTGCACTAAGCTCTGCACAAGTCCATGGCCGAGATCCGTCGTGTGTCGAAGACCAAAACGCGGTGGTGGGGTGGTTTGAAGATAGCCCCGGGACGATGTTCCCCTGTCAGGGTGGCTGAGGGATTTGCTGTCAATTCTCATTGATAGTAAGGACTAAAAGTCTTAGGAAGTCATGTCAATAAAGCCCGCCTACGGGATACGGCTCAGACCCGTCGATCTTGGCCCTCCTGACATCCAGATGCTTCTCCTTGATCGTGGCAGACCGCTCGTGAAACACCTTCATGGATTCATTCTGCTTGTAGATCTCAGAGTCCTCGAGACACCCGGCGGCCTTCCAAGCCAGCTTGGACCGCTTTGCTCCGAAAAGTTGTCTGGAGTCCACCCCAAGACCTTGGCTCAATTTGCTTCGAGCCCGCTTCTGAGCAGCAATCAAGGACGACTCCGTTCCTTCGCGGGGACCTCGCCGAAGACCACAGTCCTGTCTTCTCTTGTAAACATGAAACCTGCGGCCGTGGTGGTGAATCCAAAGTTCTGCCAGGCGTTTGGAGAACGCATTGAGTTCCAGCAGTGGGGACCCAGACCCAGATCCAGGCACAGCTAAGGCCACCTGAACCTTCTTGGAAAGCTGAAGAAGACCTGGACCTTGCTCTGGGAAAGTCCTTCGGCAGACCTCTGCCTCGTCCTGTGGTCCATCCAGTCGCAGCTCCAAGGCAGCTTCAA
Source organism: Symbiodinium sp. CCMP2592 (assembly GCA_905221615.1). Taxonomy (NCBI): domain Eukaryota; class Dinophyceae; order Suessiales; family Symbiodiniaceae; genus Symbiodinium; species Symbiodinium sp. CCMP2592. The sequence continues at coordinate 20,019 of CAJNDT010001815.1, read as the reverse complement.
TATCTTGGGATTCAGACTGGCTTGCCCCGCAGTGGGATTCGACAAAGCGGCGAAGCTCCGAAAAGTTGCGCTCCAGTGTGCAGGATGAGACTTCCAAGGACAGGTAGAAAGACAGCAGCACGTTCAAGACCGTCCAGTTTTTGTCCATCACTGTAGCCCAAATGCCGCGATTGTCGTTGCCGATCTCCTCGTCCGTGTGCTTCGAACAGAGGTAAGACCTCGAGCCATCAATGTTGTGGTGTTGATGTTTCTTCAGGTTTAAGCCTAGGCCTATTCACCCTCGCTCCGTAGAGTTTGGACAAGACAAGTCAAGGAAACCCATGATGTCATGGAGACCCAATGTGACATTCTTAGGGCCGGGCGCAGCGTCTCTGTACTGCTGAATACCAACAGTTTGCTGGTCGTGGTCCATGCCCAAGTCCTTCAACCAGAGACGGACCAAGACCTCCAAATTGACCTTCCCCACGGTGCTGGACTTCCGCCACAAGACCAAGTCCAAGGCCCTGAGTGTCATCTTCATCTCCTGGTCTGGGAGCTCTGCTGCCACTCGGCCAAGAAAGGCCTGTGTGGTCACCTGAAAGCTAGAGACCGTTTCCTGGACCTCTGGCATGCGACCGGACCCGGAAGGCCAAACGTTGTAGACCTTGCCATTGACCTGGATTTCCGGTGTCTGCATGGCATGCTTCGCGGCCAAGACCACACCTTATCTGTGCGAATGATTGTTACACACAGGGTACAGAAATGACACAATATAGTCTCGAAGTTGCTCTGTAAGCCTACAGGTTATGCTGTGTATCTTTTATTTTGATGCGTCCGGGCACTGGACTGCTCTTCATCTGGGACGTCCTGTAACTCGTCAAAGATGCGAGCTTCCAAAAACAAGCTGGTAATCTTGGCTTTGAAGGCAGCGATGCGGCGATGGACCGTGGCCACGTCGAAGTCCTTTTCCCACTCACGCAAGAAGCCCGTGACCTCACTGCCAAAGTCGGCCGCCAAGCCCAAGGCGATCAAAAGACCGGGCCGCATGCCGGCCAGAAGCTTGTGACACTTCGCACGCAGCTGAACACCTGTACGCTGGTCTGCGGCAGTCATTGCCATGAGCAGCGCTATCGGCGTCAGGAGGTAGATGAAGCGGCCTCGTTTGCACCACAAGAACTAACGACAAATGAATTGAACACATCTCCCCTCTACCCCACCTTAAAGTTTAAAGCAGTCTCATGCCGCCGCGAAACGCAAAGGACAGGCTGCACTTTCCCATCTCTGCGGAGCCCAACAGAAGTGTCGTAGGTTAGACCGCAAAATGTTGTGGATAGCCCCATCCTTCTCCAAGACCGACCTATTCAAAGTCATCAGCCTGGCCCTCCATTCGTGCGAATGTTGAAGGGCAGGGAACAAGGAGCCTGCAGACAGACCAGGGAGAGCTTCATTTCGAAACACATGCTACTCCTAAGACAATTAAGACCTGATTCTGTTTAGACAGCCCGGCCGTCCCCACTGTTGATGAGACCCCACAGCTCCTCCTGCTTCGGGTCGGCCGCTAGAGGGGGCTGGTAGGAACACCGTAGCATGTGCGCCATGTCTCGAGACAGCAGTACTATCTTCGGATAGTACCGAGACCTTAAGACCCTGCCGACCTTCTGGACGTACGGACATCCGTCCGCGCAGAAGCTGCGGACGTTGTTGCGGAAGACCTGCATGAGTCCTTCGTCCGGTTGGTCTGAACCCATTGGTGTGCAAAAGACCTCCACCAGATGATGAACCGTCGCAGCCGCAGACACGCTTTTGTCCTCCTCCCACTTCTCCGGGTTGTCCAGCAACAGCTTGCTGCTGTGCATGCATCCAACGATGCCACCAAAGACCTGCCCATCAGCCGTACAGCACTTGAAGCGCAGCAGCCTGTAGGGGGAGAAGCCCTTGTCGTCCAGAGACAAGCAGATAGACCTGGCCTGCTGTAGCTGCTGGCGTTTTTTCTCCCTGACACACTCCCGCAGAATCAGACGCATCTGGGCGATGGCACGCCGCTCGACCTCCTTGACCTGCAGTCTGTTCGAAGAAATGAATTGCTGAGTCAATGAAGACCTGGTTGACCCGCGGGAAGACAAGTTGACCCGGACCGTGTCAGACCATACCGACAGCCAGTCGCTGGGTTGTGGAACAGACCCTTTCAGCAGGTCCAAGTCTGAATCGCAGCTGGGCGTAGCGAAGACCTGGGCCTGTGCAGGAAGACGAAACAGCCTCCATGCGGCCATGTGTTGGTCGCTCTGGCTGTGCTTCTTGAATGCACACGTTTGCATGCTGGCAATGCCGTCAATCTCGAAACGGCTCCATTTTGTGCTGTAGCTGCGCCTCATTTTTGCAGAGCCCTTGTCCAGCTGTAGACGAAGAACCATCTGCGCACAAAGTACACATCCAAGACCCCACTTTGGACGGCAGCGCTCCTCCAGCCAGACCGTACGAGACCCGTTCTCAGAATGAGAGCCGACCGACATTTGCCATGTCTTGCCACGAATACGAAACTTCTGCATTGCAGTCATTCCATCTTCGTCCTGGCGAGCTGCTTTCTTTCGGGGTACCTCAGAGACTGAGACCGAAACCTTCGGCCCAGACGTGGCTGCCCGAAGATCTGCAGCACGATGCCGGCGTGGCCTGTCCTTTAGCACGACACTGTCAGACAGTTTTTCTCGAGGTCGAACCACCATGGCTCGACCTAATCGCCGAAGTCCTCTAAGCCCATGAAAAAAACTTTGAAAACCTCCTCAGTCTCGCCCTACCCAGAGGACCGCCGATTGAAAAAAATCAAGCGGGATTGAAAATTCTCAGCGTTTTGATTGTGTCGATCAAATTCAATAGAAAACGATCTTTTTCAATAGAAATTTAAATCCTCAAAATCAATAGAACTGCGACATAAAAATCAATAGAAACCTCCACATCAAAATCAATAGAAAATCTCCATAAAATCAATAAAAATTTTCCATAAAATCAATAGAAATTTTCCATAAAATCAATAGAAATTTTCCATAAAATCAATAGAAATGTTATCTCAAATCAAACGAGAAACACTTCTGACATCAATAGATTTCAGCGCTATCTCTGCCTCCACCACTATATATAATACCTCTACCTCGACGTCAACCTGTACCTTTATCCGTATCTCTGCATGTATATCTCTACCTTTACATCTTTACTTCTTTATCTCTCTATCGCTGTATATCTCTCTATCGCTCTACCGCTCTATCGCTCGATCTACCGCTCTACCGCTCGGTCGCTCTATCTCTCTATCTCTTATATCTCCCTTTCTCTCTATCTCTCCATCTCTACCTGTATTTTTATTTCTATATATCTATCTCTTTCTTTTTTCTCTTTCTCTATCTCTCACTTTCTCTTCCCCACCCTTTCCCAGAAGGCTTCCAGCCTAACACTTCTTTTTCACAGCAGCGGCAGGGAATCTTGGGTGAAGCTTCTTTTGAGCTCTCCTTCGAAACTTGGCCTTGTAAAGGCCTCGGAGCCTAACTTTCAAAAACGGTTCCTGGCTACTTGGACTTGGACGTGGACTTGGACTCAGGCATTCCAGCCTAACACTTCTTTTCCACAGCTGCGGCAGGGAATCTTGGGTGAAGATTCTCTTGAGCTCTTCCTCAAAACTTGGACGTGGAGGCTTGGAGCTTACCTTTCAAAAAAAAGCTCCGGGCTACTTGGGCTTGGACTTGGTATTGGACACTGGCAGCCCGCATGGCTGCAAGCCGTCCCTGACTCTCGGGTTTTGCTTGATGATCATTTTTTGAATCGGGTACAAAAAATCCCAAACGAGAAGGTGACCCGGCGGAGCTTCCGCTTCAGCTTCCTGTGAGGGGTCGTGGTAAAAGTCAGGCTCCTCTGGCCACTCCTTCATGGCCTGCTCAAAGTCACTCTGAGTGATCGGAGGGTCATACATGCCCAAGACCATCGTTTCCTGGCTCAGGCTCACGTTGTCCGGGCTCTGGTTTGGCCCCTTGGCCCTGGTCTCGGCAGCTTGGCAAGCTTCCCAAACGGCTTCCAGACCTCCATCCGAGTTGTCTTCTTCCTGCAGATCTGTTTCGGCGTAAGGGTTTAAAAGCTGGTTATGAGGGTATAGGGGTTCACATCTATCTATCTATATATATATATATATATATATATATACAAAATCTATATATCGCACTGAAAGAATCCCGCCGCGAGAGCAAAGCAGGTGGCGGCTGCAGGCCTCTTGGCTGTCGTCTCTGCCGGAGTCTCCAAGGTGGCGTCTGGCCTCTTGACTGTCGTCTCTGCCGAAGTCTCCAAGGTGGCGGCTGGCCTCTTGACTGTCGCCTTTGCAGAAGTCTCCAAGGTGGCGGCTGGCCTCTTGGCTGTCGTCTCTGCAGGAGTCTCCAAGGTGGCGGTTTTGCTCTTGGGAGCTTGGCCACTGGAGGTCGTGGAAGTCGCAGGTCTTTTCTTGACGACCTTGACCTTGACGACGGCCTCCTTGTCTGCGAGCTTGGCAGCTGGCTTCTTCGAGACCGGGGCCTGTCGAGGCACAGCCAAAACTTCAAAAAACAGACTTAAGCTCGACAAGCTCACAGGCAAGTATCTGGCCTGCCGTGCGGCCGGCTTCTTCTGGCTTCCTATTTTTGCCATCTGAAGAGCCTATAAACTGCAGCTATAGACGGCGACACATTTTTAAGCGTCCGGATTATACCACTTGGGAATGTACGTATAGGGCCGTCCGGCCCTTAGCAGATGGCGCAAGCGACTTGTTTTCCATGGGCCGTTTGCAGTCGGCCTGGCCCTGGACCGTTTGAGCAGCTTATGGCTCATGGGCCGCTTGCAGTTGGCGTGGACCTGGACCGCTTGCAGCTTGGCTGCTTGGGTCAGCTTGGCTCATCCAGCACTAGCAAGCCCTTTAAAAGCAGATGCCAAAACGTCCTGTACTTGAACAGGATGGTTTCCGGCACCTTGTGAGCTGCAGTGCCTGAAAGGCAAGCATTGGCGATGTGATACATCAAGCCCATAAAGGATTCGGAACCATACGTCCAAAAAAACCTGGGGGCCAAGTTCTGCGAAACTTCTGGCAAGTGTGCCGTCATGTGAAACTTGGAAACTTGGCTATATCGACACTGCTGGGCATCAAAAGCCAGCTTGGCAAGATGGCCGTAGTGCTTGGTCAAGCACTGGACTTGGTCGGCGAATTTTCACCTGACGTCCTGGGGCCACTTGAAGTCTTGCCTGTCCAGCAAGTCGTAGATGTCCCGCAGCGACTCAAGGACACGAAGTCGGTGCAGGCTTGGGCGATCATCTTGGGAGCCTGAAATTGCTGTAGAACTTTAAACAAGAATGTCGTGTTCACATTTATACATAATGCAGCTTAGACACTGTACCTCCTGGCGAGCTCCACAGCAACAGGCATGAAATGCCTGATTCGCCTGCCCTTCTGGTGCTTGAGGCAAGGGTACTCATTGGCACTGCTGGCAATGTCAGACTTCCATTTCAGGTTCGGCAAGCTGGTGCCTGAAGGAATGCCTAGCTCCTGGTAGATTTCCTGGATTTCGGCATTCAGGCAACTCATGTTGGTGTCCCTGGAACCTGGCTTGGAGTCTTCGATGATCGCCCAAAGCAGATTCCCCACCACATGGCAGGACACACCGAGGTCCAGGACGTGGAGGACGTCAAGCTTCAAAGCCTGAGCATTGACGCCTTGGACCTGGAAAAGCGGGTGCTCCAGCCTGGCTTCCAGCTGCCGTGGCCTGAGTGTTGTCCTTCTCCAGCCTGCTTCCTGGCGAAAGTCGTTCCAGCAGTTCTCGCCCTCTTGGGTGCAAGCGCACCAAAGGCAAGGGTTGGCTTGGTTCGGCATGGGGAACTTGAATTCCTGGTAGAAGAACTCCATGTCCCCTGTGATGCAGTAGATCACTCCTGGCCTGAACCGCCTGGAGGTCGTTGGGCACCTTCCTGATGCCATGGCTTGGAGGGACTCGCAGAGCTTGGTCCAAAGATCTTCCATGAGCTTGGGCGTGATGCACGACTTGGGAATGCAGGCCAGCAACAATTGGCTGCTTGCCTGGACTGCGAAAGCAAAAATTAGAGACACCAAGACCTAAATGGTGATTTTGCGGTCGTACTGCCGAAAGAATACTAGACAAGCCAAGCGTCAATCGAACGTCGTGACGTTATCGCTCTCATGGAGATCACAAGCAGACTGTCCCCCTTGGAGTGGGGAGCTGCGTCGCCGTGCAAAGCGAAAGGGACCAAGGCTTGGGTGTCCTGGAAAACTTGGTCAAAGTAGTCCTGGCTTTGCGACACCCTGGAGTTAGCGCCTTTTTGGCTGTCCCAAAACTTGGCAATGTCCTGGATACCCAGGATGTCATCGTCCATGCCATCCAGGCTTAGCATCCAGTTGTGCGGAAGCATGACTGGGAGCTTGCAGTCTACCTGGATTTTTTGGCCTGTGGCGTTTTTCCCCCATGCCTTGGTCTGCACGACCGTTGGGTCTGGAGCAGCCATGTCCTTGAAGACCCTGGAAAGCAGCTGGTGGTGCGTGTGGTTCGGGTTAACACCATGCGAACGCAAGCTGGCAAGTCCCACAAGGTCGGCCTGGGAGCAGCCTGACTTGACAGCTGCCTGGGACAGCTCCTGGACGACCTTGGCGCTCAGGTCTCCCAAACACCACAGCCTTAAAAGGGCCACCGCAAGTGGAGATTCTGGCTTTATCTCGCGACAGGAGGAAGAGGAAGCTTGGTCCGCCGTCTTCCTTTTCCTCCCTGACATGGCTTCGCCTGGACATCTAAACCTAAACCTGGCTTGGTCCTCGAAGCTTCAAAGCGGGGAATTTGCAACTTGAACACGGGAACAAAGGCAGTTTGCAGCAGTCCCTGGCAGCAAAACGCTTCTTTTTGGCGCTTGAAACTCCAGCTTTAGGTTTCAGTAGGCTCTCTCCCTTGAACTGCCTTTGCTCTTGGAGCCTAAGAGGCTGTAGGGTTCAAAACATCCAGACTGCGTGGCCTGGACTTAAGGCCGTTCACAGCTTGGAAAACCCTGCCTGCCTGGACTTCATGAAAACTATAAGCTAAAATCTCATCAGGAATAGCTGCCGGGTCAAGACTCAAGACTTCTAGCTTTTGCTGGACTCTGCAGGGCCGTGGTACCAAAGACTGTTGCGTGTTACACGTTGCTTGAGCTTGGGCCTCTATGCAGCCATCCTGAAAAAAAAACTGATCAGGCGTCCTTAAGGGCCTTAGTGAGTTCCACCTTAAGCTTCTTGGAAGCTTGGAGGGTGGTCACCGCGTCAAGCAAAACGGGCTTCATGTCCTACATCTTGCAAGCCTTCTTGCCAGCCAGGGTCGTGCGGATCCGCTCCAAAGCCTGCAGCTGCTTGGTGAGGGACTTCAAGAAGGTGGCCTTGTCGTCCAAGCCGCTGCCTTGGATCTGGAGCTTCAAGCCCTGCAAGAGACCGTATTCCTTTCCCAGCTCAGTGACGAAGAGCTTGGCCTGGAAATGGTTGGGCGAACAAACAGCTACAGAAACGGTTCGA
>CAJNDT010001815.1:0-7500 GCA_905221615.1 Symbiodinium sp. CCMP2592 | reverse complement strand
TGGGAAGACCGACTTGAGACCTGAGGTTGTCCATAGCTTCCAGCATGTCTTCAGTGCGTGGAAGAAGCTTGAGGAGCTTCTCGGTCTCCATCTCCAGCCTGGTCGTGAAGTCCTGGTCCTTGGACTTCCAGACTTCCAACTTCAACCTGGACAACTGGTCCCTCACGTCCCGTTCGTACCTGGAGATGAGTGCTTCCTGGAGCTTGGAGAGCTCTCTGTCGAGGTCTTGGCGCTTGACGACCAGCGTTCTGCTTAGGTCGTCACTCCTCGTCTTCGACCTCTTGGCCCTCCTCTCCTCCACCTCCTTTATCATTTTTTCCTCCCATTCGGCATCAGAGTTCGCCTTCCATTGACTCTTGGAATTCTTGGAATTCCGTCTCTGTGGCCTGCCTTTCGTTTTCCTGCTCGTCCTGGAGCTGGGCCTTGGAAATCGTATATTCCTAGAATTCAGAATAGAAGGAAACAGTATAATAGGTTTTTTTACAATAAAATCTTTGCTTAAAGAGTAGATGATAATTATGTTTTAAAGATCCGACCTCGCGGTTGCGCCTGTAGATCTCGTGGGCCACCTCGATCCTGGTCTCCTGGAGCTTGGCAAGTTCGGCTTCCAAGAACTCGAGGGCAGCGGGATCCTCCGTCTCAGCTTGACCTCCTGCAAGCTGCCGAGATTTCAAAGAAAGCTTACGGGTTTTCAAAAATCGTTTTACATGTGGCTTATACATGACTTTGGATAATTCAAGCCTGGAAGGTCGCCTTCTGCTGTGGTGGCTGGGACTGAGGTCGCCGGGGTGGCGGGCGGAGCGGGCCTGAGATCATGACTCAAACTTAAGGGCTAATTTTGGGTGTTTCCACTGCTACTTGGGGGTGCTTCCGGCTAAAAGGGCTTCCAGCCCCTGACAGCTTCAATAGGGCTTCCAGCCCCTGACAGCTTCAATAGGGTTTCCAGCTCTTGACGGCTTCAATAGGGCTTCCAGCTCTTGACGGCTTCAATAGGGCTTCCAGCCCTTGACGGCTTCAATAGGGCTTCCAGCCCTTGACGGCTTCAATAGGGCTTCCAGCCCTTGACGGCTTCAATAGGGCTTCCAGCCCTTGACGGCTTCAATAGGCCTTCCAGCCCTTGACGGCTTCAATAGGCTTCCAGCCCTTGACGGCTTGAAGACAGCTAAAGGTTTTGAAGATTAAAAGGTCAAGTAAATTCAGTCAAGCTGCTCCTGGGCAGGTGCTTTCGCCGGCGGCTGCTTGGGAGGTGGCGACGTCTTGCCCTGGGGCTGGAGGCCCTTAGGAGGTGCAGGCAGTGGCTGTGGCCGCCTCCAGGGTGACAAGGGTCGACCCTGCTCATCCTGCCCATTGGAGGTCCAATTAATGTGGACCTCCTGGGATTGCTGGCTCCTGGATGAGCGGGGATCCTGGGGCTCCTGGCTGCTCCTTTTTATGCTCATTTCATCCAACTGTACCTCCAGCCAGTCGTCGATCGACTCGATTGTTCCTGATTGCTCAAATACCCGGTTAATGAACAACCTTATCGACTGGTCCTGGGGCATCTGGGTGTCGAACTTGAGGCTAAGGTGTTGCACCACATCGTTTTGCCAGTGGCCGAAGGTCTCGCCCTGGCCGCAGGGGTTTTCATTAAGTATATAGTTTTAGGGGATGGGGGCTTAGATAGGGACCGCAACAAGGGACACAAACATATAAAAAACAAATATATATATATGTACATATTTTTATGTATATTTTTTGATATATATATATATATATATATATATATATATATTATAATGTATGTATAAACTTTTGCTTGTTACTCCAAGGCCGGCCTCGTCCTTGTACTGGCTGTAAATCGCCCTCCAGTTCTCTCGCCAGGCGCTTGAGTCTGAGTGCTTTCAAACATAGACATCAACGGTTTCGTTAAATCCTTAAAACAAATGCAAAACTTTGTTACATGCGTGCAAGTGTCCGGTGCCGCCTGGCTGACTGTTTCGCTGGGGGCCCTTTCCCATCGCGGGGATGGGTCCTCCTGTGCGCCCTCGAGGCTGCTGGCCGGCCATGGCTTGGACCGGCTTGACTTGGCAGCTCCTTGGCTGCCTGACTAAGTAACTCCTAAAGCTGCTTCTTGAGCTTGGGAGCTGCAGCGGCCGAAGATCGATCTCGCTTGGGAGCATTTGCCGCCGAAAAGGGCTGTCCAGCCCTTGAAACTTTACTTGCAGGCTCATGCAGCTGGAGGGTCGATGTGTTTTTCACTCAGTCGAGGCCACCGGGCTTCCAGCCCTGGCTTGGAACACTAAAAGACTTGAAACTAGGACTCCAAAAACTTAGCCTTCTCCTTGAAGGCCTCTGCCAAAGAGCCGCCCTCGGCGAGCTTCTTCTTCATCTTGGCAACCTGAAGCTTGGTCTTATCCCGACCATGCTTCCTGCACACGATCTGGAAAAGCTGCCTAGAGCCGTCGACTCTCAATGCGACACTGTCGTGGTAGTGCATGATCTGCAGCTTGCCCCTTTCAGCCTCCGTCAACTCGGGCTTGTCCTTGTCCTTGGGGGCCTGATGATGGAGAAAACATTCAGGGCTTCACTTAAATACATCTTCCTAGATAGAAATATATGCTTACGAACAACAAAAATTTTTTTCTAATGTTAAGATTAGAGGCCGGCTTCTTCTTCGGCTTGTCACTGTCCTTTTTCACAGACTTAGCGGCTGCAGCTGGTTTCTTCAAAACCTCGCCCTCCCAAGACTTCCTGATTCGAGCCTTGCTGCCTGGCACGGGACTGCCTTCGGCTTCCTGGCTCAAACTCTTCTTGGCGGTCTTGGGAGTGTCTGGAAGCTCCAGATCCCTGGTCCGAATCTTTCGAAGCGGACTGCTCGCAGGGGCTAACGACCGTAGCTTTGGCGGCGTGGTCGCAGGGCTTGGCGTCCCTGTGCTCGGCCGCTTGGTGTTGTGGGTCTCCGCCTGCTGGAGCTTGGCTGGTGAGGCCGACACTTCTGGAAGAAGCAGCGCCCTGATTTCCTCGAGATCCTTGATCTCGAACTGGGTCGCCTTGCTGCAAGCCTCCTTGAACCTGGTGTCGTTGCACAAGCGGCGAGCATGAGCCATGACGGTCAGCAGCATCTCGGCCGTGTCCCCAGCCCAAGCAGTTTGCTTGCTCAGCGGGGCCTGGTGGATGAGGTCCGGGTAGGCTTTGCTGACCTTGGCCAAGCACTCCTTCAAGTCCTTGTACTTGAAAGCCAAGCCGCTCTCCACCTCCTGGAGTTTCTTGAGCAAAACCGTCGCCTTTGAAAGCCCGTTGGCCTGGACAGCACTCGTCTTGGCTAGGTTGCCGTAGGGGTCGAAGTTGAAGGCGGCCTGGACACCTAGGAGCTTGACGTGTTTCTTGAACACGTCCAGCAAGTGCTCCTGGTCCACCTCCGGCTTGGCGAAGTTGCGTTCGCCGCCGCGGCCAGCAGCTGCGGGGCTGCCCATGGCTCTAAGAACCTGAGGACTTGCCTGGCGGCCTGCAGCACTTAAACCCGACAGACCTGCCTGGAGCTTGCAGCCCAGGACCTGGCTAGGCCTGCCTGAAGCATGCAGCGTACTATGAAAAAAAACTTCAGCTCAGGTCCTCTTCTCGCCAAGACAATTTTGCATGTCAAGCAGGGCTTGATCGATCTCGGCTTGAATTATACCCTGGCAGTAGCCTGCCCTGGATTAGCACTTGAATTAAGCCGCTTCTAACAAACGACCCCTTGAATCTTGGAAACTTGAGGCTTGTCCTGGAGCTCACCTCCCAGCCGCCTGGCACTGGTCAGATCCTCGTACCTGGCGCACGGGCGGCTCAATTTCAAAAAAATGTAGCGTCCACGTGCTCCATGATCCTCGCCCGCAACTCCTGGTCGCTCCAGGACTGGTGTACCTTACGCCCCACCCGCACTGCTTCCGAAAGTAGTTGAGGCTTCGTCATTCCGCTCAAGGGGCCTGGGTTTGCTTGGAGAGCGATCAATGAAGCATCGTTGAGCAACAAGCGGATGTACGCGTGCTCCTTCATCTTCATGTGCTTCGTCGCCTCCGGCCAGCGCTCGGGGTCGATGTCCATATCATTCTCGATCTTGTACATGAGGTACTCCAAAAAGTTCAGGAAGCCCACTTCCTTGTCGACATCCCTTAGCTCTATATAATTAAAAAATTAAATACATAGTCTATATACGGCATATGTATAAGTATATATATGTAGATATATATGTATATGTATATGTGTTCATGCCAAGAATCTCCAGCTGGTCTAGGTAACCTCTCCGCCACATCACGACCAAGGACCTCGCGACTTTGCCTGGAACCTTGGCGTGAAGCAGCTTGGCATAGGCCTGGACGACAATTTCATCATCGCCCTGCATCTTGACCTAGCCCAAAGTTCCTGGCAGCTTGGCTTGAAGACGGCTGCCATGCACGAGATTTGAAGCATGATTCCCCCCCTTCTTCCTTCTTAGGGCCGGCCGGCCCCTGGAAGCTTTGGTTGCAAGACGGCTGCCATGCACGAACCTGCCAAAAATGATTCCCCCGCCTTCTCCCTTCGTGGGGCCGTCCGGCCCACATCCCCTCTCTTCTGTCTGTCTCCTCCGTCTTTCTGTATCTCTGTCTCTCTGTCTCTCTCTCTCTCTCTCTCTCTCTCTCTCTCTCTCTCTCTCTCTCTCTCTCTCTCTCTCTCTCTCTCTCTCTCTCTCTCTCTCTCTCTATTTGGTTAGCAAACTGGGGCCGCCCGGGCCGTCGTTTCAGCAAGCTGAAATCAATAGAAACATCCACCTCAAAATCAATAGAAAATCTCCATAAAATCAATAAAAACATCCACCTCAAAATCAATAGAAAATCTCCATAAAATCAATAGAAATTTTCCATAAAATCAATAGAAATTTTCCATAAAATCAATAGAAATTTTCCATAAAATCAATAGAAAGCCCACGATTAAAATCAATAGAAGTCAACACTCAAAATCAATAGAAACACGTACCAACAAAAGTTCCAAACGATTGAAATTTCCTCAAATTCAATAGAAGTTTCGTGTGCCTCCAAAATCAAGCGGCCGATTGAAAAAAATCAAGCGGGCGTCCTCTGGGTAGTCCGCCGGCCTCGCCCGATCCCCTGAAACGAGGCCTCCTCCGAACCACAGCAGCAGCAAAGGAAGACAAGAGACCATGCTGCATGCTTTGAGAGACCATGCACTCAACGTTCTCCCAGATGTCATGTCTGAAAGTAGGTGCGCCAGCCGGTCCTTTACTTTTCCCCCTTTGGTCGGCGGCCACTGCAACAGACCAAGACTAATTAAATCAGACCAAGACCAAAATCAGACCAAGACCTGGAGTCCTGGTGTGAGTCCTGGTGAGAGACCAAGACAAAGTCCTGGACGGACCAAGACAAAGTCCTGGACAGAGTCTAATTATCGCCGTCTCAGCCCGATAGTAAGTCCTCCTCGGGCTCCACTTCCACTTGGAATATCTTCTCCAAGACCTTCTGCACCCACTTGACCTCGAAGGATTTTGACCTAGACGCGAGAGACCCACTGGGGTACCACCTCTGGAGACAGGACTGAGTCCTGTACAAGTATCGCTCCAAAAACTCTGGAAATGGCTCGCCAGGCAGCTCTTCCCGAAGACTGGTGGTGTAAGCTGTCCACCAAATAACCGTCATCTGACGGATCATTGCTGGCGGAAGACCGACCCGTCCTTTGATCAGGAGCATCTCTAGGTCGTCACGACCCCCTTCGAAAGACACGGCCATGACCTGCAGGCGCTTGTTCAGCGATAAGACCTGGCCTTGGCTGTAAGACCTGGCCTTGGCTACAAGACCTGGCCTTGGCTATAAGACCTGGCCTTGGCTGAAGAGACGGCTGCAGACATCATGTTGAAGTGTTTGCGGGATATCCCGTGTGTCTTGCCCCTACCAGCACAACAACTACTAGACAACAGAAACAGCTACTACGAATACCACCACTACTACTACTACTACTGCTGCTACTGCTACTGCTACTGCTACTGCTACTGCTGCTACTACTACTACTACTACGACTACTACTACTACTACTACTACTACTACTACTACTACTACTACTCCTACTACTACTACTCCTACTGCTGCTGCTGCTACTGCTACTCAATGTGTTCACAGTCACATACTGCTACCACTACCGCTACCAAAACCAGAAAAGGAGCCGGAAAGCCAGTACGAAGACTATCAGTCTATCAGTAAGTGACCGAGTATTACCTATAAGTACTACCACTACTATACCTCCTCCTCCTCCTCCTCCTCGTATATACTAGTAACTACTGCAACTACTAGTATTACTGCTATTTACTGCTACTGCTACTACGATTGTGCATGACAACAACAACAACATCAAATACTGCCACTAATACTAATATTTCAGTACCATTTTTTCTACTGCTGCTATGATTACTTCTACCTTAGTGCACCTACTACTAAATACTACTATTCCTAATACTGCCAGTAATAAAATTACTGGTACTCTTGCTTCCTGCTACACGAGGACTACTACTACTGTGCAGACCAAAATAAAAAGACCCCAAGACCTTTGCCGTGAATCCCAAACCCCGCATATCCAACGACCTGCGAAGAAGTTCAGACCTTCTGAAAGAACAAGCACAACCTTCCTAAACCCAAAGACCTGTGAACAAATCCAAAGCGGCTCCTAAGGACAGACATGACATGAACCTGGGATTGCTCACGAAACGAAGTCAATGATATGTTGAAGGTTGTTGTGGAAAGTTCGTTTGGTGACATCCCTCGAACATAGACAGCTATTGGCGAGTTGAGACCCACAGACCCTTTCAAACATATACAGCTATTGGCGAGTTGAGACCCACAGACCCTTTCAAACCTTTACAACTATTGGCGAGTTGAGACCCACAGACCCTTTCAAACATATACAACTATTGGCGAGTTGAGACCCACAGACCCTTTCAAGCATATACAACTATTGGCGAGTTGAGACCCACAGACCCTTTCAAACATATACAACTATTGGCGAGTTGTTGAAACCCACAGAGACCCCATGAAATAAAAAATGTTCCAAAGGTCTACTGTTACTACTACTGACCATGACGAGGACTACTAACTACGACTGCTTTAATTTCTTACTGCTACCTGGACGCCTACTACTGCTACTGCTGACTACGAATTTCCAAAACGAACAAGACACTTGCTGGCCTGGGTCCAGACCTCCCGGCAAAGAAGCTCACTGTTCTGGTTGCAGACCTCGGCTTTGGTGCTGATGCATTGCCTGCCTCCCTTCAATAATAATAATGTCTTGCAAATGTCAATCTAGACTGAGACCTCAGGTTCGATCCTTGACCGGAATGGACCCCACGACAAGAACGACTGTGTATGTATTACATATTATTATATATATATACATATATGTATTAAATAAGTTATATATCTGCATATGTACGTATATACTTTTTATTTATTATCAAACCAAAGGCAAGCAGCTGCGCCTGCCCCGGCACGACATTGGCCAGTG
>CAJNDT010001814.1:0-42342 GCA_905221615.1 Symbiodinium sp. CCMP2592 | reverse complement strand
AGTTGAGCTCCTTCCTCGAGGTCTCTCACGGGTTCCCCGACCGAGGGCGTGGGGCTTTTGTTCCCTTTCTTCACCAGCCCCTTGTCCAGGGCCACTCTGTTGCCTTTGCCTGGAAAGGCCAGCTTCCCTCCTTGGTGTCAGCCTTGCTTCACCTTCTTGACCGACCCGACGCTGTGCAGTCCCTCTTGTGGTCCTTTTTGGACACTTCTCTCCCCTCCGAGGTCCGCGCCTTTTGTGACCGGGTGAGCGACGGCTCTGCTTCTTCCGCCACCCTCCGCGCCGAAGGCACTGCCCTCCTTGGTCAACTCCGGCGCGAGCAAACTGCCCAGCAAGCTGACCAGTACGGTGAGTGGCTGGAGGAAGCTTCGAGTTCGCACCTGGGGCCGCTCTTTCGAGCCATCAAGTCCCATGAGCAGGTGCTTGATCGGCCCTTTCAAGACTGCGATGGACTTCGCCGTGTCTTTGAACGGCATGAGCATTGGGCCCGCGTCTGGCAAGCTTCGGTTTTTCCCCAGCACTTTGCTCACCCTCTCCTCGCGGAGCTCCGCTTGAGGGCCGTCTCCCATTCTGGCACCCTGGCTCCCTTGACTGTTCCCCACCTTCAGAAACTTCTCAAGAAAGCCGGGAAAAAGAAAGGGGGCCCGGACGGCTGGAGCTACCCAGCCCTTCGGGCACTGGACCCGGCAGCTCTTCAGCTTGTTGCCGACTTCCTCGCCCGTGCGGAGGCTGAGGTGCTTCTGCCTTTCCAGCTCACCTGCGTTCAGGTCGCTCTTCTCCCGAAGTCGGCCGACAAGGAACGCCCCATAAGTCTTCTACCGTGTCTGTGGAGATTGTGGGCACGGGCTAGGTGGCAGGACATCTCGGCTTGGACGTCGGCTTACGCCCCCGCCCACCCGTGGGACCGGGCGGTTCCAGGCCAGGCAAGCCTGGACCCGGCACTGGCCCGCCTTGTCAGATCAGAGCATTCAAAGCTCGAGAGGACGCACATAGTGTCGCTCTTCCTCGATTTGCGAGGCTTCTTCGATTCTGTGAGCTATGAGCGCCTTCTCCTCCAAGGGCTCGCTCACAGTTTCCCTCCTCTTCACCTCTGGTTTGCCCTCCAGGTCTACCAGGGTCCTCGCTGCCTTGTGGCCGACTCGATCGCTGCCACGCCGCTCTTTCCTGGCCGGGGCGTGCCCCAGGGTTGCCCTCTCGCTCCCTCGCTTTCCAAACTCACCATGTCCGAGCCACTCCAGAAGGTTTCTTCCCTTCCCTTCGTCACCAACACAGACTTATGGTTGGACGACGTGAGTTTAGACGTGGTGGGTTCCGACCCTGTCGAGGTCGCTTCCTCTGCGCTTCAGGCCTACCGGGTACTTCACACCTCCCTCGGCCTTGAGGGCCTAGAGGTTGAGACCACAAAGACCAAGTTCGTCGCCGGCACGGCCCGCGCTCGCGCCGCGCTTCAGCAGCTGCGGCGCCCCGGCGAACCCGACACCGCCGACCTGGTTAAGGATCTCGGCCTTGACTGCGCTGCTGGCCGACGGCGGCGCATCACCACCGCCCAAAAGCGCTTTCGCACCGGCATCGGCCGAGTCCGCCACATGCGCCGCCTCCGCATACGCCGCAGGTGGGTGCGTGGCCGGCTGCTCCAAGCCTCCGCCCTTAAGGCTGGCCTTTATGGCCACCAGGCCGTTGGGGTTGCCCCTAAGCGCCTTAAGGTCTTACGCTCGGCGGTGGCGCGCAAGGCTGGTCGTTTCGAGCACGGCTCCGCCGACGTCATTCTCGACCTCATGTCCCACAAGGCCGTTGACCCACACCAGCTTGTGGTTGTGGAACAGCTTCAGGCCTCCAGCGCCTCACCCGAAGGCGTGAGGTTACTCACCCGCACTTGGGCCTCCTCCTGGTCCAGACAGGCCTCTGCCACCCATGGGTGGAAAATCGTGAACGGACCCGTTTCCGCGCTCATCCAGTACTTACTGGACTTGCGGGTGTCTGCCCCTACCCCTGAGGTCTGGACACACCGCGAAGCTACCTTTCACTTCCGCTTCCGCGATCCGGGAGCGGTTTTTGAGGCCTCTGCTTTCTTACGCCGGGTCATACAGCTCGAGCGCTGGTCCCGTATCGGCACCGTCTCCACTGCCGCTGGTGCCGCCTTAGGCATCGATTGGACCGTGCCCCGCCGCCTCTTAGCCAGTCCTCGGACGAAGCCCTGGCGGCATGGCCTTAGGGCCGTCTTTCAAGGCGCCCTCCTCCACTCTGGCAACGGAGGGAAGGAACGGTGCAAGTTCTGTGGCGGCCCCAACACCCTGCACCACCTCCTTTACGAGTGCGAAAACATCCCCGGCGCCCTCATGCCCGCGGGCTGGTTGTCCTACAAGCGGCGCCACCCTGCCGACTGCCTTTGGTTGCGCGGTATGCGCCCCCTTTCCCCCCGCGAGCCCCTCGCCCGCGAGGCTGAGGTACGCCGTACTGGCCTCTTTCTCGAAGGCACCCCTGACTTAACCGGGCTCTGCGTTGCCACCGACGCTTCCGGAGGCCCTGCCTCCAAGGATAGTCGCCTCCGCTCGGTCGGCTGGGCCGCGGTGGTTGCCAGCAGGAGTGATGGCGACCTTGTCGTGCTGGGCACCCTGTCCGGGCTTTTGCCTGCCCCTGCTTCTGTGCCGGAGGGTGAGAGCGAGGCCATCGCTCAGGTCCTCCTCTCTTCCAGAGGCACTTTTGACCTCACCTGCGACTGCCAGCCCGCCCTGCGCAGCCTCCAGGGGCCCTTCACGAAGCGCACCTCGCTTGTGTGGGCCAAGGCTTGGGAACACAGGCACCGAGCTGAACCCCACTGGGTGCGCTCTCACCTTAGTCCCTCGGACTTTTGTTTTGAGTTCGGCGCTGACGCCCTGTGGCGCCATGAGCTCAATTCTCTGGCGGACAAGCTCGCCAGGGACCGCGCGGAGGAGGTTCAGACCCCACACCGTCTTGCCGCCCAGAAGGAGGTCGACCGTGTCACCTCCCTCGTTTGCGAGTATCTCGGTCACCGCGCGGTCGCAATTTTGGCCAAGGCCGAAAAGGAGGATTTCGTGCCGCGGAAGAACCGCCTCCTCTCCGCTCTTGAGCCCTCCTCTTCCCCCTCGCCCAACAAGAGGCAGAGGTTGCAGGCCCTTCTTGACGAACCCCCTCTCCCGGGAGGGCACGTTTGGTCTCGCACCTCTAAGGAGAAGAGTTTCAACATGTGTGTTAAATGCTCCGAGTGCTCCCTTTGCATCTACCAGGTTGACACGCCGGAAACCTTTGAGCGCCTCATTTCATTCCCGTGCCGAACGGCTGCGGTTTCGTGCCCCTTTCCGGTCCACCCCTCGCACAGTCTTGTGCGCCAGGGGCCTTCCTGGAAGTGTGGCCAGTGCCATGGCCAAGTGACTCTTCGCATGGGCGTCGCGCCAAAAAAGCTCGTAGCGCCTTGTGCGCTTCCTTCGGTGCGGGGGTTTTTCTCTACGGGTTCCCCCTCCCCTGGGCTCCAGGCTTCTCCTTCTGCCTCTGCCGCTGCCCCTAAGGTCCCCTCCGTGCCTTGCTCCTGGGGTTCACTTCAGGGTTCTGCGTCTGCTTCTGCCCTCACTTCGGTTGAGGTTCCAAAACCCCAAGCCTCCCCTTTCGAAGGCCCCAGGTCTCCTTCGGAGGTTCCCCGGGCCCAGGCTCTTGCTAGCCCTGGTTTGGCACTTGAGGCCCCAGCTCTACAGGCCCCAGGCTTCGCTCTTCCTAGTGTCCCCGCCTCCAAGCCTAAAGCTAGGCCTCGTCCCAAGCCCAAGCTCAAGCCTTCCGCCGCGTGCCCTCCAATCACTCAGTTCTTCCGCTAGCTTCGGCTCAAGAAGGGCGACCATGGGGCCCAAAGGAAAGGGTCGTCACGCCCACGAACAGCAGGAGCGTTTCGACCAAACAAAGCCAAAGCTCGCCAGGAGCATGACCGTGAGCGGGTGCAGGCGAATCCGCCTCCCGCACCACCACCGGCTCCTCGCCGAAGGGCTGAGGTCGAAGACGACGAGGACCAACCCCTTCCCTGGTCACGCCGCGTGACAAACCGCACGACAACCAGCGAACTCCTGGCTGGAGTTGCGATCCTACGGCCCGGTGGGTTCCGAGGAACCCACCGTCCGGCCATATTCGCGCGCTGCGGCAGGTAAAGCCCGCCAGTCGCGACGTTTCTCCGAGGAGAAACTGCAACGAGGAGAGCGGGTTGAGCGTGAGGCGATGCCAATCGCCCTGCCCCCCCCGCCTTGTTTCGATCTCGAGATAGAGCACATCCGGATCTTTGCGTTTCGGCGGGGGGGGGCGGGGGGGGTTGGGTTTGGCAACGGGGGGTGGGAGGGGGGGGTTGTCTGCCGGCCTGGTCGCCACTGCCGCTGGGGCAGGCTGCGGGGGGGAGGACGGGGAGGAGTCCGCAGACTCCACCTCCATTGCAACCTCAGCCACTGGGGGCGAGGGGCCGGCAGAGCCTGACGACTTACTGGCTGCTCGTGGACGAGCACGAGATCGCGGCTCATGACAGCCCGCATCTCGCGGTGCCGCCCTCGCCCCTGGTGGCTGAGGTCCCCCAACGAGAGGTGGCACCAGAGCTCCCCCCAGCAACCTCCTCGCCTCCGGCTGAGGTTTCCCTCCCCCGTGCTGCTTCCCTGGCCACACGTGGGTCTTCCCCGCTCCCGGAACCAACTGGCCCTCCGATGAGCTTTCACCCCCGTAACCGTGGGCCTCCAGCACAGGTGGAGCACTCAGTCACTGCTGGAGTTGCCTCCTCAGCCCCGGCCGGCCCCCGGCCCTCTCCGGTGGCTGAGGCCTGTCCCCCGACAGGTCCTAAGAGCCTTTCCTCGCCTTCGGCTGAGGTCGCTTCTCCTTCCCCGGCTCCTCCTCGGCAGCCGGATGTGGAGTCCGCCTCCTCGGCCCTAGCTCAGGCTCCGCGCCCAGGCCTTCCCCAACAGGGCACCCCTGCTTCCAAGCCCTCTGGCAACCCCTGAGGTCAAGCCCTCGCCTTTGGCTGAGGTAGCAACCTCTGGTTCAGTGGGCCCCGAGCCCAAGGCTACCGCCCGGCCTCCCTCAGGCCCTCCTGGTACCTTGTCAAAGAAGGGTGAACCTGCCCCACACACACCCAGTGGCCCGGGTAAAGGGGCCACAATCTCCACCGCTGCTTCGGCAGCTGCAACTCCAGACGTTGCCTCCACAGCTGGCAGTGGCCCCCTTGAGACCCTCGCCTCCTTGGCTGAGGTTTCGGGTCTCTCCACGGCCCCGCCGGACCCTGCAGAGCCAGAGCTCGCTGGCCTCGCAGCGGTTGCCGAGCAGAGAGGGGCCAGTCCTCGGGGGTCTCAGGTGACGAAGCGACGGACTCTCCAAGCTCGTCTCCTCGCCGGCCGGCTAGAGGTCCGGCTCCAGCTGAGGCTCGTCAAGAGCCGGCCCACGTGCAGGTCTTCAGCGAGAACTTCCTCCGCTGTTTTGCATGCGGCGTTCACAACTTCCAATCAACAACGATGGAAGCCCATGCAATGACCTCCAGGCACGTCCGCCTCCACGGCCTATGTGGCCAAGCGAAGGCGCGAGCTGGCAGCTGCCCAGGCTGCCCAGCCTTCCGTGCCGTAGGCCCCGAGCCTTGGCACTCGTCTCCCCAGGCACACCTCAGGCTCCTTCCTCGCCTTTTGGCTGAGGTTCGACCCTCAGCGGTGCTTGGAGGGCCCCGGGCATCCCTTGGTCCTTTCCTCGCCTGTTCGGCTGAGGTCTGCTTCTGAGGCAGCCTGCCCGGGCTCCGGTAGAACCCCGCCTGTACAGACTTTGGTAGGGCCTACCCCTCGTCTGAAAACGACTGAGGTTGGCGGGTGTAACTAGCCACCTGTAGTCCAGGACGTAGGGCCGCCCTTGCCCAAAGTGGCTGAGGTTTCTCACCAGAATGCATGCTGAATTCATCTTCGGACACGTCTACGACGGCTTGCAGCTCGGCGACGAAAATCCCATTTGACCTTGGATGTCCTGATGTTTTCGGCATGCCTGAAGCTGTGAGGAGTGCTTTTGAGTTAGGAAGTGACTGCACGTTCGTTTCGTCTCGTTTCGTTAGTGCTTGAAGTGTTTTGCTTGGAGACAGACAGCTGCAAGGTGTTTCACTGTCAGTCAGAGCCCGACGCGACTCCGCTTTGGCTCAAGAAAAAGACCGAGTGCTGCGCGCTCTGTTTTTCACAAGGTCCGAAAGATCGTCTTGAAGAGACACTGCGCTGAGAATGCTTTCCCAGCGGGCTAAAGAGAAGAAGAAGCAAATCTACCTCATGAAGGCCATCAACAATGGTATGAAGAAAAAGCCGAGAAGCAGAAGGGCGCGCGGGTCAGAAGAACCTGGGAGAAGCATGTCAAGAACCACTGTGCTCAGATCACGGCTGGAGATCCCGTTCGTGGAGGTGACGATTTCCGGAATCGTCAAGGAGCCTCGTGGACCGCCGGCACCGTCGACGGTGCCGCAGCCGAAGACCCTTCCAGCGCGAGCTGCAAGGGCCCCGGAGGTCAAGGCGGAGGGCGCGTGTGCAGCAAAGGTGCCGGAGGTCATGGTGGAGGGCATGGAGATCAATTTCCCACCACCGGTGCGCCGAGGAGGAGACTTCCCACGCTGCCGAGGGACCCGAGGTCAGCCGGACGAGGGCCCTCTGCGCCCTCAGAGTGGTCACTTGTGTCCAGTCTGCCGCCATGGTCACCAGTGTCCAGCGTGCCAGTGGATGCAAGGGCCAGGGAAACTCCAGCCAAGACGAGAGTCTAGAAGCCTCCAGCAGAGAGGAGAGCCGAGAAGCTGCACGTCGGGGACGACGGCAAGATCTACAACTCGCAGAGCGAGGTGGTAGAGCTCGAGAGCATCGAGATAGAGTGAGCCACGGCGGTGCACAAGGATCCTCCAAGGACGTCCGCCAATCTTCCGAGGACGTCCACCATCCAGGAATATCCGATAGTTCTTCTTCCTTGGGACTCTCGCTTCTGATGCAAGAAAAGCTTGCGTTTGCATGTGAGCATGATGTTGCAGTTGAACTTGGTGAGCATGCATGTGTTGGTGGTTTGGGTGAGCATGATTTGCAGCATGGTGAGTTGCTTGAGCATGTTGGCCAGAATCGACCACAGCGTGACCGGAGCGAAGGCCCATGATAGCCGAGTGAAGCATGGTTGCTTAGAGGGGATCGGGAACTGTTGTTGCAGGAGAGCTGGAGTGCTAGAGCGAGAACATGTTCTTACAGGGGACTCCGCAGCAGATCGCATGTGCCGTACAATGCGTCTTGCCTGCAATGCGTGCAAAGGTCGTGGACTTGAACCCGCCAGAACCCAGGATTGGCCCCAGAACTCAGGAATGAGAGAGGTACAAATAGATAAGTTTTTCTATAAGGGCCTTGCGTTCCTGGTATTGGTTTTGGTTGGTGCCTTTTGCCCTCGGTGTGGTTCCGTACCGTGAGGTGAGCGGATCTCGAGGCCCAGCAGCCAAGGAAGCCATGTTGAATGACATGTCGGCATGGAGTCGTAGCGTTGGCTTGGTTGGTGTTGCTCCCAGTGAGTTGACGGTGAGTGTGAAGTCGGACATTGAGGGTGTGGTGAAGAACCTTGCGCAGAGTTTTGCTGATGGTTTGACCGCCGGTGCCATCGAAGTTGTGGATGCCCCTGTTGGTTGGCATGCTGTTGTTGCAGAGCGTGCTGTGAGGACCATCAAGGAAGGTGCAAACACACTGTGTGCTGGGTTGGAACAGGTCGGCTTGGAGCCCTGCGGGAAGGGTGTCACGTATCTTTTGATGCACGTTGCCCAGGTCTACAACCGGTACCAGGTGCATCCTGGATCGGCGTTGTCCCCAGAACAGCGGTGTTTGAAGACCACCCGTGGACCGCATGCCGCATATGTTTGGGGTGCTGCTGTGCTTGCCACTCCTCCTCCCTCTTTGCGTGACAAGATCACCGGCCGTTACGGCCACGCCGCCTACCTTGGACCAGAGGTTGGAAGTGGAAGCCACATTGTGCAGTTTAGGCTGCGGGATGGCGCCTTGAAGATTGCGAGAAGCGCAAGAATCCGGATGCTGGTTCCTCTCACTTTTGAGGTGTCGAGCTTGAAAGGTGTTTGTCGCATGTTGCCTGGAAGAAGGGATGATGCCCAGAAGAAGCTCCCCGAGAGCAGTGGTGACAATGTGCGCGACCTCCCGTTGCCGAACACCGCAACCCGAGGACCACCACCAGAGTGGATTGAAGAAAACGGAAGAACCCCAAGGTGCCGAGCTTGCCGGCTGCGCGGCTTCCCCGCGGATAAGGCCTGGCACACCCAGAAGTGCCGTGATCGATACGCCGAGTTTGTGCGGAACTCTTTCGATCCCAGCCGGGCAATCCTCGATCAAGCCCCAATTGAAGAAGAAGTGACTGGGCGTGATGATTTGGGTGCTGGATTTGATGTTGATCTTGGGCTTGATGTGCCGGATGATCTTGATCCGTTCCCGAATTTTCCATTGGACGAGGATTTGGCTGAGTATGAGCCCAGTCTGCCCGGAGTTGAAAATGAGATTGAGCTTGGAGAAGAACTCGAGCAGATCGAGGCCCCGAGCCCGGGCGAGCTTGATTTCATGCAAGTGGATCCTGAACCTCTTGAGGCACTCCCTGAAGAAGAGCGGGAGGCCATGGTGTCTAGTGTGATGTACCGAGAGTCCATCTCCTTTGCTGGTGCGTCGGTTTGCTTTGCCGGGGCCGCCACCAAGGCTGTTACTCCTCAGGTTGTTGGGCTTGGGGGGGAGAAGCTGTTTGTTGAAGTGCCAGCTTCTACAAAGGATGATGTGACTGGGCACCTGCTTGATATTGGCTTGACCTATGAGGGCATGTTGCGTGAACTTCGTGCTCTTGAGTCGCTTGCTGTCGGTGATGTTGTGTGGCATGTTGATCCGAAGCAGAAGGTGATCTCTACAAGGTGGGTCTCCAATGCCAAAGTCGAGCGTGTTGAGGGAAAGGAGAATCCGCTTGTCAGGTGTCGGGTTGTTGCTCGTGACTTTGCGCAGGGAGCGACCGCGGCACAGCTTGGCATCTCTGCTGCCACAAGCTCTGCAGAAGCGCTGCGAACTTTTCTTTTCTACGCGGGATCGTCGGGTTGGATGTGAGCACCGCGTTTCTCTTTGCGGACCTCGACGAAGAAGATGGCCACATTGTGGTCAGGCTGCCAGACGGAGTGAAAGGTAAGGACGGCCGCCGCGGCTACTTGCGCCTAAAGAAGGCCCTATATGGTCTAAGAGTTGCAGCTCAGACCTGGTCGCGTCACCTGGCAAAGCTGCTGAAGAAGCTCTGTGACCTGGAGCCATGCGAGACTGAAGCTTGTTTGTTTGCAGGCTCTGTGCTTGGAGGCCAGCGTGTGGTTGTTCTTTGCTACGTTGATGATCTTCTCATCACGGGAGACAGCGATGAAGCTATCTACCATGTGGTGGAGCAGCTGAAGACCGCTGTGAAGGTGAAGGTCACAGCCGATCTGGACCGCGACGGTCAGATCACCTTCCTTGGAAGACAGATTGCCCGAGAGCATTCTGGTGACTCCCTGTGTGTCACAATGTCCGATTCCTACTACGAGGAGATCTACAAGGGTTTCTTCGGGAACTCCAAGGTGACCGCGTGTGGCACGCCGCCCAACCTAAAGGAGTTGTACGACAAAGAAGATCCTTGCTTGGAGAAACCCCTGTCTTCTGAAGCTGCTGCGAGGTTTCGCAGTTCCCTGGGAAGGCTGTCATGGCTTGCGATGACAAGAGTGGATGTGGTTTACTACGTCAGCATGCTGGCCCGAGGCCAGGCGAATCCACTCGAGAAGCACGAGAGAGCTATGAGGGCTATGTTGCGTTACTTGAAGTATATTCAGGGTTTTAAGCAGGTAGTGAACCCAGTTTCTGAAGAGAACCTGCGCCTTGATTGCTATGTGGACGCTTCCTGGGGTAGCGAGAAGAATGTTGACAGGAAGAGCATCAGCGGAGGGTGCGTGATGTTGGGAGGCTTCTGTTTGAAGGCCTGGAGCCGTCTGCAACAGGCTGTTGCCTTGAGTTCTGCCGAGAGCGAGCTCTATGGGCTTGTGGAGGGTGCTAAAGAGGCTCTCTCTATCCGGCGCGCCATCTCGCATGTCTTTGGGTGGGAAGATCTGCCAAAGCCCCATCTTTTCTGTGACAGCGAGGCTGCAGTTGCTATCAGCAAGCTGATGGGCTGAGGAAGGTGAGGCACATCGACCTTAGGGCGTGCTTTATCCAAGACCAGCTCAAGCAAAAGCAGATTTTTATCTTTGGCGTGCGTGGTGAAGCCAATGTTGCAGATTTGTTCACCAAACCTTTGAGTTGGACTGTTACCTTGAAGCACATGTGGGGACTTGGCTTGCGTGACGTTGCCGTTGTTGCTTGTGCGCTTGATGGCTTTGTTGCGTTATGCGGTGCAATGCTTGTTGGTAAGAACCATGTTAGCTTGCGTGACCGTTTTGCCGCCATGCCGCATGCCTCTTGGTTGGTGATTGAGTTCTGTGCCCCCGTTGAATCATCGATGAGAGCGGCTAGCCAGGACTCGAACTGGGTGAATGTGCTTACTGTGAGTGAGCGTGATGATGGTGCCAGTGCACAGACCTTGCTTGAGCTCAAAGCCATCTTTGCTGCGCAGATCAAGAAGAAGGGTTTTGTCTTCTTGTGGGCCAGTACTCCGTGCACCGGAGGCTGCCCATATCAAAGGCTGCGTGCCCGTGATCCAGCTTATCGCCGAGGGCGGTTGGCTCAGCACTGGAGGCTGCACCGAAAGCTCTGGAGAAGCTTGGTCGAGCTTACTAGCTTTGTGCATGCTTGGGCCATTGAGTGGCCACGTGCTTGTGCTTACTGGTCTTGGCGCCAGACTGAGCATTTTCTTTCTTCACGCTCCTACGTTTTGCACGACGTTCCAGTTGATGGTTGCGCGCTTGACATGCGAGGCCGCGATCATCTTCTTATCGCCAAGCGGTGGCGTGTTGTTACCACACACCCAGCAGTTGCTGAGAGCATTCGTGTCTATCGTTGCTCTGGGAAGCATGAGCACTCGAAGGACTTCGACCTCAAGAGTACACAGCACTACCCGACTACCCGATAGAGCTTGTAAAGTCCTTCTTTGAAGCGTTGCGCCCTTGACTTTTTACGAGAGTCTTGTCGTTGTCGAGGACATGTTGTTGCATGTTTGCTGCGCAGCCCGTTTGCTCAAACTTTCCGGTGTTTTCTTTCTTTGCCAGGACGTTTAAGATGTCTCTGGTTCCTTTCGCTGCCGAGCGTGCCATGGTGTTTGGCCTGGTTGTGGAAGTGCAAGAGAAGCTTCTCGAAGTACCGAGTGTCGGGCTTCTCGCTGTTGTGCTTGTCCCACTGCTTGTGGGTGTTGCGCTTGGAGTGTGCTTGCAGAAGCTGCGTACCGAGAGCTCCCGCGTCAAGACTGTGCAGGACCTTCTTTCGTTTCTGCCAAGGTCAGGCCAGAAGATGGCTGTCTTTACTTCTGCTTACGGAGACTGTTTCCACGTGCGTAGGGACTGCCACGGCCTCAGGAACGCGATTCCGAATCGCATCGCTGCTAAAGTGGCGTGCGAGTACTGTTTAAGGGATCTCCACCTGGTACCTCCGACAGCTACTGCGTCGTGGGGGGGTGTAGAAAACCAGTGCTCTGCCCAGTAGTGTTTAGGTGCGACACAGAGTTTTCCTCGGTACCTGTATAGTTGTATAGTTTTGCTAGTTTCAGGTGGTTAGTGCCTGTAGAACGTAGTTTGAGCTTGCGTGACGGTTTTGCGGTAGCCTCAACCTGTTTTCCCTTGTTTTGTAGTGCTTGGGAGCTTTTAAGAGGTGCCACGACTACTGTCGTTTGGCTCAAGACACGTGAGACCAGCAGTGAGCTGTGCGT
Source organism: Symbiodinium sp. CCMP2592 (assembly GCA_905221615.1). NCBI lineage: Eukaryota > Dinophyceae > Suessiales > Symbiodiniaceae > Symbiodinium > Symbiodinium sp. CCMP2592. Next base: position 30,486 of record CAJNDT010001814.1, on the reverse strand, counting down.
GCTAAAAGTGTGAACTGTCCGAGTGTTTTGTGAGCTTGCTTTGCTTGCAAGGGTGCTTGGAACTTGTTTGCCTTAAACCTGAAGAGCTGTTCGCCTTCTAGGTTTTTAACGTATTTAAAGGCCAAGTTGCGCAGCCACGTGGAAATCCGTCGATGCTTGGAAACTATGGAAATTGAGCGTTGCCAAGTAGGAAGAGACGCGGGAGTGTTTTTCCGCGTAAAGCTGTCGGGCGGCCCTGCGCTCTTGCTCCAATGGCACGAAGTATCTGTCGGGTGGCAGCAGACAGTGGGGCTCCAAAGAGCACCGGTACGGCCTGAACTGTTATCGGTGCCGCAATGCTCCGGGAGTGTGGCCATGGCAAATCTGCGGCACACAGCGCGGACTCACGCCCGTAGCCAAATGGCCAGGGCAGAACAAGAGCTCTAAGCCAAGCGGCGACCCGCAGATGCTCTGTGTCCGAGCACTCCGGGCGTTTTATTTAGAGAACCCGGCGAAAGTGTAGAGGAACGTCCAATCGCGTTGTAGTAGGTGTGACAGTGGGCCGGCAGGCTGTTTTCCAAGTTCCACCGCCGGTCGGAGTCCCAGGGCCTCTTCAGAGAGCGGGAGATATATGCGGAAGCGTCTCTGATAAATTGCTGGGTGAGTGAAGATGTCCGAGTTTACGCAGAGATGGTGAAGCGCAACCACGCCATTCTTCCATTTATGTCGTATCCAAGCCTCTATCTGCAATTGCAGCCGACAGATATCTTCTGCCGAAAAGGTGCGGTACAGACGAGTGCTTCGAAGCCCACTGCTTCTGTGCACTGCTCAGGGCTCGGGCGCTGCCTGAGGCAGTCGCTGCCCTCTACCCGCCCTTTTAAGGTCCCAGCACGTGCGCAGTCTCACACCGGTTTTCTTTGGTTCTGTTTCAATTCCTTCTCTTCGGCCGCCCTGGCAATGAGAATTGAGTTACGGCAAGGAGAACCCCCTCCTCAGGCACTTTCGAGGTCTATCTGCCCCCTTAGGCGATGGCCTTTGGGAGGGTTCTTTGTTACATCGCCTAGGTCTGTGAGGGTGGCTCCCCCCTGCAGTCCCTTTATGGCGTCACCGCCCTGTGTCTTGCCTACGACACACTGCCAATGAAGCTACTGCTGCTTTCCTGGCTAATAGGGACGTGTTGCCTCCAACTCCCTGGCCTCCTTCCGGAGGTTGGCGTTTTTTTCGTCGGCAGTTAGCTTTTGTACAGCGCTCCCTGGTGCTTTGCACGGCACTGTGCTCGGTATCAGGGATGTCCGCCTGGTTGGCCTCTTTAGGCTCCGCAGGCCCCCTGGCCCAATGCAGCCCTAACTCGTCTGCAGGCACGTGGGCGCCGCGCCACCTGTTAGGAAGATGAGAGGCAGCGTCGTCCCTGCGCCTTGTTGAGGGGAAGCGTTGGCCCTGCGCTTTGTTGAAGGGCGTGGGCGGTTAGGGTTGCTTTCGGGTTAGGACCTGTTGCTCCGATGGGGCTCTGCCGGACGCTACGACACGTGGCTTTTTTGTCGAGGGAGGTCTCCCCTCCGGGACACGGTGTGCCCGGCGTCGCTCTCGTGTTGTGTCTGTTTTCCCGTGGTGGTTTACACCTGTCAGGGTTACTCCGCGGGCGCCTGTACCGGCCGCCTCCTTAACGTCAGGGCTGGCCTGTTGCGGCACTGCCCTTCCTCGAGGCGTGTGGCGTGGGGACACCGGTGCGTAGCGGTGGTTAAGAGATTCGCTCCGGCGGGTCTCGACCACTTCATCCTCCAGCTTTGCTCGGAAAGCTTCTGGTTGGTTGTCTTTCACCCGGTTCCTCTCAGCTCAGCACGAGTTCGGCTCAGGTACTTCCCTGCTCCGTAAGAGCGTGAACACGGGAGCCTCCTGTTCTGCTCTGCAGGGGACGGCCTCTCTCCTTGGGACGTGTTGCACTCCCGGTGAGGACGTGTCTCACTCCTCTGATGTGCAGCTCTGCGGGACCGTAGGCTCCGTAGTGCAGAGCAGGGACGCTTTTCGCTCCCTTAGGACTGTTCGCACTCCTTAGCACATCTGGGACGAGGTTACTCTCCCGTAGGACTTAGCTCCCTTTTTCCGCCTGCGACAGTCTTCTTGTTTGCATATTCAGAAACCTCCCCCCCGCCCCCTCAATTTCAATGTGTGCCGCAATGTGTGCCGCAATGCTCATTGGGCGCTTCTATGTAAACAATGTGTGCCGCAATGTGTGCCGCAATGCTCATTGGGCGCTTCTATGTAAACATTGAATTTGGGGGGAGCGGGGGGTCTGGAAGGTTTCAAGATTTGTGGACAACCAATTCCAAAATTGTACTATCGCGCGAGGCCATTTTCTGTGTTCGAAAAACCACGAAAACTGTAGGGCGCATTAAGGTACCCCCATAGTAGAACGGCCGGAGCTCGCACTTTGGGCTCCACCGGTGGTCTTGGAAAGCTCTCGGCGACGGATTTTGCTGTTGAGGATCGGTCGCTGAGGGCCCGTCGCTCGTGGCAAAGCCTGTGAGCTAGCCTTTGCTTCTTTCGTGCCGCCCAGTTTCACCGCTGTTTTCGTTTGTTTGTCTTGTTTGTGGAGACCGTGCAACAGCCGTAGTGAGGCCGTTCGAACATCGAAGTTCCTTCTAAACCCGGGTCGAACTTTATTTGAAGTCTAAGTTGAACTTCACGACTCACGGAACAAATGGGATTAGAGTAGGCGGTTCATCTCTGTCTGTGATCGCTTTCCCCCTGTGGAAGCCGTTGCGACCGACGATATACGTCGTTGAGTCTATTTCACCCTCCATGTCACTCATGCCCTCGATACCAAGTTGATGCACCATCATCTTGAGCTCGGACCTGGGCTGGTGTGCACGTTCGAGACGGAACGACACACAGGGGCTGCTGAGGCTTCGTAGTTTGGGCCACGGGTCCAGGCCGTTAGATTGATCTCCTCGGCGGACATCGAAGCGTCGTTGTCACGTTCGCCAGGTCCTGGCTGCACTACGTGGGGTCAACTGTGTCCTTCTTTGAGGGGCGGATCCGCTGGGCGTGGGTGCAGTTCCGTTCTGATGGTCCACGAGCGGAGAACGCCAACCCCTGCACGACGCTGCCGTGTGGGTCGCTACCAGGCATCCCTGAGGGCGCCGGGAAAGGCACGGCTAGGCTGTGGGCTTGCCTGTGGTTGCTGGCGGGCTCGGTGGCCACGTCACTGGGGCTTGGATGACGCCCCGTTCCGTACTGCGGACAGTAACGCACCGCAACGTCCTGCTCCTGCCACATGCGTGCTGTGTGCTCCTAAGCTTCGCCGCCTGCCTGCGACATACGTCGCTCGCCCCTTCACCTGTCATCGTGTTAGTTCCCACCTCCGAATGGTGTCTTCAATTGCTGCCATGGCCGCCACAACGGTTTGACGATGCTGTGGAAGCGTGTGACCTGCGCGTCAATGTCCGCCTTGGCGATCTCTGCCTGTCTTAGCGGCTGACCCAGTGTTCCAGCTCACGGCTAGGGACATTGATTTGATTCTGCTGGCGGCGGCGGCCATGCGCACTAGCGTGTCGTGGTCGAGCAACTTTGTCACTGCAGGACGCCGGCAGTATGCCCGTGAGGGTGTGGCCCACGCAGGTTGCCAGTGTCGCATCAGAGCGGCGTCTAGGCGCTTGGCACGCCAAGGGTCGATGGTGTTTGTCCCCTTGAGGTGTGTGTCCAATGATGGCGGTTGCATGAGCGGGTTGCTTGCCTGCGGCACTGGTCTTCGCACTCCTTATCATGCAGTGGGCCTTGGACTTTTGGATTTTGGTGTGCACGATCATGACGGAACAAAACACAGGGGTTGTCCGTTGTCTGGCGAGACTAGAACGGCAACCGGAGCCTGGACTTGGCTCCACCTGTTGTTTTGGGCAGCTCTGAGAGACGGCTCTTTGTTGCTCCTGACCGGTCGCTGAGGCTCCGTAGTTTGTGCTGAACGGCTAACACCGGCAAAGCCTGTGCGCCGCAGCCCTTTGTAGAGCTTCGCTTTGCTGTTTCACCGCTTTGTTGTAGTTTGATGCTTGGATTGTAGTTTCGCTTGTTTGTAGGGACCGAGTGCTACAGCCGTAGTCGACGAGGCCCAGTCAAGCCAAAAAAAAAAGTTGAACTTCACGAACTTCTTGAACTTAACTTCAACCTAGGGTTCGAACATGGAGTTTAGAATTTCCGTAAGAGACATAGAGTTCCGGAACCCAGAGTTCGAAAAAATACTTCTGAACAGAGTTTAGAACGGACGGCTTTTCAAGAGTTTCAGCTGAAGGGAATTTGAAAGCTTTAAGGGGGCTTTGAAAGGGGCTCCAAGAAGACTTTTTGGGCTTCACAGGATTTGAAGCTTCAAAGGCCAGTAGTGGTTTCGATCGAGTTTCCAATAGCAGTGATTGCGTTTTGTTTCGTTGATTCTTTCATTTCTTCGCAAAATCCCCACACAGAGCGATTTCGTGTGGCTCCTTTTCCTTCTTTTGAAAACGTCTTGTGGTTTCTGTTGTTTTGGTTTGCTCAAGTGTTTCTTCTTCATTTCTTCTGTTCTCTCATTTTGTTTTCTTCGCAAAAACACAGAAAAAAGATTGGGTTTTGTTGGAGTTTGTGGTTTCTGTCATTTTAGTTTGCTCTCAGTTCATTTTCTTCGCAAAACCCCGTGTAAAGCGATTCCGTGTGGCTTCTTCTCCTTTTGTTGGTGATTGTTGGCGTTCGAACCCCGTTCGAACATTCGAACTCTGGGGAAGGAAGGAGTTTCTAGAACCCGGGTTGGGCGGTTCATTTGTTCGCAGCTTTAGAATTCTCGAAGGGGAAGAAGGACTCCTCATTGACAATCTTTTTCTTTGTTTTTTCTTTCTTTTATTTCTTCGCAAAAACATCCCATGAAGCGGTTTCGTGTGGCTTGTTCTTCTTTTGTGGCAAGGACTGGTCATTGGCAATCTCTTTCTTTTGCTCTCGGCAAGCTTCTAAAAACAGCGGGGGGTTGGGGGGGGCGCAGCCCCCCCCAAACATGGAGTTTTCGAACCCAGGTCTCGAACCCAGGGTTCGAACCTGCAGCGTTTTCGTGTGGCTTCTTCTTCTTTTGTGGCAGGGACTAGTTTTCTTTGTCATCGGCAAGCTTCTCAAAACAGCGGGGGGTTGGGGGGGCGCCCCAACATAGAGTTCCCGAACCTAGAGTTCGAACTCCCTGGGGGAAGGGGGGGAGGAGTTTCAGAAACCCGGGGTTCCAACACAGAGTTCCACAAACTCCGGGTTCCAACATAGAGTTCCCGAACCCAGGGTTCGAACTCCGTGGAGGAGGGGGGGGGTTCCAGAACCCGGGGTTCCTCCCTGGGGGAGGGGGGGGTTCCGAGTTCCCCAAACCGCGAGTTCGAACATAGAGCTCCCGAACCCAGGGTTCAAAGTCCCTGGGGGGAAGGGGGGGACCGGGCTTCCAGAAGAGAGTTCCGAGACCCCGGGTTCGAACATGGAGTTCTCGAACCCAGGGTTCGAACTCTCTGGGGGAGGAGGAAGGAGCTCTCGAACCCGGGGTTCGAAACATGGAGTTCTCCAAACCCCGGGTTCGAACATAGAGTTCCCGAACCCAGGGTTCGAACATAGAGTTCCCGAACCCCGGGTTCGAACATAGAGTTCCCGAACCCAGGGTTTGAACATAGAGTTCAAACCTCAGGTTGAACCCATTCGAACATGGAGTTCTCCAAACCCCGGGTTCGAACATAGAGTTCCCGAACCCAGGGTTCGAACGTAGAGTTCCCGAACCCCGGGTTCGCACATAGAGTTCCTGAACCCAGGGTTTGAACATAGAGTTCAAACCTCAGGTTCAACCCAGGGTTCGAACTCTCTGGGGGACGGGGAAGGAGCTCCCGAACCCGGGGTTCGAACATGGAGTTCTCCAAACCCCGGGTTCGAACATAGAGTTCCCGAACCCAGGGTTCGAACATAGAGTTCCCGAACCCCGGCTTCGAACATAGAGTTCCCGAACACAGGGTTCGAACATAGAGTTCCAGAACCCCGGGTTCGAACATAGAGTTTCCGAACCCAGGGTTTGAACATAGAGTTCAAACTCCACGGGTTCGAACATAAAGTTTCCGAACCCAGGGTTTGAACATAGAGTTCAAACTCCAGGTTGAACCTGGGTTCGAAAAGTTCGAACCCAGGGTTCAACCCTGAGTTCCGGAGTTATATGTTCTCCTCCCCCCCCCGGGCCCCCGAGGAGTTCGAACCCTGGGTTCCGGAACACTTCAAAAACCTATGCTCTGAGAGGTGTGGGTGATGGTTCGGAATTTGTGCACGGTGCTTGACACCAAAAACTCGCATGCCTTCACTTGCACGCGCTTGAGTCTGAGGCCAAAGGAAGATGACAGTGAAATGAACCTGGAGTCAAGGTGCAACCTGCTGCATCAAACAAGCGAAGCCAAAATTGCTCAGAAAAAGCAGAGACACAACTACAGCTCCAGGATGCTGCAGGACAGACGCAGTGAAAAGCCTGCAATCTTGGATGTCCTGATGTTTTGGCATGTCTGAAGCTGCGGAGTGACTGCACTTGGAGACAAACAGCTGAATGCTAGTTGCAGCCCAGGATGTCCCGCTTCTCCGATCTTATTGGGTCTGACATTGTTGCTCCACCAGGAGAGTTGCTGATGCCCGGATTTTGATCAAGCACTTAACTGCGAGACCACCCGTTTAAGGCTTGCAGAACACAAGCAATTCTGGCTTCGCCAGGTCGGCTTTCCACAGAACAACATGCGAACTTTTTCGACGTTCAGAAGATTTTGCTAGAGGTGGAAAACCTGCGGAGGATGGCCTTCATTTCTTCTTGAACGCCAAGTCAGACTGTCTGATGCGGGTTTTGAAAGATGTCTTGAAGCGACCGTCGCAGACAAGGCGAACTGCGTGCGGTTTACAATAAAGCATTTGCAATCGTTACCGCGGAAATGAAGCAGCGGGTCAAGAAGGACGATTCTGAGTCGACCGTCAAACCACTGTCGCAGCCTGAGAGGTCAGAGCGACATGAGCGACACGCCAAGAAGCTTGGCTTCTGGAGCCTGCCGATGCTCTTGTTGATCTTGCTGTTGCTTCGTATGAGGCCAATGAGATTAGATACTCCGTGGGATCGGTGTGAAGGAAGCCGAAGGAAGCCGAACTGGCCGGAGACGGTACTGAAGAAGACGTTCAGGATAGTGGCTGCAGGTGTGGTCACCTTTGATGCACATGAAGCTCGCCTCCCTCCTATTGTAATGCTCTTGATAAGTTTGCTGCGGCTAAATGCTGGCATGCTGATGGAAGGATTTTGCGGCGTGTACTGGCAGATATTAACTTCAGCTTGTAGCTTCAGCTGAATTCGAGTGCTTGCTGTACGTGCGCGGTGCTTTGCGTCTGGAAGCTCCACTTGCAGGAGCATTGTTTTCCTGCAGAATCGGAGGAAGCCTCGAAAGGCCTCCCCCTTTGCATTTGTCGCCATCCCAGGTGCAGCATCTTTTGTTACCTGCAGCATTTAATCAATATGCTCGTTTGTAGGGTTGGATCCGCGGGGGCTGGATCAGTGGGCTTGGCAAAAACCAAAGTTATCAAAATCAGAAGTCAACCTGAACAAAGACTTATTGGATACGTTACGACACGGTAGGTTTGTCCAGAATTAATGTAACTGGAGATTTGCAGACACTGAAAATTGTTGAGAAAACCATGAAAAAATGTAGTATTATTTCTGTCCAAGCCGGTGTGTGAACAGAGCAACCGGAAGCTGTGCCATTCCAGTGACTCCTTGCACCGACATTGGCACGTCGGGCAAGGTCACACTAGATGGCTGGCCTTTGTGTCCCCAAGCAAGGAAACTTGATGGCTCTTCGGGTGAGAGCCCGGCAACACCAACAGGTTTTCGCAAGGCTGAGGACGTCTGTGCAAGAGCCGGCAGAAGCTGCAAAGGTGTGACTCCCAAATTGTCAACAAGAAATTGTTCCTCAAGTGTGTTCACTTGTGCCATGCCACTGACCCCTTGCACCGACATGGGCACATCGGGCAAGGTCACAGTGGATGGCATCTATTGTTTCCTCACACTGCTCAGAACAACCTGTCAACTTAAACAGGTTGCTGCAAGGTTGAGGAAATCTTGAGTCAGCATGGCATTGCTTGGCAAGGTTGACGATTCGAATTGAGGAAATCTTGAGGAATCCTCCTCAAGTGGGGCAAAGAAGGCAAGAACGACGTCCAAGGCCCTGATTTGCCGGCGCATACTCATTCACTGAAAGAGCCATATCAATTCTGTTCCTCCAAGTGTGTTCACTGAGACAGCCACATCGACATAAGGCTGCAAGCAAATCAGACTTGTGTCTCAATTGTTATGCAACCTTCTCATCAGTCATCGCACTGTTTTACCTGTGTTGCTGCATGGCCTGCTGTTGCTGTTGTGTCACAGCATTCACACCCCAAAAACCAGTCACAGCAGATTGGCTTGAATAATAAAAAGCATGCAGCTCAGTAAGCTATGAAACGTATTTTGGCTGACGAAGCGGATCGTCACAATAGATTCCGGACAATCTGCGCAACTGCTTCCCCGAACATCGAAGTGTATTCCCCACTAGCCTGTACATCTGCTGGCACACCGGTGAAACGGCCGTCTTCGCCTCGGTTTACCAGACCAATGAAAGCATTATGATCTGGTTTGGGCCTGGCCAGGTTCTCAAAATGAAACCCAGGCAAATGCCACAGTTGCAAGGGCTTCACTGACTTTCCGTTAAAGGCACCCATGTAGGTGCAAGTCTTTTCGAAGCCACAAAAGGATAGAACTGTTTTGACACACTCGAGGTGCGGCATACAGGAGCTGAGGGGCTGTTCCACCACAGGGCAGCACTCACATGCCCATCCCAGGAAAATCCCAAGTGAGCAAACAAGGGCCTGACAATTTCCCTGCAATACAAAGTCCCGCTCAGTCCATGCGCCTTCCCAGCCGTTGCTTTCAGCACGTTGGGAACGAAATGAGCACATAATGACAAAAGAAGAGCACGGAGTGCCCCACCAATGCAAAGCCTTCTTCTCACACGCTGTGGCTGCATCCAGAAACAAACGCAACCCTTTCGCTAGCAACATGTTGTGTTCGTCATTGTAGAGTATGTCAAAGCTGCACCCACGGAGACCGGATTCGATCAATTTCTTCGAAAGTTTGGCGCTCCCTGCATAGTATTCAATGTATTGCAGCAACCCCGCACATTGATGGGGTCCCACATCGATTGAAGCTGCTTCAATCTTGGCTCTGTTGTCATAGCTACGGCTAATGATGCACATCAGCTGACACTCGATGGTTCGGTTCTTCAATGCGGGATAAGCCAATCCAATCAGCCCATGCCATTTCATGGCCACTCTGCCCACATTGAAGTCCTGGTCGTAGCGCAAGAAATTTTGCACCAAAATCCTTGCAACCATGAGCCTGTGACACCAAGGCTCTGTGGACCTGGCCAGCAAGATCAATTGAGGATGATGATAAGTTTATGTAGTATTACATTAATTAATGAAAAATTCAAATTATAACAAAATCTGTGACCCATAACACTTTGAACAGACTCCGGCCTTGGGGAGAAAGACAAGGAAGCAAACGGAAGGAAATGCGAACATTGCAATCGCGATGTTTGCTCGAAGACGTCCTCTACCCAAGTGTCAAACCGATCATCAATTTCATCAGTTCCTGTAACTGTATCGGTAAAATTCAAGGCAGGAAGAGTACACGGGCGCTCCACTGATCTACCTCCCAACTCAAATGACTCTGCAGCATTCTTTTTCCTTTTGCATTTCTTGCGTGCTGGCTTCACAGGCCCAGCACTACCACTGAAGACCAGCGATGATCCCAGCACATGCTGGCACGGCCACTGGAAATTGGACATGTTGGTGATTCACTGACATCAATACATTGATTTGTTGTCCCACATAACTTTAAACCATACCTCTGGTCCAACTTGAGCAACAAATGGATTCAATGCTTGCCTGGCATATCAAGCACATTCCACAAACTAACAGGACACAATGTCAGGAAGGCTTGTTTTTGCTGATCGCTTTCTCCCCGAGCAATCTGCAGCATAACTATGGTGAGACTTCATGATTCATGTCATGTCATCTTCAATTGCACACTTCAGGCATTCAGCAACTGTAATTGCAACGTAACTGTAAAGACTCAATCACAGAATGAACAGCAACTGCGCACAAGCTGAAGCCAAAATTGTGAATCGAACATGTTGCCGCTATGACAGCAGGAGCAGATTCACACACATTGGACTCGGCTGGATGAACTCACTCCCTGTGACTTCTTGAATCGACCGAAGACTTGAAGCTAAGAACACGATACTTGCATACATGACATTGACAGCAATCTGCTACCTGCTGACATGTTTTCCCCTGTGATGTATTTATCACAAAAAAACTGAAGAGGCTACTTGGCATACTTTGTAGGCGAAGGCATTGCGTCGATAATCGGGGCAAGGCGTTCCAGGACAGCCTCAGGGATAGTACCAGGCTGACAATGAGGCGGCAGTTGCCTTTCGGGTTTGGCCTTCTCCCACTCTGTCCATGCCCAGCGATGCACTTGAGCCAGTGCTTGCTTCCAGTCTGATCTGTCGTTAGCAAAGCTTTTGCTGCAAGACTTTTTCCCCTCACTTGACACATACTGTTTTGTCATGATCTCGGCTTTGAAGCGATGATCGTTGAAGCTGAGACGCAACTTGAAGTCTTCGGGTGGATCCAACTCCGACAGGAAGTCGGGAGTGTTATTCAAGTGTGGACCATGCTCGCGCGGAGCACGTTGCGATGCCTGGCCACGATGTGCAGCATCATCAAGGACCTGCTCAGGGGCTGATCCGCTCGAGGACGAGGCCTGTGCCATTCCACTGTCCCTTGGCCCGGATATTGGATCCGGCAAGGTCCCATTGGATGGCTGTGCTTGCACTTTTGTTTCCTCGTGTGCGACCCCGGCACCACCAAGCACAGAGTGTGGACGGGAAGCATCGACACAGGGCTCCTCCGCCGGGGGGGCGGGCTCTCCTTCACCAGTGTGTGGACTGGGAGGATGGGCGCAAGGCTCCGGTGAGGGGGCGGGCTCTCTTGGACTGGGAGCATGGACACAAGGCTCTGCCGGCAATGAATCAGGAGTTGTTCGATCGTCCATGACATTCATGTCCAACAGCTGGCTTTCCAACTCCTCTTTGAGTTCAGAGATATCTGGATCTTCTTCCACTGCTGGTCCGGGCATTTGTTCGAGCACCTGCTCCTTGCGTTTTCGTGACGCTGCTTGCCTGCGAGCCAGCCCTTGCAAGCCCAAAGCTGTGCCTCTTCCAAACCCATTGCCTTTTCCACGGCCTTTGCCTTTTCCTTTGCCCTTGCCTTTGCATTTTGCTTTGGCACACGGTTTTGACTTTGCTTTGGCTTTTGCCACAGCTCTCCTCGCTCTTTTGGCCTGCAATCGAATCACAATTGAGTCACAATTGAGTCACATTTGAATCACAACAATTGAGTCTAAGCCTAGCTCAGAAACTCACTGGAAGGTCTTGCCAGGGTGCCTTTTGTTCTGCAACCTTCTCATCCCACATGTTTTGCCAACGTTGTTGCTCGGCCTGCTGTTCCTGTCGCATCAGGGCTTTCTCCAAGTCCTGGAAATCCTGTTTATCTGAGGGCTCCATGTTGTCCAACAATGCTGATAGAAAACCATCAGGCATATCTGCATCAGGAGCCTTCTGAGTGTCTGACTCTGCAGCTTCACGGCAAGCTTCTGCAAACTCTTCTCCGAAACACTCCTGACACTGTTTCAACAACTCCTTCTTGGAATTCTTGTGGGGTTGTGTCACATTCAAGTAGTCCGCCATCAATGTCAACTCCGCAAAGGTCCTTTTGTGCCCGGAGCGCAAAGTGTTTTGCACAAGTGGTTCCCAACCACACGTGGCTTTGAAATAGAGTCCTGCCTGTGTTGACAATTTCGGAGTGGCTTCACATGCTTCCCATTCCTCAGGGTTGTGAAGGAACTGCCATGAGCAACCGGCCTCCACTTGCAACTGCCAGCCCGAGCACCTGCCGCCCTCATGAACTTCGGACAACCGCCATGCCAACACTGCCCATTTGAAGGATCCCAGAACAATGTAGGTCTCTTCCACATTGCGCAAAGTAATGATTTGCCCAAACTGGGCAAACACAGCCCACAAGCCGTCCTCAGGAACATGTTGTTCTTAGAACAGAGCTATTCAATCACAGACCGCTACTTTGCTGATTCACCCCAGGCCTTCAATTTCACGTTCTGCGTGCTCAAGTTGTTCTGCGAATAGTAGCGCAGGAAGGACCATGATGCTGCAGAAACAATCAATTGTTGTTCAGAAATGGTGTCCCACGTTTTGGTTGCTAGGACTTTCGACATTTCCTTGGGGAGCTTGTGATGTGCGGCAACAAATTCTGGATTGGCTCTGAAATCATCCTTGGCCTTGTGCCAGTACCTCAGGAACTTCTCTCTGCTCAACTTGGCAGGGTGAGCCATGCCCCGACACTCCAATATGTCGGAGTTGGTCAGCAGCTGCTGGATACATGTCCCCGTGAGTTTTTGGTGTGCTTTCGGACCTGTGGCTGTTCGTAAGAGTTGGTGACAATCCTCGACGATCTTGCTGTCCGGAAATGTGGCTGTGAGAAAGCGCAACAAATCTAGTCCTGCTTGGTAATTCAAACGCCAGCCAACTGACTGAAACTGAAGGGCAGTGTAGCGCATGCAAGGATCAAAAGTCAACCTGAGATCTGCACTCAGCATGCGAGCCTTAGGCGCGCCACTGCATTCCAGGCTTTGCAAGCAAAGCCAATCTGTCTTCATCAGTTTCATGGCATTGATGGCATGGGGAGAAGGACCACTCAGCACTTGGGTGTAACACTCCGGAGGGGAGCCATACTTGGAAAATGTTGCACACCGATTCGCCAGCATCTCCAAGCCATAGTCCATGACTTTCGTTATGAATGTTTCAGACTCCTGGACCCAAAACAGCAAATCATCCCAAGTCTCTTCGGAAACCATGATTGCCGCAATTCCTCTCAAACTCCAGTGCTGGTTCCAGCTAGTGCTCATGACCTGTGTCTCGGTCAAAGCGTCCTCGACAGTTTTGATCTCGTGGAGTTGTGCACTGTAGTAGTCCCAGCAAGGCTCCTGCAGCCGTGCAATAATGTGTGCGTTCTCCCAAGTCACCCATGAATGGCCCAGATAGGCCAGTTTCAGTCCTTTAGCTTCTTTGAAACACAATTGAGGTTGGTTGATGTCATCCGGACCTTGCTCGGAACGAAGGTACCACTCCAAAACCATTCGGGAGGCCGTAAACTCGGACAGATTTTCCGCAGCAGCCTCATTCCACGAAAACCACCGAGACGGTTTCGTGCATCCCCCCTTGACTTTCCAGGATCTCATTTTTTCCGGAAGCGCGGTCCAGACATCGTGGTCTGAGGCTCCCCTCATATTAAACTCGAAAGCAATGCGAGTCTTGTACTTGTCGAAGATTTCGCTTTCCTGGCTGAGGTACAAGTAGAATTGTATTGGTTAAACAAATACTGACTATATTATTATATGAATTGTACAATATTGAGAATTGGAAAAGCCTGGCCTCGTTGTTGGACTGCAGAAAACTTTCGAGTGCGTCCTGTTTCTCTGCAAAGAAGCCGCCAGAGCCGAAGGGCTTGTAGTTCAGGGTCCACATGAACGTCGTTAGGAGGACATTTTTGTGGAGTTGTCCTCTGAGCGGCCCCTTGATATCCCTATGCAGGCGATGGATTTTGTCGTAACTGTAATGTACGAGCAAGTTCTGGTCCAAGGAAAATGCGTTGGCGGCACACCCGATGCTGCCTTGATCCATCAATATGTGCAACATCGGAATCATGTCTGCAGACTGTGCGTCAAAACTCATACTGTGCACTGTGGCTGGATCCTCTGTACGGATGACTTCCCATTCTGCACCACGAAAAGTTGCTTGGTCTCCCGGGTTCAATGGGGCCAACATGGACAGCAGCTGAGAGTCCGGCTGGAAATCGGTTATTTGCAACCCGGCGATTTTGAAGCACTGACTGCTGACAGCCTGGAAAAACTTCAGGGTCGAAAGTCTCTCAATTTCTCGACGTGCCGCCAAACGTTCGACTTCCGGCATAAGGTCATATTGTCCCGGGCGAAGGATTTTGGCCGAGTTCACAAATTGAGCAGTGGCATGGGCAAAACAATTGGCAGAACTGTTGTAAAAAAGACTCACAAGCCAATCTTTCGTGCTGTGGTGGGAAGAATCAGTGACCATGGTCAGCTTCCGAACATTGAGAAATGACAAGGAGCTTTCTTGCTTGTACAAGCTCAGCATCTTCCGCTGCCACAGAGAAACAGAGCCAGGCCTGACACCGCCATCTCTGTCCGTCTCTCTGATCTCAGCCAACTTCATCATCGAGACCTTTGTGTTGCGTGCTTGTTCAATGAAGTCCCAAATCCGGTAAACGGACATTTTCCGGCGAGGGTCTTCTCCATCATCAGCAGACCTGCGAGCAATGCAACTGCAACTTCATAACTTAACTCACTTGACAAATTGATTTCAAATGAAATGATGCCCCCGGACTCCTGAATGCAGAAATCAACCTTACCCAACAGCCAACCTCCTTCCTCGCCCTGACAGTCGTCGTGAAGGAACTGCTCTCTCCAACGCTTGGTTTGCCTCTACATGCTCCAAAATGCTGTGGGCCATAGCTCCATGCAAAATCTGGAAGACAGTGGCTCGCAATTGTTGCAGAGCAGCCAAGCTATGGTTTTTCCAGGGTGACATGTTTCTGGATCGACGGACCTTCGCAGCATTGAGGACAAAAGCGAGCACATCCAAAAACAGAAGTTCTCCCTGCCAAGGGCCTGACAGTACAGCTTCTGAGTACATGTTGCCCCAAACCTTTCTCCAAGACTCCAGAACTGAAGCATGTAGTGAGGAAAGAAAGTCTTGCACTCCCAAGACCATTCCATTGGGCTGCAACATGAGGACATGGTTCCCAGCAGTGCCATGCACATCGATGCTCAAGCCATGCTGTCCAGCCGCGTATGCCTGGGTTGTAGCCTCTGCTGAGATTTTCCGGAACATATCCCAGAGGTAGGTCGACTTGGCTGCAGTTTGGCTTTTGTCCAGTAGCTTTGCAAAGAACATCATCAGCAGCATGGTACTGGCACAATTGCAATTCAACATACTTGTCCTGAACCAGGGCCACTTTTGCCAAGTATTTGAGTATGTGTGTGCATACATGTACTGTCAAGGATTTCATAATTTAAGGTTCGTGGCCTGAGGTTCATTGAACGATAATGCAAATCTTTCTCTGTCAGGATATCCTCGGACAAGCAAAGGTCTTTCAGTGTTTTGGCATGTTTCGTCAGAGCGTTTTGCTCGCCATTCTCCATAAGCTTGTCCATGACATATTGCAGATCCCAGTACAGCTGGGAATCATCAGGATTGCGATATGCCACCGGGCCAAAAGCCACAGCAAGACCTTCCATGACCAAAGAGTCTGCATTTGCGGGCACATGCTGGAAACATGGCTCAGCCATGGTCACATATTATGTGTACTGTAACTTTGCGATTTGAAATGTCAAAGTCCTATTGCACAAATGTTGAGCCATGTAATTTTACAGTTCACACATTGCCTTAACGTGGGGGGAAATGTCCCTCTTATTATTTAGGTGGAACATCCCAGGCGAAATTGAAGCTACAGAAACATGACAAAATGTCTGCACCGAACAGAGAACAACCACATGAGAACTTGTGAAGCTATTGGCCATGAGTGCAATTGCAATTTTTTTCGCCCTTGTTCCGCGAACCCCTCACGGACTTGAAGACAGCCTTGTGTCGGAACTGAAATGAGCCGCAATCGGCAATGCAGCATCCAGTAATCGTCATCAGTGCAACAGCCATTGGCGTGCTTTGGGCTCCCTGTGAAAATTGTATTTAGGATTGAATTGGTTGTCACTTTAATGTGCCATCCATACCCATGCAAGACAATGAAATGCTGTGCAACTGCTGAATTGATCTACTGAGTTACTGCCACTCAAGCAAAAATTGTATTGGGTTCAGTGTTCTCCAGGATCTCGAAGCCATGGTCGGCCTCCTGACCATTGCGATTTCCCTCATCCACGTCCATCGGCTCCGGAATCGAGCAACGTAGTGGGCAACGACTTCCCGGTCTGGTGTTTGTCGATTCCGCCCAGCGCAGGATGCAGTCTTCGTGAAACCAATGCCCGCAGTGGAGCCGGAGCAAGACTTGTTCCCCCTCATCCATGGTGTCCTGGCAACCAAAACAAATTGTCAAATGAGGACATCACAACACTCACAAGGTCTACACTGGAGATGGAGCTGAAGCAAGCAACACTCGTGGGATCCATTCCGTCCTGGCAAATGAGACATATGGGAAGCTCAATGGCCTCTGACTCTGCTTGGATCTCTTGCTGGTCCTGCTGAACTGTTCCAGCTGCAAGGGTGGCTGGGGGTCCGGCTGCTGCATCGGGAGCGGGTGGATGCTCGCGGGGTGTTGCTGCCACAACTGGTTCAACCACAGCATGCTCCAATGTCTCGGGCTCAATTGTGGGAGGGTTGGCTGGAGGCACAACATGATCAGGGGATGCGGGGGGCATCGCTGGCATTGCTTTGCTCAAAGTATGCATAGCCTTGGGAGCCACAGCAGGGGATGTGCTTGTTGATGGTTCTGCCGAAGGCATTGTTGGCATTGCTGCATGGCCGGCCTGCTTGGGCGGAGGGGGCACCCGGGGTGCTGCAGGGGCTGCGGGCTGAGGTGGCCCAGACGTTGCTCGCACAGGTGGGACCCGGATCGGGGCAGGTGTGACAGCCTTGGCATGTGCCGGCAGAGGCGCCTTTGCCGGTGCAGGTGGTGGGCTTGCAGTTGCACTTACTGCCACAGGTGCTGGGCGGGCACGTGCTGGCGGCATTGTTGCTTTCGCCCCTGCCTGCAAAATCATGCCAACGTCACCTGAGGTTGGAGCTTTCGCAAAACAGATGCTGACAGGCTTCATGAATGAGTCCTGCCAGCCCAGAGGGCGAGCAATCTCCTCTATTGCAGCGTCTGTCAAATTCAGGGGCAGCTTCGAGGCCAACTGTTCCATGAACTGTGGTTCGCACCGTCGGACACGATTGAATGCCGTTTGGAACCGCATGTGCAAGTCTTCGTAGGATATCACACCTGCACAGCCAAAGATGAAGTCTCAATTGAATGTTCTTATGAATAATAAAGCTGAAAAAACCGACCAGACGAACAACCCGTAATGGCATGATCATTCACTGACCCAAAATGACATTTCCTCTATAGTGTCCTGGCAATAACATCTGACAAGTCACGGAGATAAGAGAGCCGGCTACTTGGCCTGAGCCTCGTCAGCATCCACAGAAGTACCAAGAGTCCCCTTTGGCTCAATTGACTGAGGTACCCAGCCTCAGCGTTCATAGCATCTTCTCATCATGTTAGACAAATTGTCAAATGCACAAACAAAAACAAGTGACACAAATGGGAATTCCTGTCCCGCCTCCAGCTCACCGTACAATTTCTCCAAGCTGGCCACAAGCCTTGTCCTTGGAAGACCTTTCAATACTGTTGTGCTCCCTGTGATTGTGGCATCCTCCCCCTTGTTGTAAACATAGCCGACTGTGGGTGGTGGGAGGGGCTGCACAGGATGAGCAGGAACTGTCACAGGGCCCTGAGGCACTTCATTTCCCGAGCCCGATGCTGATGGAACTTCCGGAACCACCTGCTGATGTTGTGCTGTGGCCCTGTCGGATTCCTCCTCCTCTTCCTGTTCCGAATCGTCATCCACCTCATTCACCTGGGGGGGGGAGAATCCTGGCATCATATTCATCTGGGCATTCATCATCGGATTGCCCTGCATCGCAGCAGCCGGGTTTGCCGAACCGTGCATGGGCATCGACATTATTCTGCATGCCAGTGCATGGGTGCATCATGGGCATGTTCATACCCGGGTTCATGCCCATCAATGTGCCGGGGTTCATGGTCATGTAAGGATGAGCTGGAAACATCATTGGGGGCATGGTCGGCTGCATCTGGCCTGTCATGACCATGTGCTGTCCATTGCCATTCCTGGAATCCGCAAGACGGGCCCGCTTGTGGCGTCGGGGAATAAGCCCTGCCATGGCTTCTGCAACTACAGGCAATTGGTGTTCCTGTAGCAATGGTACTTCAAACCGAACCCTTGAGCAATTCAGGCAAACACAATTGACAATTCAAAGTTGAAGCAACACTGCAGGACATACAGCTGACTACAGTACAGAAAGCTCCGAAAAGCACAGAGCTTCTTATTTGTTGCAGCCATTCCGAGCCGTGTTGGTCCGCACCGTATTAGCAGAAACAAGGGAGCTAGTAAGTATTGTCCTTGTACCACTGCCGAATCTCACTTTTGGTTTTGCCCGACCCTTTCTGGCCCGGGTGTGAACATTGCGAAATTGAATTTGACTGAAAGCAGTCAGCCAAGAGAGTCCTCACTTGTTGCCATGTTGACCGTGAATCGGAAATGTCAATCTCCAAGTCACAGAGCACCTGCAGATCCTCCAGCACGTAGTGACCTCAGTGGGGCAGCAACACTTTATTATGGTTATGTGTTATGATTTAACAAACAACACAGCGGTTTTGTTCAAAGGACAAACACATCAGGATGATTGCTCTGAAGGCACTGACACAATGCCACCTCAATTGAAATGAATCAGCTGTCAGAAGTGTATCATCATCGTCAGAATTGTTTGCTGGCACATCATGGGGTGACGGAGCTATGAGAGCCGCCAACATGGTCTTGGCTTTGAAGACAAGCAATCGATGAGACCAGGCCAATGGCAGGTCACACTGCAACAAATGTAACAAGCAATCACTGACTTGGTTTCCTTCCACCTCCGGCCAAGTAGGCGGTAGAGCCTGCACTGCTTCCAAAGCCCATTGCTGTTCTTCAGCCAAAGTCATGTTTCTGCCTTGAGCCAAGATATGCACAAATCATGGAGGACATCACATGGCCTGACCTCGCTGACAGTGGTGGCAAAGCAATTGAACAAGTAACATCCCAAAGAACCGCACTGGAATTTTGACATGAATGTCACAATCGTGCTTGCCCCTATGCAAAAAAAGCCAACATAATCTATACACATGGCAAAGGAAGAAGCTGTTATTGAGCACGGTGCTGCTGCAATTCTGCAATACAGCACAAGTAGTGAATTCAACTTGCTTGATCCTTTATACAGTTGTTCAAAATTTGTCACTTGTGCTTGTCATTCCTTTGGCTCTTCCTCTTTTTGGACTCGTTGTTCTTATGTTTCAGAAGCTGCAACTTGAATTTAGTGTGCACACCATCGCCACTGGCCATTGGCAACTGAGATTCAGACCGGGTTGGACTCAGAGCCAAATCCCCTGAAGAGCTCGAGGCAGCTGCTGCTGCTGTTGCTGCTGGAAGAACCAAGTCCGGAGCATCAGAAGCGATCACATTCGGATTCGGCAAGAGCAAAGCTGCATTGGAATCTGAAGGCAATGGAGGCAATGGAATCTCTGAACTCAATTGCATTGACTGCACAGCACCTGCCATTTTTGCGTCCACTGACTCCTCTCCTTGAAGACTTGTGTAACTGGCACCCTCCGCGTTCAGGTTGGCCTCCGGGTTCGGGTTGACCTCACCCGGGTTGGCCTCTGCCGTGGAGTCAACCAGCGCAGACGGGTAGGACTCATTCCAATCATGCCAGCCGCCTTTCCACTTCCACCAGGAGTCTTTTGGATTATCCCAGGAGTTTGCCTCCCAGGAGTCGCAAGGATATGTCATCTTCTGGTGTTTGCTCTTTTGCTGAATCGGACGGTCGTTGTCTTCTTCCATGTCCACTGGAGTGTCCTGACTTGACTGGATGGCAACTCCTTCTGTTTGATCGTAGTTCTGCCAGCCACGACCTGCCCAATCCGTAGTCTCATGTGGTGTGGGGTCTTCGCTGCTTTGGCTTGGGGCTTCCCAAGTCCGCTTGTTGCGTGCACCCGACTCAGCCTCATGCCAGACCTGTGCTCCAGGCGGAAGCTTGACCCATCCATTGACATGAACCCACATGTTTGATGTCCAGGATGGCAAAAGGAAATATGAGCTACACAGCCACCACAATGTTGACCTGGTCTTGTTCGACAATTGAGAACATGAAATGTTAGACAGCCAGCACAATGTTCATGCAATTCACAGAGTTGAGCCAAAATGTTCGGGCAATGCAAACAATTGTCCTGCTCACACAACACAGCAACCAATATGGACTTTGTTTGAAAAAGGGAAATTGCCATTTTCATGACTGTGCCCATGCAAAGAAATTAAGACTCACCCATGCAACCAATGCATTTCAACACAGACATTCTTGCATTGTGGGCCAATTTGGAGACATTCGAAATGCAAGCTTCCATGCAAAGATTTCGCTCCACCCATGCAAAAACTCTTCTTCCAATGCATTTTCCCACAGACATTCTTGCATTACCGGCGAATTTTGAAACATCCCAAATGGTAGCTTCCATGCAAAGATTTAGTCCCACCCATGCAACCAATGCATTCAACACAGACATTCTTGCATTGTGGGCGAATTTGGAGACATTCGAAATGCAAGCTTCCATGCAAAGATTTCGCTCCACCCATGCAAAAACTCTTGTTCCAATGCATTTTCCCACAGACATTCTTGCATTACCGGCGAATTTTCAAACATCCCAAATGGTAGCTTCCATGCAAAGATTCCGCTCCACCCATGCAAAAACTTTTGTTCCAATGCATTTTCCCACAGACATTCTTGCATTACCGGCGAATTTTGAAACATCCCAAATGGCAGCTTCCATGCAAAGATTTAGTCCCACCCATGCAACCAATGCATTTCAACACAGACATTCTTGCATTGTGGGCCAATTTGGAGACATTCGAAATGCAAGCTTCCATGCAAAGATTTCGCTCCACCCATGCAAAAACTCTTGTTCCAATGCATTTTCCCACAGACATTCTTGCATTACCGGCGAATTTTGAAACATCCCAAATGGTAGCTTCCATGCAAAGATTTAGTCCCACCCATGCAACCAATGCATTTTAACACAGACATTCTTGCATTGTGGGCCAATTTGGAGACATTCGAAATGCAAGCTTCCATGCAAAGATTTAGCTCCACCCATGCAAAAACTCTTGTTCCAATGCATTTTCCCACAGACATTCTTGCATTACCGGCGAATTTTGAAACATCCCAAATGGTAGCTTCCATGCAAAGATTTAGTCCCACCCATGCAACCAATGCATTTTAACACAGACATTCTTGCATTGTGGGCCAATTTGGAGACATTCGAAATGCAAGCTTCCATGCAAAGATTTCGCTCCACCCATGCAAAAACTCTTGTTCCAATGCATTTTCCCACAGACATTCTTGCATTACCGGCGAATTTTGAAACATCCCAAATGGTAGCTTCCATGCAAAGATTCCGCTCCACCCATGCAAAAACCTTTGTTCCAATGCATTTTCCCACAGACATTCTTGCATTACCGGCGAATTTTGAGACATCCCAAATGCAAGGAATTGTGGATACATTTCAAGCCACCATGCATTTGAAACAGTGAACTCTTGTTTCTGCTCAATCTTCCACTTGAGAGCAAATGCAAGGCAAATGCAGTTGTCATCAAAGAGAACCTGTGAAAAGCCCCAGCTCTTCTCTGTCCAGATGCACATCAATGAACGATCTCTTCAGATACTCGCGCGCGAATGCGCGCGGGCGCGCGCGCACATGCGCGCATGAGTAGATTGAAAGTGCAACAGCAATTGTGTTCCAAATTGACAATTCTCAGCTTGTTCATCAGTGAAATACAGTCTAAAACTGTTCCCTTAACAGGTTTCTATACATTTTTGATGAACTTTTGATGAACTTTTGATGAACTTTTGATGAACTTTTGAGAACTTTTGAGAACTTTTGATATTTTCGACGGTTTGATGACATTTTGATGACATTTTGATGAACTTTTGATGAACTTTTGAGAACTTTTGATGACTTTTTGATATTTTCGAGGTTGACAGAAATGTAGTTTTTGTTATTTTGGAAGGTGACAGAAATGTAATTCCAATGCTTGCAGCTTCTGGCTCCGGTTTCCATTGGTAGCTTCGAGTTTGCCTGCCTGCCACAGGACGTGAATTGATTGTATTGGTGATGGCTATATACAAAGTCGATGCATTCAGGGGTGGCTTGACTCAAATGTTTCTAGGGGTTCGTATTGGTAGCGGAGCTTTGGTCTTTTTTTCCAGAGGATACCTTCCTCCCTTGCTACACAATTTCGTGTACTCTGGACCAAACTGTTTGGAGAGAATGATTACGTTTGCATTCAGAAGTGGCTTGACTCAGGTGTTTCTAGGGGTTTGTATTGGTAGCGGAGCTTTGGTCTTGCATGCAAATTGGTATCGGAGCCATTGGTAGCTGAGCTTTCATGCAAAGAAGCTGACTGCAAAATGCATTGGTTTCAGAATTGAAACCAGAATTGAAGCAGAACACGTGCTTTTAAGAGTGTTTGGCAATCTGCCAGTCCTTCTGGAATGATGCAAATGCATGTCTGCCGACAACGATGTGCACATTTGAGACAGGTTCAGCGAGAATGTAAATGCATTGAACACTTCCTCGAAATGCATTTCTGGCGGGCCGATGTTGCATTGAAATAAAATTGGTGCACACTTCTTCTGAACTACAAATGTATTGCAAGCAAACCGAAATGACAGATGAAATGCATTCTGTTGTGCTGGAACTGTTGTCAAACTGCACTTCGAGATGCTGTCTGGCACATGTTGAATGCATGCTGCATCTGCATTCTGTGAGCTGGAAATGCATTTGAAATGAAAGTTTGGACGTCCGTTTTGGATCCGAAATGCATTGCAAGCAAACCCAAATGACAGACGAAATGCATCCAGCTGTGCTGGAACTGTTGTGAAAATGCACTTTGAGATGCTGTCTGGCACATGTTGAATGCATCCAGCATCTGCATTCTGTGAGCTGGAAATGCATTTGAAATGAAAGTTTGGACGTCCGTTTTGGATCCGAAATGCATTGCAAGCAAACCGAAATGACAGACGAAATGCATCCAGCTGTGCTGGAACTGTTGTGAAAATGCACTTTGAGATGCTGTCTGGCACATGTTGAATGCATCCAGCATCTGCATTCTGTGAGCTGGAAATCCATTTGAAATGAAAGTTTGGACGTCCGTTTTGGATCCGAAATGCATTGCAAGCAAACCCAAATGACAGACGAAATGCATCCAGCTGTGCTGGAACTGTTGTCAAAATGCACTTTGAGATGCTGTCTGGCACATGTTGAATGCATCCAGCATCTGCATTCTGTGAGCTGGAAATGCATTTGAAATGAAAGTTTGGACGTCCGTTTTGGATCCGAAATGCATTGCAAGCAAACCGAAATGACAGACGAAATGCATCCAGTTGTGCTGGAACTGTTGTCAAAATGCACTTTGACATCCTGTCTTGCAGGTGTTGAATACATCAAATATTGGTTGGAATTATGACAAATGTATTTGGTCACAGCCGAGACCACCATCACAACTCCTTCATCCACTTGTCAGTTGTAATTCAGAACGAGACAAGGATAGGACTGAGACTCTTTCTCCGAACACAGTCATCATGGAACCACATGACTGTGCAATGCAACACCACGTCTGCTGCTTTCTTCAACTTGTCTGCAAGGTGGAACATGACAGTGAAGCTCACATGCAACTCTCAATGGGCATCTGCACAATTGTTTTGGTCACGAATCAGGCAGCTGGCTGAATTGATCGAATTACAAATTGAGAATCATTGCTGTGCAAGCATTGCCAATATTGCAGCATGGAGGACAAGCCCCATCAGCTGCGAGGCGGAAGGATTGAGTTTCATGAGCGCTTTGAAGTTGTAGACCTTATCCTCCCAGTCTTGTTTTCTTTCTCCAAGCATTGGGCGTGGAACCAGGCAGCTCATCAAGTCAAAACCGACACAGCCATAAAGTGGAGCCGAGTCATCGATCAATCGCTTGTTCATCCGCCAAAGTTTGGCCAGTCGGCGTTCCTGGGCAGCTGCCTCATCGCCCATGTTGCAGCTCGACTTGCTACAAAGAGTGCTCCTCCTCTTGAACCAAAACACTGCAGGAACATTGTGATATTGCGAGTGATGACATTGACATGAAGCACACCGATGACAAAAACATCAAACAGAACAAGCCAGCATCCACTGAAAATCATGTTTGGAATTGTCACAACATGCTGTACATTCAATCTGTTTTGCTGGGGGCCGGCCCACTGACGATTTGCATCATCTCCTTAGTACAAGTGCGGGCGCATTTAGGAAAAGAACACACACACACACACACCCAGCTCCACAATGCAAATCTGTGTGCAGGGCTTGTCTGTCTATCACACAAAGCTCTGGATAACAGGGATTTACAAATCACAAGCACTGGCAAAGATGTGAAGCCTTGCAACACAAAGAGATGTTTTGCCAGCAATGCCACAAGATGCCAGCAGAATCAGTGAAACGGAATCAATCCTCATCACCTTCTCCATTTAATTCACCACGTTGTTGGGAATCAGCTGTGGACCTCCGTCTGACGTCGTCAAGGGTGGTACGCCTTATATCCGTCTCGTTGTACCAATCCACTATGCACAGTGTGCAATAATGGACTTGGTGTCCCCATTTTGTTCTCATGCAAGGTTGATCGTGCATCTCACAATTGAACAAACAGCTTCCTCCACAATCGCGATGACCACCGGGAGACAAAGAAGCTCCTGCTCGGTGTGGACAAAATCGGTTCCCCATTGCAATGGCCGAACCAGCAGCAGCAAGTAGCCCTATTGCAAAGAAGCTTCACTGACTCACTTGACAAATAGTAATGCTGCGAATGAATCAGCACAGACCGACAGGTGACAGTGTCCTATTTAACATTCTGAGAGCACTCAACTGGTCTCCGATCAAGCATGGCACATCTTCCTGAAGAATTGTACACATCACAGACTTTTTGACAAACACGCACACACTCTCTCTGGAACTGTTCTCCTGGTCTGGTCCACACTGCGAAAGCAAGTGACTGAAAAGAAACATTGAAGTGTTTTGGAAACCTCTGCAAGGTCCAAGTTCATTCACTCAGATGAACATCAGATTGAACTTCATCTCGTTGAGATGCTGTGTCACAGCTGACAATTGCTTCCAATTGTGTGACACGATTCCGTAAGGAAATAATGGCTTCATCAGTGCTTGTGATGAACTCACTCAGCAATCGCCAAAATTGTGGGTTGTTGCCAAATTCAACAAAGCCCGGGCTATTCGATGACACAGCTGATGACTCAGACGCAGGAGATTCTGTCGCCACCTCCGCCAAGACCCGCAGAAGAGCGTCGGCACGCTCTGCTCTCCTCTCCAGAACCCTCTCCACTGAATGTTGCGACATGCTGTGCTCACTAAATAGGACTGGCAATACGCTTGAAGCCACAAACCTGCAGAATGGTTCAATTCCACTCACATACCAAAGCATTACCGGCAGGTCAAGAAATTTGAACAGGAGACTATACACTGCATTATTTATTGGGACACAATGAATACCAATAAGCCAGACTTAATAATCATGCAGAACGGCCTCCCAAACTAACCCAAGGGCCGCCACGGTGTGGGTTCCCACACTCATTGTGGAAGCACTGCCAGCAAGCACATTAGCTCATTGTCCTGCTCAGGTTGCACCCCCAACCTGTTGGCCACAGCAGTGCTGTGCTTATTAGCACAGGCCCTGGGTGCCCCACACCCGGCCAGCGGTGTGAAAGGGTGACTGGAGCGGGTGGTCACCCCTCTTGGTAGGGCCAGACTTCTGCTGCCGAGCTGCACGACTATTAACTCGAACACATCTGCAGACATGCACAATTTGCCGAACTACACTGTTCTGCCAATTCTGTTTTGCACACACAGACATTCATCAGTGGCAGTGAAACCTTGTCAATCTAAGGATTACTACGAACAATTCTCACAACATGACCTGTGGCATAGCTTGTCACCGGAAAGTAGTATGGCAGATGAATCTCACATTGTACAAGATGGAATGTGTCCGGCTTCAGCCACCTGTGGTGAATAGTCCAGAGCTCTGTTGCAATCTTGTACTTGACTCGGTCGATCAAGTCAGTACTCGAAACCACCAAGTGACTCGAATATCCTTGGAAATTGTTCACCCAATCAGGATCCATAACAATATCCACCCGAAAGTTTTGTGCGGCAAAGGTCAGACCCGCTTCTGCAGCCTTTCGCTTTCGCTGTTTCAACATGGCTTCAGTCATGTCATGTGATACTTCGAAAACTATTGTGAAACTGCATTCTGAGCCTGACAGCTCCCAAGACAATTTGCCAACATGCATCCGGGTTTGACAGTCTGAACTAGGCTTGGCTGCTTAGGACACGGCGAAGAAGAGCTTCTGGGTGTCCAGGTCGGAAGAAGCCTGCAGGACAATTGCACTCATTACCTTGAAGGAGAGCTGTGCCATTCCAGATGATGCTCTTTGCACTGACACTGTTTAGTCAGGCAAAGTCCCACTGGATGACTGCCCATACTGTTTCCTCTTGTGATGCTCTGATGGTTTTTGGAGCAATCTCAACAGCACCATCAGATTCTCTAGAGGAACTGACAACATGTGAAACAAACCCAGACAGAGGTCCACACCGCCAATCTTGCAGGACTTGAATAGACTTAGACAGCAGATCAAATGCAATATATGAATCAAACACAACAGTTGTGAGTTCTGGGCCCCGGCCAAGTGCTCTTCTCAAGCTGGTTCGCCTCAGACCACAGCAGGAGCTAAATGTTGCTGAAGTGTTTCCACAATTGGGGAGTGTAACACAATTGAGTCAAGTCTTCTCAGCCAAGGCCAAGCAAAAACTGGGGGACTTCATTTCCAGACTTGTCAGTCCCAGTCAGTGAAACTCAATTGTCGTTCAATTGTCATTGTTCACTTGCAGTCGTCTGGCTTCTTCCCGCCAGAGCCGCCATCCATCATCTAAATCTGTCTCATCCACACTGTCACGATCTGTGTCAGGCTCTTCCTCCGGACGATGTGCACGTAGCTCTCTCTCAGCCGCACTGTCAGGATCTGATGCAGGCTCTTCCCGCGGTTCATCTGGAGGAAAAACACGCCGACCGCGCGTGCCAGGAATGTGCAGAATCTGATGGGTCGGGCGGGTCAGGGAAAAGTGCTCGTTCCGATGGAAATAGCTGCGACGACTTGCATGGATGATATATGAACCAAACTGTACCCCGTACTCCTGTGCTTCGTCCCACAGGTTGCTCTGGAGCACAACCCAGCTGTCGGCTCTTTCCAGCCCGCGAACATAATCGATATTCCTCTGAGAGTGAACGAATGTCCTGAGGCAGTGCCGCATCCACCTCCTGACCAGCTCCGGGTGATTCATGACCCAGCATCTGCGAGCACGACGGCAAGTTGTCCGAAAATTGCAAAGGCAGTCCACAGTGAGCAACTCGTGAGTCACATGAAGCCAATAGTAACCATCTTGCAAATTCACTAGATGGTGTACCGACATTGCACCCTCTTGTTTGTTCATATCGTCATGGCGGTCAAGGCGGTTGATTCGCCATCGCACTGGTTGCCACGGATACTCGTGCCTCCAAAGAGGACGATTGACATCATAATGCAAAACATGATCGATCAATATGGGGCGTTCCTGTGGCAAAATTGGCGGATTGTTTGCCCTGAGTCGTCTCATGCGCTCCTCCTCCCAGCCGGACAAAACGTAACCATTGAGATTCGTCCTGTAAAAATGCCTGTTTCTTCTGTTCACTTGCAGTCTCTCCGGCGTGTCGGATCGGTTGGACTCGGACCACGGGGGGAGTGGGCTTCGAGGGCTGCTGGATCTGCTCCTGGAAAAGCGACGCCAATTGAAATTATCATAATTAAACGGCGGCGGCAACGGCGGCTGCAAGGGCGAATTGCTCCGGCTACGGCCCCTTTGCATGTTTCTGCTGTTTCCTTGAAACTGTCCAGCCCATTGTCACTGGAGCTATCCGCTGACTCAATCAACGATTGAGTTGCTACTGTTCAAGATCCTTCCTTGCTCCAGATGTAGAACCGTCCAGTTCTCAGCGCTTCACAATTGATCTGAGACACGACAATTGTGACACAATTCATGGACATGCAATTCATTTCCACAAGCATCACTGGACAAAGGACAATTTCGGCAATAGCTCAGGTTTCCCACAGCTTTTTCCCCCAATCGAAACTTGCTGGAATCTTCTGGAACCTGCAATTGCAGCTAGTGATCTGCAAATGGCAGAATAATTACTAATTCAAATTTGTCCTGTGCGAATCACATCGGTGAAACATCAGTGCTTGACCGGCAACTGGCTTTTGCAGGTTGCAGATTCCTCTGACACACTGCCTTTGGACTCCGCCAAAACCACATCATCACATTTGCAGTCGTGCGAGATCATCTCCAAGCGCTTGTAGTCCCATGCCGGCAGGTAGCTTTCAAAGTGGAACAGCATGCAGCTGAGGCACCTTTTTTCGTCCACATAGCACTGAAGGGATTCCACATAGCCCTCCTTCTTGGGATTCGACATGATCGTCAATCAAAATTTCAAACCAAATTGATATTGGGGGACAATGGCTGCAGCTGAAGCAAGACAATTCTAACAGCAGGCAAACCATTCCAAGACTGGATGTAAGAGGCTTTCACTGAAGACTGAGGCGGCTGCATGGTGATGGTTCTCTTTGTCGCAAACAACCTGACAGAATTGAAGAATTGTTCATTTCTTTGCTTGGCTTTCAACCGCAACATGTGCCATGCCAGTTGCCCACTCATGCACTGACACAGATTTGTCAGGCAGAGTTTCACTGGATGACTTTGCTGTGCCCATGACACTGTTTCCTTTTGCACTCTGATGGTTCATAGAGTTGTACAGCACCATCAGGTTTTTATAAGGAATCTGCAAGTCAAGCAAACTCTCAATTAATTGTGTACAACACTTTCACTTCATTGTGCACGAAACTGTCATCACAATAAATCAATTGTGTGTTTTGAGTCACAGAGGCAGAGGTAGGCGCATTCTCAGTGTCACTGACCTAATTGGCAAAAGGACTCGACACCGATTCGAGGAGTCAGAGTTTCAGGCCGGATCGTGCTCGTCCTCGGATTCAGAGGACTGTTCCAACAGCATGTGTAAGTATTCGTTCTCTGAGTCTGATGTTTCGTCACACACTTAATGTCTGTACATTGGCTCATCATCACTCATTGCATGGGCTTCGTCTTCGTCCTCATCCTCTATATCCTCATTTTCGGGAACTTTGTCTTCATCTGGGTCTTCATCCTCTAGATCCTCATCTGCTTTACAATGATAAGGGTCCAGTGACTCCTCAGACTCTGACGACAGCATCAGAACCTCGTCCAACTTCAGAGCCATTGCTTCCAATTCTGCCCGCATTTTTTTGTTTGGGCAAGAGTTCTCAGGGGTCCAATCCCGAAAGTAAGGAGCTCCTCCACGTTTGAGAACGGTTGTGTGTAGCCAGTGGCTCTCGAAAGCATGAAAACAGAGGAAAACCACCCATGCAAGAATCCGATCATCGTCAAATCTTGTGAAACTGGTGGCTCGGCACATTGTAGAAGCCACTGGATCTTCCTGTAATGCTTCCTGCAGATCTGATCCGCCTCCTTCTGCAACTTCTTCGAGGCTATAAATTCCGGAGACCATACCCAAAGAAGCCCCTCAACCAGGTCTCCAAGTTTCTCTTCGCCCCAAGGATAGGCTCTGCGAAATCCAGGCAGAAGCAACTCCAACGCCATTGTGTATAACGCATTCCCAGGAGCATGCGGTTGCCCATTGTAGTACAGGCAGCCTCCGTGAGATATGTGTTTTCGAAATTGTGATGGGTAGTCAGCCAAGCCCTGGAACACACTCCGAAACCTGCGCTGAAGTTGGCCTGAATCTGCTCTCAAAAGATCAATCATCTGGGCCACAAATATTGTTGCCGACCGCACTTCACGTGGATCAACATACAGGTTCTCCAGGACATTGCTACAGTCACGGCAACAATTGAAGTAGTGCCGAATTGGCGTTTCAGCTGATTTCTGGTACCACTGGGATTTCCTCCAGTATGAATCAGGCAGGCAACGCTTGCAAAAAGGACACTCCATCGCCACCAGGAAAAGTCACATGCGAAAAAATGCTATTTGCGTTTGGCCTCAGCAGCCACCTCTCAATTCTAAAATGCTGCAATTGTGACAATTGAGACTCAATTGTGAAAGTGTTCATCCAGTAGCATGGGAATCCAAAGTGTAAATACTGTTCGGAGCAGTTCTGAACTTTGACACCAACAGCTGCAAAAACATGAATCTATGACCAGACGACTGACTAACACAACATTTTCATCGACAACTCACCAGTGAGATCGATGTCACTGCCTCCTGCAACTCGAGGAACTCCAGCACCTGAGCACATTGGAAGCGGTATGATATGATA
>CAJNDT010001813.1:747855-932255 GCA_905221615.1 Symbiodinium sp. CCMP2592 | reverse complement strand
TATTGCCGTTACTGTTATTGGTTCCGACGTTAATGTAAACGCGCCGAAGACCGATATGCCGTCATTCCAACTGCTCTTCGCATCGGTGCGTGCTTGCGTGAATTGTTGCTACTGTTGTTGTTGTTGTTGTGTTTTTGAGATATGCAGTTTGTATTGGTTTTACTGCATCCTGCACTCGAAGTGCCTTTCGCATCGGTGCGGCTGACATTTCGTGCATGCGTGAGGGGCGAGAGGGGGGATATGTGCCTCCCGCATCGGTACCTCCCCCCTCCCCTCCCTCCTCGTGGGGGGTGGCTCGGGGCTTGTGAGTGGGGGGGAAGCTTCGGGTTTAACCAAACCCAAACATGCTATCGCATTTGTTTTACGTTGCTTCGCACCTGGAGTCGCTTCGCTCGTGGCTATGCCCTGGCACATTTCGTGTGCTACTCGACCCAGTGCCAACGCAGCTGGCAAACTCCTACTAGCCGACAACCTCTTGCATGCTCAAACTGTTGTCGCACCTCTACCCAACCACGCGGTGCCCCGTGTTGAAACAAGCAACGCACCGGTGAGAACGCTGCTTACCCTTGTAGCGCCCACGGACGAGTTTGCGAACAATGGCTCAGATTTACCTCTTGCACAGTTCATATACCTACTTCCAAAACTGCCCTATCTTGTGCATGTGTCTGACACTGCCGACAACTCCTTTGAACCTGCTCAGCTGCATAACACGATCAGGTAGCCACAAGATCTACCAAAACGGCGCCGCCCTGACAGAGACTCTCCATGTCCTGCATACATCGGAAAATACAGTGTTTTGTGCCTGTGACGTGCACGACAACGCTGCATCAAATATGCACCATGCACGTACTACTACTACTACTACTCCTCCTGCTGCTGCTTCTTTCTCCTTTCCCTATAAGGGGGTACAAGTGGTTGTTCGAGGCCAGTTTCTAATTCCAAAACACCCGAAATCATAATTTGCAAATGTAAACATCGCACTGCATCACCATGTACTGCTCTGCACCCTTGCGCTCTACTTTGGGAAAGAAAGCATTGCGCCGCTGCATTCAGGACACGTGATACACCATCGGTCGAAACCATATGAGAATTGACTTGGGTTTACGGTCAGTTTTGGTGAGCTCTGCTGTAAGGGTTGCTCTGACTTTGGTTTTCCTAGAGTTGACTCCTCATGGGTTTGAAAACCTTGACTGCCTGCCTGAAAGTGGGCGGCTTTCCTGTTACCCCGAACTTGTAGTCAGATGCCAGAGTAGTGATCGGATCAATAGATGCACTGCATGAGCATGAACCGTTATGGCTCTTGCTGTACTTGCGTTTAGCATTTACTCATGTTCTATCTGTCTTCTTGGGCTTCGTTGTGACTTGTTGCCCTTTAAGTCCCCGCGGAGCTGTCATTGGCGTGCCATGCGGCTGACAAAAAACCACTACTACGACGACGACGACGACTACTACTACTTTGACGATGACTGCTACTACTACTGCTGCTGCGACTGCTGCTGCTGCTTCTGCAACTGCTACAGCTACAAAATCCCCTGTTCCTCTGCTACTGCTTTTACTGCTCCTACTACCACTGCAACTGCTTCTCCTTCTCCTACACCTACAACAACTCCTACCACTAACCACCCCCCGCTACCAATTACACTTGCTCCATACAGGCTGGGCAGTGGCAGGTTCTAGGCTCTCTAACTGCAGCAGCTGCAAAAGGGGATCAAACTCCCTATCTGGGACAGCTGCACAAGTTGCAGAGGCTCACTTTCTTTGACTGTCACAGCCGGCGAAGTTGCAAAGGCTCAGGCCCCACAACTGCGACAGCAGCTGAAGCTGCAAATTCGACGGCGAAGAAACTGCTAAACCACAGGTGGTCGGATAGTTTTTTGTCACCCACATGGCACGCCAATGGTCGGATAGTAGTAGTAGTAGTAAAAGCAGCAACAGCAACAGTAGTAGTGGTGGTGGTGGTGGTGGTTGCAAAGTTGATCTCCAGCTGAGGATGGAAAAACATGCATGTGATGCTACCATCAATCGCCCCGACTAGCAGAGACATCGAGGAATGCAAATGGACCGCTGCTACATCTAAACCCAGAGCTCTCCCTTTTCATGGAAAGATCCGCATCGCCCGATTGATGGCCAGTGAGCCTCAGAGGCGTGACTCGACTTGTGAGAACGAACTGATCGTGTGACCACACAGCGCGTTCCCGGTGTTCCAGCCAACTGGCAAGACGGACAGTTGCCCCCTCGATCGCCGCCACGGTCAGCCTGCAGAATTCTGCCCTTCCAAACGCACCCCAGAGTCCGAGGACGAATTCCCGAAGCCACCTCTGTAGCAGTGCGAGTCCGTGCAGCCGCATCCACAAGTTGCACCTCCGCGCAGCATATCTTGCCGTGACATGCAACATGCTCGCACAAATGTCTGCTGAGATGATGGCTGCGCAGTCTCCACACACAACCCGATGCCCACATGGCTCCAAGATGTATCTGCACAAACACTGCAGGGGCAGTGAAAATGCTCACAAACGAGATGCAAGAGATGACCGAAGTACTCCGACAAAGAGGCGAAGCCTTGAGGGCTTGTCCAGGCAGACGAAGCAGGGGGGAGCAAAGGAACTGGCAGCTCCTTTGTCATCTTTGCCCTGCCAGAGCAGACGTGTCACTCCCATCTGTTAAAACCATTGCAAGGGTCGATCGGTCCTGCAATTTGTCGCCTTTTCCAGAATCCGCGCGATTCGGACGTTCGGCACCCTTGTAGTCCTTTTGCTTAGGATCCCGAGATCCTCGTGTGGTACCTGCGACAAAGACATCAGAGTACAGTTGCCTCCCGTCAGAGACCGCTGCGCTCCTTTCGAGCGCGAGGCAAACGGAAGGCGTTCCAAGGCTTTGCTCCAGACCTGCGAAGGCAAAACCAGTGCTGCCGCTAGACACTGCAATGGAAGCTGCCCATAAGGCCTTGTGTCCAACAGCTCGTCTGAAGCTCCTGCGGGTGCGGAATCACAAGGCAGGCATCTTCTCTGGCAGGCAGGTCCTGACAACTCTGAGATTGGAAGTCGTGTTCCAGAGATCGCGTGCGAGCAGAAGCAAAGGGACAGGCCTCAGGGCAGTGAGTAGCTGCCTTGCGAAACTTGAACCATTCCTTCAATTCGAAAGCTGTGACCCTTACGACGTAATGGCGGCCAGCGATATGCAAATGAACGCTGCCCCCAGGATTGGGTTGGCGGTCGGGACCGTCGTGACCTGCAAGATGCAGGACGGCCCCTCAAGATCTCCACGCCAGAAGCCTCTGAACTCGGAATCCCATCGTGCGGCCATGTGCAGCCAAGAGTCCAAAATCGCAGGGGGTGAGAAAAGGGATCGTGTCAGGAAAAGCAAGATGCTGCTCAGCAGGCCTCGAGGTAAAGCTTGTACCAGCTCATTGCTGTCTCTGTTTGCTGCGTTTTCTACGATTTAATGCGCTGTACTTCCGCACTAGCTTCGGCGAGCTTGTTGCAGCTGCGGAACTGACCAGTAAGCGCCCAGGCTGCACGATAAGGCAGCGAATGCCAGAAAACATTACCTGAATGCTACAGTGTCGTGACGACATCGGCATGCCCTCAGCAGCTGTCTTGTGCTTTGTTTCCAAGCGACGTTTATCATGATGAAGCGTGGCATTGTGACCATGAACTCGAAGACGCACAACAACGGAGTGCACCTGATGGTGATGTGCATCCTTCCATGAGTGACCCTCCACAATTATGCTTCGACAACGTCTCTGCGACCAAGGATCGCAATCAGAATCCCCACCCAGGAAGGATGCACAATTCCGCTCCAAAGATATCCACCGTTACCTGTTCGACAGCTGTCTGTGACGTTCTCCACACACTTTCTGCCGACTGGCTCTGCTCTTTCCGTTTCCAGCCAAGATGCCCTGCAGCGCCTCACTTTCAGCAGCCTCGCCCGGGCCCAGCGCCTGACACGCGACGGCTGAAGGCAGCAGGGCAGCGTGCAGCCACAGCGGCAGCTGGCTTGTTCAATCAGCTTGGCCCGGCCGTGTGCACCGCGTATGTCAGCGATGACATAATCCAGGTGCAGTTCGCCACCCGGAGCCTCAACTATGTTATCTTGGTCTGCTGCGCTGCACATGACAACCATTATCGCCGATGCACTCGAGGCCGCTCAGAGTGGTGAGATTCTCGAGCACCACTAACTCCGGGGTCAGCTGGTCGAGTCCTGCCCAAACGCACATTCGAGACCATTCGAGCATACTTCAGGCTGTGTCACTTTGCATGGAATGGGCACAAGCTGGGGTCCTATATACTCCGTTTCCTTGAAGTTTATGTCAGTCTCCTGCTATGTGATGCGATGCAGTCCCCAAGTTGTGAGCCGCTGGGCCGGAGGGCGAAAGATGCAGAGCAGTCCGGTTGAAGTGGCATCAGGTTACTGACCAGATGGTAGAAGCTCTCGCCGCTGAACACGAAGAGCAACTGGCACAGCGAAACAGAAAAAGACCCAGGAGGGGCCTGGCTCTGAGGTCTGGGCAATAGCGGAGCAGCAGATGTATCTGAAAAGCATCGACTCCACATCGTCCTCTCGGATTCAGACGTGTATGAAGCTGAGGGCATGGTAACTCGTACAGGGGATTGTCATGGTGCAAGCACTGCACGACTCAAGTGGAAGTCCGCTTCCGCTGAAACCAGCATGCTTTGCATTCCACGGTTCTGCGCTGCCCAGACGTCTTCACTATAATGACGATACTATCCCCGAAGGCTGACAACACCCCATCACCATCATCAGCCATCGTCAACATCATTATCTTCGGTCTGAAGGCAGAGCAAACATGCAACACGTCTTCCATGCGAGTGCCCCTTCTCCCTCAGCACTGCTGAACCGGTGCCACTGTGCATGCTACCTTGCAACATCACATGCCCAGTATTCCCCGGTTGAACTCTCGATAGAAGGTGGCGATGGAAAGCTGGAGATGCCGAGTGAATGCGGCTGCCTTAGCAGAAACCAATCCCAAAGGATTCCTCGATCTCCTTCCGGGTCCATTGGTGAATCTCCTGATCACGGGCACTGCGCTGCCCGTCGCTCCAACTCTTTTGCAGATTTTGAAGCGAAACCGTTGAATCTCACCCTTTCTCTGGTATGCAAGCGTGCCACCACTATTCGCCCACTGAAACCACGGAAACAGTGGAGCTGACAACACCAGTGCAAATGATGATTAAATACTACTGATAGCAGACTTGCCGCAATTGGTGCCTTCTCAGGTTTGCCATAACTAACACTTGTGAGCAAGCAATACACTACAGAGATAGTCGTTTAAAACCACGAAGCAGCGTACTCATGCCAACCTCCTTCGGCATCATCTGCTTTGTCGACCAAGGCATTTCCAGCACTGCTTCCTGAGCACCTCAGCGGAAGAAGGAATGGGTTTCATCATAGCAGAGATCATATCTGTTCATTTGTTTCTTGGGCGCCTTTCGAAACTTCGCTAGGCTCTGGGGATATTGCAATCAAGCTTCGTTTCGCTGGGTTCAACTATGGGGATCCCCGCTTTGCTGAAGCTCCCGTAAGATTCTCCCTGCGAAGACGCAGTGTGCCCAGGACAGTGTGAAGGATGCTTGACTATCTCGGCGTTTGCATTCTGTCTTCTTATGCCTTCGCAAAAACCAGGGACTTTTCGATTGCATCTCTAAGGTGTTGGACCCCGACCTAAACGGCAATGTTGAAGTCTGAGACATGAACTAGAACTACCAGAAGAGCACTTGTGAAACATGACCCGGCCTATTAAAGGATGGAGGTTGGCCGTCGCTGGCATCTTGCAGACCTGCGAGAGCCGGGAGGTGGAGAGAGAGAGAGAGAGACACATGATATGTATAGTCGATCGTCGAATAAAGGCTCCATGCCACTCCCCGGCAACTGAAACTGCAAGGCGTCGAAGTCGGGAACATCCATGTTGTTCATTCTTGTTGAGCGCAGAATATCACAAATAGACCGCCATCAAACAATGAGATCGGCCGACACAGAGCGAGAGAGCGAGAGAGAGAGAGAGAGAGCGAAAAAATAAGAAATGCACAGGGACGTACATAGAGACACACGGACAGACCTACCGAGACATGGGTAGGTAAGTACACGAGTCTAAGTCTGCACATGGAATATGCATCAACATGGACACGTGCACATGCCGATGTGCGTGCTTGTGGTGCCTGCCCGATCGTGGCCAGGAAGGAGTGGGCGGTCATTGGCAGATCCACACGCTTGGCGCGAGTCAAGGCGTCCAGCGCACCACGCCCCAGGGTCTGGCCAGCTCTATTAGGGCTTAAAGTGATCCTCTAAACATCTCGCTCTTATCTCGCTGTATAGCCGTCGATTTTCAGGTCGGACCACCGAATCCCACACACACTCTTTATGCCTTGGCGACGAGCCCGGGTGCTGCTGGTTCCCTGAACATCGCAATGCAAGGGGTGCCGCATCAGAAAGAACCTAATGCAGTGCCTAGTTTGCTTGTCACTCCCGCCTGAGATCGGTATGAACAGGTCCGCATACCTTCACAGACCGAAACATTGCAGTCTCTGCGCCGTCAGACGAGCTCAAACTCTCAAAGCTACACCACTGAGCGTAGATGCCAGAGTCTGTCGCTGGCCGCGCTGGCAGTGCCGACACCGGCCTTCTGGCACAGTAACCTGCACCTGCAGATTTCTGGCTCGTTGCCAGCACAAGCACCCTTTGTCAACCCCCGAGCCTGTGGTTCTGCGGGGTGGCGAGTCAGGACCTCAGGTGTAATTCTGGCACCTCTGCACCTGGGTAGTATCCGGACCCCAAGATTTCAGGCCCGGACGTGCAAGCAGTGTTGCACATACCGGGACCGGTCTGCCTCGTGGGTGCCATAGTCCTCTCAGGCAAGAATCTCTGCTATCGCTGCATGGAGCCCGTGGCTTCAGCTTCTCCTTGGTGCTGGGAAGATGAGGAGCTGAAACTTCGGCTCGGAGTGAGTGCCCGCAGTCGTACCTCACCACCTTCTACGGGAATGTGACAGCGGGTGTTCACCTCTCTCCTGGCATTTTTACGCAAGTCTGACTCAGGCGTGTGCAAACTCGTTGCAACCTCTGCGTTCTGCTATTTGCCAAACCTGCGTGACTGCTCGATGTTGCATGCATGACACGTGCCACATGTTTTCCATCTTTTAACCGAGGTGCAATGTCTGCGAAGTCTCGCCGCTGGTTGCCTTCCACCAAGGACAGCTCCTTGGAAGACACAGCCACGAAGATAGTGACCACATGGAGAGATGTGCGTGTGTATGTATGTATGCATGCATGCACATGCAGATGTCTGTACATGCATGGGCGCATATATGTGGATTATTTGCACGTGCGGGTACGCTGCATACCGGGCATACTGCAAATTTCAACCACACATTCTGAATGATCACCTTTTGCATTGTTTGCTCGTTGATATGTATGCATGTAAGTACATCTCTATGTGTATATACTAGTATATACACACATAACATTTAAAAATATATAAGCATAGCTACAGGCATGGGTGCGAAGAGACAAACGGAGGGAAAGGCATGTCTGAAATCGTGACTTGAAACTGTTCTATTCCACGGCCATGAGCTGGGGCGAGTCTGCGCAATCAAGAAAACTACACCTCCTAAGGTCGTAAGATTGTGCTCTCTGGTTCTCATCTCATCACATGGTCCCGCCCGGCCTGCATGACTTTGGTCCAGTGGATGGCCGACTTCCTGCATGAGATGATGTTCGTCACCCTTGCTTATACATGTACCCGAATGTCGGTCCAGCGCAATCTCAGTCAAACGAATCACGTTCCATAGCGCACTTATGCACCAAGTCTGCAATGATACTTGGACTACTCCTGAGGCTTCCTGAATGCTTCTAACTATTGAGGCTCTATAACTGCCGCGTCAGGCCTGCTAAGCCAGTTCACATGTGCATGTGTCTAGCCTGATCAGCAGTTGCATGAGTGTTCCTCACAACAACTTCTTGTGTCTGTAGGGTTATGTCGAGTGAGAAGCTTTGCCTAGCAAGCGCAGAGGGTGTTCGAGGGTGTTGCATGGGCTCAAGCGTATCCGAATCTTGGTGGTCTTGAGCAGTTCCAATCTTTCCTTGCCTGATTTCAGAGATCGCATATGATCGCATAGACTCCAATAGCGTTCTGCAGAATGCTGGCATCTATTTTCGAGTCCTGGTTGCTAGATGCTGCTTGTGGATCTGTACATAGTGGTGAAACTTCCTAATCGAAGCCGATGGTGCTGTACGGCCACTACCGGCAGTTCTCGAAGGCGGGCACCTCATACAGCCGCCCCTTAGGAGAGGTCCACTGCCTCGCTCGAGGCACAGGGCAGGACGAAAACCAGATCTCATCACCCTTAGGGGCTTAATACCTATAATAAGGACCTAATAAGGCCTATATTTAAGGAAGGATGATCCCTACCTCCCTCCCCCCTGCTCCCCTAAAGGTCCCTATGAATATCTAGGCAGCATCTCGTCTGGGACCGAGGCCTCTGTAGCATTTGCGTTGGAAGGCTGCAGGTGTTCCTTGACCTGACAGAAGCTGTCGTGTGATGCACGTTATGATACCGCTATGCATGCGCTGCGAACGCCTTGACAAGGAACTCCGTCTTCCAAGCATCGAGTGGCTTGATTGCCTGCAGTCTTCTAAGATGCTCAGCTCCTTTGCCAACTCTTCGGTATGTCGACTTGGCTCCGGTCATCAAAATCACCCAGCTTTTCGACGAAGGCATCGACGTCGCCGTCTTAGAGGCAGAGTGCTGGTCCGAAGTCCTAAAACTCCATGCCTGCCGAACCCTGAACGCGCAACCTGCAAATCCCCAAACCCTTATGCCGCAAAGAGTGTCTCGTCGTTTTTGTAGGACTTTTGCAGTATAGTATGCAGAAACCTCCTGCTTTTGCAATCTTTGTAGCGAAAACGAAGGCTTGTGGGATGCTTTTTGCCGCTCTTGGTGCTGGATATTGGCATGGTTTTCATACCCAAGAGAAGCCAACATTGGGATTCTCGACAAGGTTCAAGTGCAATGCTCGGTGAATGACGGTGTGCAGTGTGGCAAACAAACTACCAACAAGGGAAGCTGACGGAAGGAAACGTGAAATCTAAAGCACTAAATCCGTCACCCCAAGACTCGAATCCTTAAAGCATTCATCCCGAGACTTCAACCCTAAACAGCTTAAACCCAAGACTCCGATTCAAGCCCAAATCCGGAAGAAATAACCCCCCACGACCATAAAACCTACCGTCAGGGCTGTAAACACCGTTGCGAAGGACCTTGGAAGATACCAAACCTCGAGCTTAGACCCACGGCAAAAAACGCCGCAGGAGGCAACCCCATCCCCTTTCCCCATCCCGGCACTCAGGCAAACATGAAACACTGCACACGTTGTCCGCATGGCCATGGACGTCATCGCGAACCCACCCCACATCATCTACCCCCCATCCGCCCCCCTACTCAGGTAACATCCTGACAGTTATTTGCAGCATCCTTCACATTAACGTCACATGAGAATTTCAAGTCAAATGCCTATACAAAAGACCCTTCAACGCTCAAAAACTCTAGCTTTCTTGCCAGGCTATGCACGAAACACAATACTGTCAGTACCTGACAGATTAACAAACTCGTCTAATCTGGAACGCACCAAAATCATCGAGTGTTGGTACTTCGCACGCCTTAAATCGACACACCCTTCGCGGCGGCAAACGAAACAACAACCACAACTACAACCACGATCACACAAAAAACACCAACATACCAAACAACCGAGCAACATCAGAAGCATCTCAAAACAGCCAAAAGCCACCAAAACAAGGCGGGCGTGACCTCCGGTGGGAAGTTTTCACTTTTTGGATTTAGGGCTTTTGGGGCTTCCTGCAAGGTTAGCAACCACCTGAGATAGCATGCCCGGCAGCAGCAACCAACAAACAGCCGCAAACAAAGAGCAAAGATCACAACAAATAACAAACAGCAATCAAACCACCGCCGCCAATGCCACCAACAACGAGCAACATAAACAAAAGCAGATTCCCGCCACAAGGAAAAACGCTGCGGAGGCTTAGGAGCGGACCCTCGAAGGCCTGGGCCAAGTTGCCCAGCAACTCCCCTGGACAGGAAACAAAAGAAAACAAACTTCTCGAGTTCGGGTTTTGCCGGCTTTTTGCAACGGCAATAATGGCAGATTGTATGAAGTCCTTCTCTCGAGCTGGCGAAACGAGGATCCAGAGACCTGCCAAGATTCAGTGTCACAAATAACTCTAGCAGCTCACCACTTCAGCACACTTATCGTGGGCAGCAGGCGGCCACGGTGCTATTTTGTCTGCTACTGTAGCAACTATTTCTGTCGGCCATGTAGCTACCAGCATGAATACACACCACATCGAAACATGGGGACCCT
Organism: Symbiodinium sp. CCMP2592; assembly: GCA_905221615.1. NCBI lineage: Eukaryota > Dinophyceae > Suessiales > Symbiodiniaceae > Symbiodinium > Symbiodinium sp. CCMP2592. The sequence goes on along the minus strand of CAJNDT010001813.1, from coordinate 921,861 downwards.
CATGGGGATTTATGAACCGCTCCCGCCTGTACTTGTCCAGTGCCAGGTTCACCGTGACGCTGTCACCACCTCTTGGACGTCTTTGGGGCCCCAAAAAAGCACATAAGCAAAAATTTGGATAGGGATATCCCATATAAACCCCCTTAAAAGGAAGCCCAAGAAGGTAGGGATATCCCGGTAAAATGCTTATGCTTATGTGCTTTTTGGGTCCCGAAGTCTTTGGTGAGCTCAGGACGGACGACACGTGCATGAAAACCAGGAGCGGCAAACAATCCCGGGTCGTGCTTCCCATTTCAGGGGCTCATACATGACATGTATCACATGGGAAAACCAGATCCAAAAGGCTGTTCCAATGCAGACGTCACATCCAGCAGCTAAGGGTGCTGAGCGAGGTTGACAGAACTGATGACGGCACCAAGGAGTGTCAACCAAAACCACTGCCGCGGTTGCTGTTGTTGTTCCTGCCATGAGTGTCGTTGCGTCGTAGTGACCTGGTGTAGTCGCCCTCCGTTGAGAGGCTCTTCACTTCATCTACACTTCGTGTGTCCATGTCAGTGCCGCTGCCGTCGAGGTGAAGTTTTGAGTCGCCAGTACAACCTCTCACGAGTATTACGATTGTGGTGGCGATCATGATGATGGGGATCGTGATAGTGACCATGATGACGGTGGTGTGCATACTGCATACTGACGACTGGTGACCAACAGTAGCTTTTGCATGCAGTTGCTGCCGCTGTCGTTGTTGCTGCAAGGGGTAGAAGATCCACCGGGCCTACCAAGTGCAGGATTCCGGCGTTCAGGAAATGCTCCTGGCGGGCCCATGTGCCAGGAGCACGCACTACCCCAATTCCGGCAGCCCTCAGGTCCTTGGCTCCAAACTGAAGCAACGTCTTTCCAAGGGCCTTCTCACCTTAAAAGGTGACCATTGCCCGCAGCTGTGCGCTGCAAAACGGTGATGGTGCTTGGGGCATGGCCCTCGGATTCAAATATCCGAATTGCTTCCTCCAGTTCGCCGTCCTGCGTCAAGAAGAGCAAAGGGCAAAGGACGGAAGTCAAAAGATCCCAAGGCATGCAATACAAACTTGCAAATCTATACAACAGGGACCTTAGCGGCGAATTCCGCATATTTGAGGTTACACCTGCACCACTCTCAGAGCTCACCGAAAAGACGGATAGAGAGAACAAAACAAGTCAAGGCCCAGACTTTGAAAAGTTTGACTCGGAGTGGTCAGCGAGCTCAAACATCTCAGCCGCTCGCTTGTAAAAGGCCTGCGATGGTGCACCAAGTGCCGAAGAATGCATCGGTCCGAAGCTTGCTTGGCGTAAATGCTCGCCACCACCTTGCACTCCTTGTGCTGCAGCCGCTCCGCCTTCCGCCCAAAAAAGTCAAGTCACATCGGCTGAATGCAGGGAAAGAAATCACGTCGATGGGCAGGTGGCCTCATACAGTTCTGCAACGGAGAGGAGGAGCTTGCCAGCCTGCAACCAAGCATTGCATCGCAGTTTGAGTTCGACTTAACAACAGATGCTGACGGTGCTTATCTAGCACCTGCTGACGAGGCGTGAACAGCAAAGCGACCTGCTGGAATCGGCCACCCGCGCTGTAGATGCTTACAGCCTCTGGCAGTGTAGTCTGTATACTTGTCAATGTGAAACGCAGGGTTGCAGTCCTGTTCCAGCTGTTCGACCGCCAGCTGCGTGGAGACCTTTTTCAACACCTGGAATGCGGGATCGTCGGTGGAAGCCGAGCCGGGCCCGAGGGAAGCTCCAGACGTTGCCAGCTTCGGAGAGGTAGTTGGCCTCCAAGGAAAGGAAAACAAAGAAGGCAGCGTTCGACTCTACGAGTAACGGCAGGTGTGCAGCTCCATTCCCCTCTCACTTACTGGATCAAATTTTCGAGGCCTGATCGGACTGCGAGCCCGACTTTTCCGCGCAAAAGGCGCACTGCACGAAGCAGTTCCCAGCCTTTCAGCCGCCATTGCCACGCCAAACAGCTCGAGCCTTGTGTGCTTGCTCGTCGGATGATGGCCTCCTGCCACATCTTGGCCATCTTGTACTGGTTCGCTGCTTGCTGGTAGATTTCAATGGCCTCGGACGGCATTTTCCACTGCTGCCCAAAAAGGCATGTCCTGCGCTTGCAGCTCGCCATGCTCGCCTCATCGTACTTGGGTCCGCCGGAGAGATAGCCCCAAAGACCACCGCCTCACACTTCCCAGGCGGTTCGCATGGCAGCTCCCAAGTTGTCACCTTGATCTCACCGACACTTCTTGTGAACTCAGTTCGACACCACCCTTCATCTTCTGCTCAGCCTTCTTGACCAACCTGAACGGCGCGCACACAGAGGATTTCCTCCACACCCTGCGCAAGACGACGGCAAAGCGCAATGGCTACGAGATCCGGGTGTGGAGCTCTTCTGCAGCTGCAGCCGACATGACCTCAACATGTGCACTTCCTTGCAAAGGAAAGCATGCGCAGGTCCCGGGAGGCTGGCGAAGATCGGCCCGAATGCCGCGGAAAAGTGCAAAAGGCTCTACTGCTCACTACGCTCGTGAATGGGTTGTGAGGTGTGGCTTCAAAAGCTGTTCAGGGCGTGGAGAAGCCTGCAGGGAAAGCCGACTGTCTAGCCCTCAGCCAAAAACTTCGAACCATGGCAGCAGATCACGTGCCAGATTGATACAATCAGCTGTGGCTTTAGTACAAAGCCAGCATCAACGCAGAAAGCAAGCACATCCCGAACCATGATGAATTTGGTCGCTTTGGTCGATTTCCTGTCTCTAGTGGAGCTGCGCTTCTTCTTGCTGCTCTGAAAATCTCCTGCACAAGGTAGAGAGAGGCTCGCCACCGATCCCCATGCGAGAGATGCATGGGTCCGAGCATGAAATGCAGAAGCCCCCGCCGGTCTGATCTCTCTTTCGGCTTCCTCTCCTTTTTGCCTTTGACCACACAACATGTTACTTGTAGGACCTGCTTCCGAGCAAAGAAACGAGGCTCCCACAGGACCATGTAGAAGCGATCTACACGTTTGCCCATGGCCCAGAGGGTGTCGAAGTAGGAGCTCGCTTTCACCTCTGCAAAGCACTGCCTCCAGAGGAGCTAAAATTGAGGACGGGAAGAGCTGAGAGCCGGGCGGCATGCCCACAGGAAGCCTCTGGCCAGCCCTGGTAGAGCTCCACCTAAGCAGCCCGAAGATCCCACAACCCCCCTTAGCCCAAGAAGTAAAGCCTTTCGTTCGGCAAGCCTGCGGCCTACGCTGTACTACACTGTGAATTTTCTTGGACTGAGAGTCGCACGCCATGGACGCTCTCATGCTCTGGACACTCGCCGTGGCCCCACAGCTTTGCAGCGGCCTGGGAACCATCGGCCAAGCTTAGGCTCGGCTGCGGGGTTGCTGCTGGGCTGCTGGGCTTTGGCTTGAGATGCATCATCGACTGTATGGAGTGTGAGGCCGGGGGAGTCATGCGAACACGAGGCGTCCCAGGTAATGGGAGTTCCACGGTCAACGGTTGTGACCATCTCCGCTCCGACCAGGATCTCAGAAATCCCCCCGGAGAGCCCAGCAGAAAAAGGGCCCGTGCGGAGGCCAAGCGGACCCTCTGCGCCGAGGCGAGGCCTCTACGAAAAGAGGGACAGGCGGCTTAGCAGCTTGTGCTTTGAGCTTCGACGTAATAAGGCTGCAACCGGCCACCTCAATGAAAGGATCTTTGATGTCGCAGGACAGGACTGATGGCAAGCTCGGCCCAGCGCTGTTTTGGCAAGTGTCCGCATGTACCTCTTCTTTTACAGATCCACTGCTTGCATGCAACCCGGCACGAGCCCTTCCTTGCATTGTCCGAGAGGATGGTGACGCGACATCCATTCCGTAGGACACGATCCATCCTGTCTCCGGGCGTGGGAGAGGGCCGGAGCAGCTGCAGCGTGCAGCTAGGCCCGGACTCTACGAAAAGGTGCTCAGTCATCATGTGAAAGCTAGACCTCTGATGCCGGCAGGCGTGGGGTGGCTGAGGGTTTCCATCGCAGTGCTCAAAGCCGGGAAGCCGCACTCTGCCGCCTCGTCACCAGACACGAAAGGCCTTGGTTGAGCTTCGTCTTCGGTTCCGGCTGCGTGGCCAACACTAGGCCAGCTTAGCGCTCCGCGGCTCGGGAAAATTGATAAAAATGTGGGAGATGGAGCTGCTTGGAAATAAGGACCTGAAAGCCAGGTGTCTGAATATCTAACTATGAGCAAGTCTTCGGACCTTACTTTTCGACAGCAAACGACATACTGACCGTTTACCGGGTGCCGTGCTCCAGAGTCTGAGCAGCTTCCCCGCAAACGACGCAAATATTGCGAAGGCCCTGCTCAAGACCACCGAATGCCACAATTCCCCCCCGCACAGAACTCGGCTCCATGCACCACTTTGCCGTGCCTGGAATACGGCCTTCTGCAATATGCTGTGCGCCTCAACCAAAGCTTTCTTCCAAGATTCTCCCCCACACCGCGTGCCCGAGGCTTCAACTCGGTCGCGCATGATCTCGAGAGCGATCTGGCACGGAATATTGCACCAGCACGCCAGTGGTGGTGGGCTGGGAGAGGAGGCGCACCCATTTGATGTGGCTGTCTTGGGCGGCCTGCGCAGCAACCTCCAACGAAGCCCGGATACCCGATTTCGAGGTCAGGCTCTCTGAGAGAGCTACCCATTCGCCGCCACCAGCTCCGAGCCTCAGCAAAGTTGCAGCCCTTTGCAAGGACTAAAAGCCGATGAACCTTTCCTTCTCGCGGTCAGCACAACGGGTGGCAGGTGAAGCCAGGCATGTCTACTCAGTTACCCAGCCCGAGTGGAAGCCGCCTGCTGGAGGGTCTTCCTCGTTTTCGCAGCTGACTTCACTTCAGGCCAAGTGGATATACTGTCGGAAAATCGGTGACTCTCAAGCTGGAGGCCCTTTAGCCGTACTTCGGCTCAAGAGGCACCGTCTTTTTTACATCTTAGAGGGAAGCCTTGGTGAACTTCTCGGGCTGGAGGGTCTCCTTCCTGGGCCAAAGCCAAGAGACTCCTCTTGGCAGCAAATGCCCGGATTTGCAGCCAAGAGGCGCCATCGAAGCAAAGTGACCTTCAGGCCGCGAGAGGAGCTCGGAGGGAGCATCGAACTCAACAACCTCGCCCTTGTTCAGCACCAGAATCCTCCGCAGGAAGGTACATAAGCTCTGGAGGTCTCTGCCACGACATGCAGAGCTCCTGTCATAATCCAGTATGGTGCTTAAGCGGTGGGCGACAGTGAGGACAGTACACTTGTGATGACCTTGCAGACAGGACGTGAAAGCACGATCCGTACCTTGCTGTACCTTGCACCGATCACTGCTGCATGGCCTCGGGACCAGTGCGCTTGGAGCAGATTCTTTATGAGACCATCTGTCTGCTCATCCTGGAAGCAAGAAGGCAGGGACTACGAGGCTTATGCAGCGCACCCTCACATTCTCTGATGTCAGACAAGACTCTACAGAAGAGGTGGCTTCGTCCAGAACCATGATCCGGTTCTTCCTGACGAAAGCCTCGGCCGAGCAGTTACGACCACTCGGAAGAACTGAACGGAAGCGGCGCAAGCCCTTGAAACGCCAAGGCGCCCTGGCAATGCACAGCAGCTGTCGCTGACCCTTGCAACATGCGACGCTTCGTCGCTCCGGACAGTGGAAGAGGGATCGAGAAGACTAGCACCCAGGGGCCCAGGAATGCCCACCTGCGACAGATTCCCACCCTGTTCGGCAATCGCCATCTCCAAGCCGGCCTCCTTCACAAGACCTTTCAAAGCTCTCCGGCTCCGAGTCAAGCGGCATCGAACAACAACGTGCGTCAAGTGCGGGGACTGCTAACTGCATCCTAGGCGCCCTGTAGACCCACCTGCTCCAGTGCGCCTGTGAGCACGGTGTCGTCCGAAGCCTGCCGAAATGGGTCCAAGTTGGAGCGCAAAGAGCCACTGAAGACGATGGGCTCCTGGCCGTCATGTTACGCTTCTGCACTTAGAAGCTTCACTATTTCTACACATCAAAGATGAGTCTGGACGAAGCATTACGATGCAGATTTTTAGAAACAAGCTGATGATGCAACTGCCAGTATGGATTCTTCAAAGGCTGTATCCTGTGGGATGATGGCCAGATTTTTCCGCAGGGTGTGCACGCCAACCGTCGCGATGTCGACCCCGTCAATCATGATTTTGCCTCCACACGGGTCCTGAATATGGTCAGGTTTTGTACATCTCGGTGTGTACCTGCCTGGATGACGCTTCTACGCTGAGTGCAACATCGTGCACAAAATGACATGAGTAAACGACAAGTCGCCACCATGCGAAACAAAGCCATCACTATGCTGGATTTACCGGCGCCACTTCGTCCGCAAATTCCTACCTGATCTGTGAGGCAATCACTTGCGCTGTGCTGCAGCTCTTTTCGCCGAAGAAGAGCACGCGATTGCTGACAAGGTGCGCGAGTACCCGCATTAACAGAAAAGCAAACATCCTTCAAGACGAGGTCACCATCCCGGTACTGCACAGAAACCTTGCAACATCTTGCAACTTGCGCAGTCTGGGGCTTGATGACATCAACAACTCTTTGACTACGACTTCCTCCCAAGCAGCATCAGTGAAGGCGATGGATCCTTGGGGCCACTCCTGCAGCTTGACGTCCTGTGGATGTACCAGATCAGGCTCTTGTGGAGCTTTCTCGAAACTCAGCACACGCTCGCAAGCGGTCAGCATCTGCCCGATAAGGATTGCCAGCTTCGTGCATCTCTGGAACATCGCCGTCATCTGTATCGCATAGACAAGCGCCAAACCCACGGTGTTGCCATCTATGGAGCTTCGGAGGGCGACAGCCAGGAATGTGAAGCTGCCGATGATGACCACGGTCAAGAGTTCCAGGCGAAACTGGAGCCAAATGTCTGACATGCTGGCTGCGTGGAAGAAGCGAAGGTTGTGCCGCATAATCTTCGTGTGGGTTTCCTGAAAACGTTCCTGATGTCCCCAAGCACAGATTGTCTGCAAGCCCGACAACGTCTCCGAGAAAGAGGTGTAGATCGGAGACTTCGACGCACTTTCAAAACGCTGTAGAGCACGCAAGAGATATCCCGACTGAACGGCAACGATGACGAAGACAACAGACAGCAAGCATAGAATGGCAGCGAACCACGGCACGGCGAAGATGGTCAGCCCGAAGATGATGAATAGCTGCGAACAGTTCGACAAGAACTGAGTTAAAAGCTCCGGCAGTTGAGTGTCCGTGAACTCCAGATCTTTGGAAAACTTATTGCAGATTTCTCCGGTCGTCACTATGTCAAAGTATGTCGTGACAGGTGCCCTCAGGAGACGCCAGAACATATCATTGTGCAGGAGCCGTGCGGCACGAAAGCTGGCCAGTGCACAACAGCTTATGCGCAGCACCAACAGGGCCACCAGCACAGCAAGCAAGACTAAAGAAGTGGAGAAGTCCGACTGGCCAGCGGCCCATTCAGTGAGGCTCACATCGGTGATGACGCGACAACCCTGTCCTGCCAAGAAGATAAGGCAAATGGGCACACCAATGAGTAAACCCCGTTGCGAACGCCCGCGAGGCCCTCCAAGCCATTTGCCCAGAGCAGTGAGCGGGAAGGTCTGAGCTACTGTGTCTGCTCGCATCAAACGCCGAGATGCGTCTTTTGGGGCCTTGGTCGGCGACTTCATAGATTCGATGGGCTTGGTCTGTGTCGGCTCAGCTGTGTCCACGTGGGGAAGAAGTCCAACTTGCTGGCGCAGCTCTTCCGGGGACCCATCCTCAAGGATCTCCCCATCACTCATGATGAGAATCCTTTCGAAGTTCCGCAAGAGATGGGTGTGGGAGGACATGGCGCACACCAACGTGCAACCACTGGTCATACGGATGAGGCCCTCAACAACAGTCTGCGCCGTCAGCGTGTCCAAGGCAGCAAAGGGGGAGTCCAACATGACAACATCAGCATTCCTTGTTGCAGCTGCATACAAGCAACGTGCCAAGCCCACTCGAGCTTTCTGCCCACCAGAGAGGTTGATTCCACGCTCTCCGATGTCTGTCAGGTCTCCATCCAACAAGGCTTCTAAGTCAGTCTGCAGCGCTGCAGCTTCGAGAGTTTCATCGTAGATGTCCTGTCACGACACAGACACGGCTTGACTGGCGCCATGTCCTACGATCCTAGCAATGGCTCAAAGCCGCGAGACTTAAGCTTGTGAGGGTATGAAGCAAGCTTTTGGACCTTTGACAGAGCGGACCTGCCTCTTAACGCAAAGCACTAACTGTCCGGTCCTCATCCATGGGCAGGCCGAAGAGGATGTTTGCTCGCAAACTGGCATTCTGGATCCAGGGCACCTGGGCCATGTAGGCCACCCGGCCATCCAGAAAGCTGCGGCCTTGAAGAAGGTGCATCTCATCTAGCAGCATCGACAGGAAGGAGGTCTTGCCAGAGCCCACCGGGCCGAGGATGGCGACTCGGCTGCCCCGAACCACCCGACAAGTAGGGATCCGCAGGCGAAACGTCAGGGCGGGATCCCAGCAACACACAACCCCCTCGGCAAAAGTGGCAAGAGCCGAATACTCCGGGTCGTTTTTGGGGCCTTCAGCGCGCCGACGACTCTCTTCAAGCAGGAGAAATGCTGAGATTCGCTTTGCTGCTACGAGACAGTCTTGAGTTGCGGCAAAGGACGTCGCCAGCAAGTTCATCGGAAACCTGAGGGTATTCAGCAGTCCAAGGATCATGATGGCCTCCGACAGTTCCAGCTCCCCATCCTGCCACATCTTCCCGGCCAGAATCAGCCCCAGGGCAACTGCCTGCTCGTTTTGCAAAGGTCAGCAAAGTTTCGGAACGGGGACTGTAGTACTATCATTATGTGCATTAGTATTATAATTATTATTGCTACTATTATTACTATGAATACTACGAATATGTTGGATTATTTTGTATTGGTATTCAACACTATTTGCATCGATTAGTATTCTTGTTACCATGATTATTTTCTTATTGTTATCACTCTTGTAATTCGTATTTTCTGATTTTTGTTTTAAATGTTTTTGCTTTTAGTAGTAGAAATACTGCAGCTATTATGCTGATTATTGCTAATTTCACTATTAATTACTATCTCCCTTGTCAAAAAAGAATAATTGCGGTTTCTTCTATTGGTATTTTCTTGGTATACTTGTTTTCATTTTTGTTACTGGTATCCGTAAACTGAGCCTCGGGCTGGCGCTACTAAGAGGATGCCCTCGCGCACGGCGATCTTCATCAAGAGGGAGGCGCAGAGCTTTGCACACTCGCGCCGTCTGAGCGAAGCAACATACTGGAAAATGGCAGCTTCCCATGCGTAGAGCTTGGCCACTCGGATACCCTGCACCACTTCAGTGACGAATTTCATTCGCTCATCAGTGAAGGCCAGGGCTTTCACGCGAATCTGGCCTCCTCTCTTCGCGAGGAGGTGTTGAACCGGAACTGTCACGAATAGGAAGGCCAAACCAATAAATCCTGCGGGGCCGATGCGGAACCACATGACAATTCCACATAATATCATCATCACCGGGCTGATCCAGAGAAAATGAAAGACTTGGGAGGCCATAACGAACTTCCTGACCAAGTGAACAGGTGATTTGTTGAAAACACTGTTGCAAACTCTTTCCAGAATGGCAAACTGTTTGCGTGATTGCTTCCGTCACTTCTTGCAGCACAAAGTCTCAGCGTCAACGGCCATCAAGTTCGTGGTTTTGCCGGTGGAGCCGCCAGATCGTGCCAGCACAGACATGTTGATAGCCTTCTCGTAGATGGCACTCATGGCAGCAGTCCTCGACAGTGCACATTTACAAGGCTCCGGTTCACTGCCTTCTTTGCAGCATTGCATGGCTTCATTCCGTCTGCCCGGAACATGCCTCGAGAGTACTCCCAAGACAAAGCCATGTCGGAAGAATTCGGAGACGAGAACCGAGGATGCCAGGGCCGAAGTGAAGATCAGGGAAGCCATCAGCCAGCCTTCACCTTGGGACAGCTTCCAACTTCAGAAGCCGTGAGCCTATCGTGAGACTTATATAAGGGGCCTGGAGCGGCCGCGGGCTTGTTGAGAAAACTCACCAAGCTCTGGATGAAGAGTGGCTGGGCCAACTGCACGCCTCAGAGCTGCCGACCGATGACTCTGCCTGAAATATTCGCACCTGCACTGACTATGACGATGGTTCACCAAGGGGCTCATGAACAGGAGCAGCAGGGATGCAGAAGCCGCCACGCGACCTGCGTTCGCGCGAATCATGGCCCTGGCGACCGACGGGGTTTTCCTCTGCCTCAGCGATCTGGAGCCGACAAGCTGAAGCGATGCCACAGAAGGGCTGCTCTCAGGGCTACTTTTGGGGTTACGAGTGCCAGTACTGTTAGCTTTCCATCAACTGCGAAGCCACGCGACTGCTCCACCTCCCAAGCAAGCTTGAAGCGATGCACGGCTGTGTCCACCGTTTGTCCTGCAAAATGCCAGGTTACATTTGGCTTGGATATGAAAGGCGCTCCCCCGAGTCAGGCCTGCAGGTGCTTTCCAAACATCATGGACTTGTAGGTTGCCCTTTACAGCTTTCCGTGCCAGAGGGGTGAGCCAAGTGATGCTCGCCACTGACCAGAAGTGGGCACGCTCAAGAGGGTGCTCTGCACCTCCGGATCGGACATACTTGCTTGATGCTACGACGTCTGTTTTTAAATACACGGATATTTAAATAGGTTAAACAGGTAAATTACACTACCTCCGTGAAACATCGCCCGGGCCCGCCTCGAAATAAAATATCCGGAGATTGGCAGATGATTGGTGGGTTTGGGGTTTAGGATTTTGGGGTTTCGGGTTTCAGGGTTTAGGGTTCAGGTAGAAGCCAAACCTTTCAGCTTTAGGTTCAAGCCAAACCGAGCCAGCCTTCCAGCCTTCCTCCAGCCCAGCCTTCCCAGCCCAACCCTCCGGCCCTCCAGCCCTCCAGTCCAGTTTTCCAGACCCAGCCCTCCCCAGCTTTGCCCTCCAGCCTTCAGACCTTCCAGTTTTCAGGCCCTTCCAACCTTCCAGCCTCCAGCCCTCCAGCGTTCCAGCCTTCCTCCAGCCCAGCCCAGCCCTCCAGCCCTCCAGCCTTCCTGCAGCCTTCCAACCTTGAAGGCTGGAGGGCTGGGCTGGAAGGCTGGAAGGCTGGATGGCTGGAAGGTTGGAAAGCGGCTGGAGGGCTGGAAGGCTGGCTGGAGGGCTGGAAGGCTGGAAGGCTGGAGGCTGGAAGGCTGGAGGGCTGGGTTGGGGCTGAAGGCTGGAAGGCTGGAGGGAGCCTTCAACCCTCCAGCATTCCAGCCTTCACCTTTTTTCGGCTGAACATACTGGGATTTTTAAATATACGGATTTAAACAAATATTTTATACTACCTCTGCGGCCAGTGCGGCAGGCCGGGCCCCCCATATATTTAAAAAACGTCACCGTAGAAGTATTCAAAGCCAACTTTAGGCTTAATCCGTGAGTCTGCAACCAACAACCTCTATCAGCGAGGCATTCCAGGCCTTCTGCAATGTCTGCTGCCATTCGCCGGTGATTGGCTCACGCTGCAGCTAGTCTTGCACTGACTCTAGCTGACCCATAACGGTAGCTGGATCTTTGGATGTGGCACTCTTTTCTGATTCCTTCCCTTACTCGCCTTACTTTTCGAGAAAAAAAAGGACACAGCATGCTTCTCCATGGCTGCATTCAAAGATATTCAAAGCCTGAAGCGGCTGAAGTCGGCCCAGCTATGGTAATGCAGCTGTGCCATGAATCCCCAGACGAATCTGTCACTGAAGGGCCCGAGTTCGAAGAACTGCCCATGCGAACTTCCCGGGACGCCAGGCTCCAGATGAACCGGATTCTGGTCGATGGAACAATCAAACCTCGGCTTGCTCGAAGCCGCGCTGCAGAAGAGGATCGAGTTATGTACCACGCTTCCAAGTTGTGTCATACCATACGAGTAATTATTGTCCTGGCAAGTGTTGCTGACGTCATGTTGGCTTTAAGTTGTTGTACGGCCGCGACCAGCATGGGGGAGTAGATGTCTTTTGGCTGGCAACGCATGCAGTCTTCATCACAGTACACAACGCAATACAATACAGCACCGCATGCCTGTCACATGCAGCAGTAAGTCTCTGGCACGGAGTTCCATCGAAAACGAGCTTCATGAAAACCTCTGGGGACTGAGCGCCGGGTTTGTCAGCGAGACGGCTGAAGCCGTGGCAAAACACGTGTCTTCATGTGATACGCCAGTGGAGGCATGACAAAGCACTGCAGCAAAGCCTTCTGAGGGCGGTGTTCCTGATAGTTTGCGTCAGAAAACACTAATAACAGCAGTGACTACATGTTCTTATGATCTTATGATCTTGACTCATTATTTTTGGTGCTCCAACTGTCGCTGGATGCGCCGCTTTGGTTCGATCACAGGTGCTTCGGCCCGTAGAAGCATCCCACTCCCTTCAAGGCCTGGCTTGCCTTCAGGTGCTCAGCATGATTGTATCACAACGAGAGGTGTTAGGCCGCCAGGCCCGATGCACCATGCTTCCACGATTTTGCAAAAACTGCATCTTAAACCAGTGCAAACACTCTGCATCAAGACTTTGTCAAGCAAGTAAGGCGTTGGCAGTTTTGCAGTCTTTGCTGCAAAGCCCTGCGGGCTGCGGGGCCTTGGCATTTACGTCTTTGTCAGCCCAATGTCGAGAAGCCCCATGAAAGCTGATTGGAAGTGGCAAAACGTGTCGATCTTCTCCCCTGTGACCCAAGCTCCGAAGACAACCCTGAGACATCTGGAGCCCAAGGTGCCGAATCTCTTCAAGCCCCAGCTGTGCAACTCCTGCACCTCGGAAGCCGGAAAGAGAAACTGGCAAGCGAGAGCTACTTAAGGACGCAGCCTGTAACAAATGATGGTGCAGGATTTTTACTGTACTGTACTTCCGCATGTATGGAGCTGTGAGTATGTGGGTAAAACTCGAAACTATATAGCAGGTACGCAGCGATATGCAAGGTAGTGAGGAAAGGCACACTATGTAATTGCGTAGAAAAGCCTTGACAAACATGTACTATGCCATGATATACTACATAGCTATGACATTGGATTGTGAGATTAGGCTGCCGTACCTTCTCCAGATGCTATACCTTAAATCACCCAATACCTTTATGTACCACTGTGGGAGGACACCTGTAAGCCCTCTACCGGTAAGTCAGGATGGTCTTGCCAGACGTGAGATGTTTGAAACATCTTCCATAGCTGTGCCAGGTGCTGCTTGATTCGCTTTTCCCAGAGATGAACTGTCGCTTCGAGTGGTAGGGCAAATTTGTTGATGAAGTGTATGAAGACTGAGCTGCTGCAAACTTCTTTATTTGCCCTTGCCATGTCTCGCGGCCGGAAGCCTGCAGGAAAAACTTCGCTCCGGCACCAACCATTCGTTCAAAACTTTGGCAGCGCCGACGAAGTACATTGCTCCGATTGTGGTGCTCAGCTTGAGCATCTCTGCCAGAGCGCTCCAGCATTCCGGCTTCAAGCCGAGCACTCAACAAACGAAGCAATTCATGGGGTGTTTTGGGAGCAGGCTTCAGAAGAGTTATTTGCACCACAAACCTGGGAAAAGCACCCCAAGTGATGCTTCCGCTGCCTCTGCAGCTTCGGCATCATTGAAAGGCTGCAACCCTTTGGGAGCAATCGAGATAAGAGGGTCAGCAACATAACCACGTGTGAGTTCGATTGCTGTGCCCGGAAGCTTGGCCTCTGCTCTCTTGAGAGAGTGGGCTGGGCCCTGGCCCTGTCTTGTTTTTTATCGCTCTGAGCATAAATGTCAGGTCAAAGCACTTTCAGGATGTCAAGTACGGTCAACTTAGACTTATGCTTACTCATACTTTCACGGACATGAGTGACATGGATTGGGGGTTGGGTATACACTCGAAAGAAACCTTAGGCAAGCCACGAAAAATGACTCCCGCTCAAGACAGTGGATGCTTCAACAGTCGCGGCGTCGCATCATGTTTCATTGGACGGCTTCCTTTGCATGGCCTGGTTGTAGCCTGCCGACAGGCCGAGAGATCACGACGCAGGTCCGACACTCTGACTCTCCTCTGCCCCGCTGCTCTGCCTTCTTGGAAATGAGAAACCGCGGCCTCAACTGCACAACCCTGTTAGATGTCGGATGTTGGAGTCGATTCAATGCTTTCAGAGCTGAGGCTGCATCCACAAGGTCAGGGCCATAAGCTGCGCAGGTCGACAGATTCTTAACAACCTTTGAAGCGGTCAGAGTCATCAGAAAGACCGCGTCAAGTCACAATCAACAGCAGCCTGGCTCAATCGCTGAACATCGGTCTTGTTGGACTTGTTCCCCATGCAGCCGAGATCGATCAGGGTCACATGCTGTGTCTCCTCCAGCAGTCCCATAAAATGCACAAAGAAGTCATACAACACGAGGAAACCAGCAGCTTTTCGGTTCGAGTCCTCGTCCCAAAGGATATTCTGTGTGCCAGCGTCGTTGTGCTGTCGGCCGCCATACCGCCTGAAGGGAACTCATGCCTCTTGATCAATCGGCATAGGATCACCTTTGAAGATCTAGAGAGGCCTGTGAAAATTTGCTAAGCACTCCCCAACTTTGCCGAAGATTTTCATGAGGTCGGCTTTGCCACCCTTCCTGCTCGAGTCAAGTCGTGCAAAATTATGTTACGATTGAGCACTACTCAACATATTCAGAAGAATGTCCGATATGGGCAATGCTTCGGTCCTCCATTTCTCTGAGATGACATAGTCCAGGGACTTGCCTGGAGCCTTCTTCATCACAATCAAATCCTGATGATGTGCTGCGACATGCTAATCACCGCGGCTCCAGGCAACCAAGATCTGCGAGCGCAGAATGCACACGAACAGTGAAGCTTGCTGCAGGCCGGGCTCATGCTTGCGAACGTTGTGAGGGCCCAAGAGGCGCAGCACTTTGAAAGGGAACGCCACATTTGGATCTTCTGTGATGCCTGGAAGCTCCTCCCGGCATGTGAACATCTTCACTATCTCGCATGGAAGGTGGAATGACAAAAGCAACGTTTACCGGTGCAGAAATGCAGCGTTGTCCTGGAACAACTTGGTGAACATTCGTTCCTCTACCAACTGTTGAGGTGCGAACCTGGGCAAGTGAAACACGGAAAAGCCGGCCAGTGGAGCTGCTAGGACAGCAGGACAAGGAACCGATCAAACTTCACGAGTTTCAGCACCAAAGTTTGACCTCATGCTGTCGTACACAAATGCTCCGGCACTTTCACTTGCAGTGCTCTGCAAGGCATTGGGAATAGATTGTGGGGACACTGGCCTCCTCCCTTCACGAACCAGATACCTGAGCTGTTCCAGGAATCTGCGGTCTATCGCGACAGCAAAAGAAAAGGACTGCAAGAGCCACGGCAAGAACTAGAGCACTTTGATGACTCTCTACTTTCAGCAGGGGCGCCTTCATTCATGCCACCGTGAAATCCACGCATTGCCTCGAAGGTCGACTGGGGTGGCGCCCCCAGAGCTGCAAGGAGCTGCGCACGCAGCGAGGGATTTGAAGGATCGAAGACCATGATTCCGAGCGGAAAGTCTTGGACATCGAAGCCTTGCCCCTGCTGGCCGGATTTCACTGCACCCTGGCAAGAAGGCTTTGAAGGGCTTTGGGGGCGAGTCAGCAAAGAAGGGAACGGCAACGGTGCTCCGGGAAGTTGGTCGGCACTGCGACTCATGAATCCGCCGTGGCCTGGCCGTAGCGGAATTGGGGAGGTGCAGGGGCTGTAAGGGCCCCGACCTCGTGGTGTGGAGTAGGGGCTTCCCGTTGGCGTTGGCAGGAGGGAGTGGAGTGGGGAGGCTGACAGCGGCGAGGCGCAAGAGAGCTGTGGCGACGGGGGGAGGCAAAGCACCGGCGCGGCCACGACGTTCACGGTCACCCTCCGCTCATTGTCCGCCCTTTTCTTCGGCGGAATCGTATTCCGGTTGCTTTGAAGAAGGCACGGCACGCTCGGAGCGTGCTGCATGGTCTAGGCCTCAAAAAGACTCATAGTTCTGCAGGCTCCGCACACTTCTGGCATCTTCTGACTCTCTGAGCCCTGGGCAGGCGACCCGGGACTGAACTGACAGCCCCACTGTCTTGAGCAGGAATGGGCTGCATGGAGTCAGCTGAACCGCAGAGCTCAAGCAAAACTCGGATCTGCCAAGAAGACGGCACAGGCGCCGGTCATTCCGATCTCAGGCTGCTGGGCTGCGTCT
Source organism: Symbiodinium sp. CCMP2592 (assembly GCA_905221615.1). NCBI lineage: Eukaryota > Dinophyceae > Suessiales > Symbiodiniaceae > Symbiodinium > Symbiodinium sp. CCMP2592. The sequence continues at coordinate 905,621 of CAJNDT010001813.1, read as the reverse complement.
GCCTTGGGTTTTCTTTGCACTCTGAAAGAGGCCAGCTTCAACTACCATTACGGGCACACATGAGCCAACCAAGGCAACCACTGGGAGGAGGAAGCAGCGACCTTTGGCTCACGCACACGACACCTCAAAGCACAGACAATTCCTCCGAGGGCACGTGCCAAGGAAGTCAAGGAAGTTGAAATCATGTCCTCCACGGGTTGCGAATTGTGGCGTGCAGAACATGCCCAGTTAGCAGAAGAATGCCAGCTGCCTTCTCTTCCCTTGGTTGCCAGAGTGCTACCTGAGAAATCTACTCCAGACTGGAGGAGCCACAGATGTGCTTAGTGCGGTCCGTGATGCCTGCAAATCGCCGTATAAGCTCAATCTCCAAGAGCTGATCGCGCCTTACAGCATCTCAAGTTGGATTCACGTCATCACCAGAGACAAGCTGTTTAAGAAAGCATGACGTCGACTGATGGAGCTAGCGATACCCTTTTCCACGCAGGAATCTTGCGGTCGCTCCTGCACGCGGCAGCAGGCGGGCATAGCGGCTATGCAGAACTCCGTGTCAAATTTCGAGACGCACGGCTGCTGTCTGGTGCAGCCTGGTGAGTGATGCATGGCGTGGCCATGCCGTTTGTGTGTTGAGGTCACGTAGGATCAGGTAGCTGAGGGTTGACGCGATGTTTTACAGGCTTATTGGCACTGCATAAGCAGAGGAGCTGCGGCAACTGCAGGCGCAGAAAGGGCTGGTGCAAGATCACTTGCCGGAGCTGGGGCCATCGAGGAAGACCACCGGAGTACTGCCTTTAAGGCTCGCTCCCGGAGTGCAGATGGCTGGTCCGAACCATGGAGACTCAAAGAACGAGCTGGGCCGATGCTTGCAGACTTCCCATCACATCCTGGCGCGGATCTCTGCACGCCCAACGCCTGAGACATATGTTCCCGATGGCCTGGCCACAGGCACTTGTAGAAATAGTGCGCGGGCTCCCAGCCGCCGGGATACTCGGCTCGGCGGTCCCAGCACCCTTCTTCATCCACATCTAACCAAATCAAGGAATTCAAGCAAAGGTACAATCGCTCCGAACTAAACAAGCAATGGCCTTCCACGATCACAATAGGATGTTGCTTGACTGCTTCGAGCGTCTCGCGCTCCATCTTCTCCCAGTCCGTGGCATCAGGAGACTCCCAGTACGACAACCACTGGTTTCGCTGCCACAACCACGCCCCCGAACCTGCCTTGTTGCCCAACTCGAAGTCTTGCTGTGCGATTATTGCGTTCGAACGGGTTCCATAACGTTCCCAGAGCATGTACTGTAGCTCTTGTGCCAAGGACGACTTGCCTGCCGATGGAGCACCTGTAATGCCGACAACCAAGGTTGGCCGCCCCGAGAAAGGAATCTCGCCGCTGAATGGCTCCGCTGAATAACGAATGGTCTGCGGAAGGCTTCCGCCACTTTCCTTTTGTGCCTGCGGCACTGGCTCGGACACTGTCAGGTGAGAGCTGGTCTCCTCGTTGAAAGAAGTGTATCCAGCTCCACCTTTCTGCGGCCCTTGCTCTTGTGCTTTCGAGGTCTTTTGCCGCGGCTTGGTGGACGTCTTCGGCTTCTCAGGAGTCTGTTCCCGAAACGGGGGGTGCTCAGAATTCGATGCGTTCTTCTCCGACGGGTCGTCGCCACCCCACAAGTCGGTGTCTCCTGCTTCACCTCCGCTAGGAGTCCATTTTGGCGGCGAAGGCTTCTGGACGTGGTCACCGAAAAGCATGTCTCGATTCTTCAAAAGGTACTTGACAGCAGATGCAGGGACGAAAGCTTTCAAGCTCTCCTCCTGGGAATGTCTCACACTCCGGAACAACAAATTCTACCGTAACCCGTTATTTCTGTCCATGTCGTTCTCAGTCTCATCGGGATTGTCACTACTGTACAGGGATAAGGGCAGTGATCTTGGTAGGGAACTCGCAGTGTGATTTACATCACCACTAATTCCCAAGCGATGATTGTCAGCAGCTTTACCACTACGTCAGTATACTGCTATTATACTCGAAAGAAACACCTCCTGCACCTTCTATTGCTGCTCGTCGTCCTCCCCCCACTACTACGACTGCGACTATAACGACGACATCTACTACCACTATTCTGTTAATTTGTATGGTTTCTGCCGCGGTCCAACTATCTCCTGTTTACCCACATTGTTGTCGTTGAGTACTGGTTGGTGCCAGGGAGGCACCCATCACGCGCTCTTGTCAATTCAGGAATTCAAGATAGTCTTGTCGTCTTCCATTCGAGTCCTTACCCCCAGCCGTCGGTAGAAGGATCCCCCAGGCCCCCAACCCCCAGATTTTCTGTGGGCGCACACTTTGAGCTGTTTGGTCATCCGACCTGTTGGTGAGGCGGGGCGACCATCGTTGCTTCAATCTCCAGTCTTGACCGTATGCTTTAGCAAACGCTTGGGAACCGGTTTTGCTGTGATGGCAGACAGGACTGGGGCCAAAAAGGCCGCGCATTAGGCTTTCAGCTGTCGCTGGCACGTTTGAGGAGGTATGCTTTTGAAACAGACAATCGCTCAAACAACCGAACAACAGCCAACAGCAAGAACACAGGATGTACTCCACTCGCTGCCCCGAAAGGTCGTGTAATTCGAGGAACGCATGTAACTGGCACTGTGGCTTTGGCACAAATAGGCGTTAAACAAACTGTTTTCTGGCACTGCCATGCTTTGCACGTGGGGACATGGTAAGTGAGAGGCACAGCAGGCAACACGAAAGGCGGTGGACCAAGAAAGGAATCTCCCCGCCCCACCACCCAACCCCCACCCCAAGCTAGAAAACCTCGACAAGACGGAGAAAGACTTTGGCGGTTTTGGCCATGGATGTTCTGCCCTTCCCAAATCGCAATAGACCATGGACGTCATTAGGCTTTGGCCATGGATGCAAAGCAAGACAAAGACCTCGTCACCGAACGACCCCAGTCAGACTGCCGCAAGAACACCGATTCGGAAAACCCGCACACGACACGCGCGTTTCCGTCACCACAAAGGCGAGTGCGAACAACGGCCGTAACCTCCCTGGACGACCTCGTGCCTTTTTGCCCCCGACGAAGTCAGCTTGGAGCAGAAGATATATTCCTCAGTTAAGGGGTATTGGAGTCTCTGGGTACCCTAAACCCTAAGCCCTATAGATTCCTTAAAGGAACCCTAACCTTAGGTAGTTCTGCTCTTTTGGAGTCCCGTAGCAGAAGCAGAGTCTGCTGTAAAATCCACACTTGTCTGCCTTTTCGGCAACATCTTAAACCAGAAAGTGCTGTACATTACGGCATTTTGGAGGACCCCTCTCTTCCCCACCGCAACCGCAAGGTGTGATCGAGAATGAATTGGGCCCCCTTTTCGAAGCAGACCAAGATGAAGGAAAAACAAAAGCTGAAGCAGCCCTTAGTTACACAATAACTAATGACATCGATCCTACTGGCTTTCCTATTCCGAGATATATTCGATGTTGCTGGAAGTATTTGTGAACAACTCAGGCGGCCGTACTCCTACACAGACTTTTATGCATACAAGTCCTTGCGTCCTATTTACCATAATGTATACATATATATATATACATATGTATAGACGTACATAAACATACAAACTTACGTATCACACATGCTTGGTTGTAGCACGCCTGCCTGAACATAATTATTCCAAGAACACCGCAAACAATGTGGAAGTCTGTCCTGTGCTTCTTCGAGTGCTTTAAGGGCATCCGTCGATCTGGCAAGTCCAGCAAGCTCCTCAACGTAATACGCGGGTACTCCTGCTGCCTCAGAATTTTCGGCTGTCTCCTGAACAACTTTGTTGTTGAAGCCAGCCCGTCCCACAACCACCATGGGCTGCAGGAACTTTGATCCGTTTTTGCAAAGCTTCACCACAGAATCCGCCCCGACCACATTGAAAACTGTGACACCAGGATACTTTCCTTTCAGGGTCTGAATCATCTGCCCCGGAGAGCTGTGGTAAACTCCCTTGGCGTCAGGTTTTAGCCATCCGGGCGGCCCATCTGCAGACTGGCATGCTGCACGCAAAGCAGCCAAGCGATGTTCGTTCAGAATTGCAGCGGTCTCCTTCTTGCGCCTGATGAACTCTGTACTCTTCAGGGCCTTGGCCGAAGATCGCAGGCTACAATCACAGAGAGCATTATTAGGTGACCCCGAACATTTAGAAAGTAAGTCCGGCACGAGGATACCACCGACAACCTTGTAGCCTGCCTGCTCAACGCGCTTCCGACTCTGCACCATCATGTCAATGTGCTGCCTGCGAACCTTTGCAACACAAATGCCAACACTGCAGCGACTTTCAGACACATACACAAAAACCATCCATGGTGCAGCACAAGCGACAGGATTGAAAGCGCCATGGTTCAAAAGGATGGCCTCGTGTGGCTCATCATCTGTCGCAGCGGTGGAACCAGTTGCCGCAGGCGACGCCATGCGGATCGAGAAAGAAACCTTGCGGGTCGCGAGGCCACCAAAGTATCAGTTTTGACAGAACCCGCAAAACGATTCCTGTTGCGGCCCAGAAGCTGTCAAGATCAAGGAAAAGGTCAATCCATGTCAAAGCTTGGGGTATTTAGAGAGTCCATTCGCGCTAGGCCAGAATGCCTGCAGGAGACCAGCGGGACAGGTACAACCTGAATTCAGTGTTGGCTCCTTGCTTGCAAAACCTCAATCTGCAAACAGCCCTTTCACAACCACGATGCGAAGTTGTGATGTGCTCCACCGCTGTATGTACTTTCTATCTCGTCTGCTCCTGAACAGCGCTATCGCTTTCTCTTCCCTCTCCCTTAAGGGTCCCTTTCTCGGCATGCAGGTGCAGGAGACTCTTGGCTACGCACCGAATGCTGTCTTGTCGTTCCTTTGACGAACTGCGCAGCCTCGGTGTGTCCTGCCATGACGACAAGGCGACAGTTGCACAGAGTTTTCCACTACACCGAAGCCAAAGGACTCTGACTCTGCCGCCATTTTGCTACCACTCAATTGGGGATATCGGCGCGCCTTGGCGGCTGCGAGGGCGTTCTCCACTGCTCGCAACGCACGCTTGCAAGCAAGCGGTTGCTTAAGCAATGCTGCCGCGCGTGCCTCATCCAGTCCTAGGAAGCTCGACACAACACTGCAAGACCAGGACTCGGGTAGGAACTTCCCACTCAGGCACATACCAATGCTGGCAACCTCAACATCAACTGAGAAACTCGTTTGTCTGAACACCAAATTCCTGAAAGAATCTGGACGAAGTTTAGACGAACACTGGTTGCCTCCTTCTAGCCCGTAGCTCCTAGGTCCTATATGAACAATGCTCATGCATGCTAAAGCTCACTGCATGCATGCGCAAACTTCTAGAACCATCTGTTCAACTTTGAGGGCGTGACGGCAGCGAGCCTTTCTGGCTCACGCGCAGCCTTCTGAGCAACCTCCTTCACAAAACGATCTATAATCCATGATTTGCATCGTGTATTTCGTCTTCTCGTGCCCAAGGCTCAGACAACTGCCGGGTCGTGAAAGAAAGGACAAGCAGCACCTTCCAACGAAGGCAGTTCAGATCGTGCAGTTCTGAAACACAATTTTACGAACCTTTCTTGCATTTTCCCTTCTGCCAAAACCTTCGGAGAACACTGCTCGCACGGGGCTGCTGCTAACTAAGGGCACAGTGCCGGCAAACACATCTGAACTCGGGCGACCTGCAAGCTTCTTCCGATTTCCTGGACGGTCCTGCTTCTTGTCCTGGCCGTGGCAGACTTTTCTTGCCGCCCTGCCCCCCCCCCCCCGTCTGCACTATCATACTCAGCAAGCTATCCTCCCTCTGGAGCTTGAGCCTGAGCTGGAGTCGAGTCTGAGTGGAGTTCAAAGGAGCGTGTGCACGTGAGCCGCCTGCGGCCACTGCGAAGCTGAGAATGGGGCCAAGGCCGGCAATCGCAGCAGTGCTGCAATCTGCGGCTACGTGCATGTAGGAATGCTCAAGTCCACAGCTACGCAGCTACGCAATGCTACAGACACAGACGCACCATGCTGCATGTCCAGGGACCTTCTTCACCTGCAGGGCCTGGCCCAGCAACGTCCTGGAATCACAGCTCAGCCAACCGAGTCCCTTCGTGGCCTGAGCTGGGCGATGCTGGGCGACCCGCGACATGAAGCAGCAAGATGAAGCCTGAGCGCGACCACCCCCCCAAAACATCGCCATCATCTCCCTTCGCTCCTCGCTCCAAGTCACCAGCGTCTGGCGACAGCTCCCACTCGGGAAGTCTACGAAACACGGACCTAGGCACGAGGCACTTGCATTGCGCAGTGTACCCGAACCGTCGCCTGAGCAAGTGCAAACACACTGAGCCAGAAGCTCGGCTGTTGCAAGGTCGCCGGCCTGAAACTGATGAAGCTGACAGTCATGCAAAAAAAACCAGTCAAGGATTCCTATCCCTATTTGAAATCTTATCGTTTTATTTTATTCCTTATCGTTTTACAAGCCCCGAGCCATGTTTATCTATATGGCTACATCGAATGATTGCCTCAGTCCTTGCCAAAGCCTCTGGGGTCTTGTTAATTAAGATAATATTAGTAGCAGCAGTAGATTAATAGCAATTATATTAATTGCAATAGCAATAATACTATATTGCCTGGTTCCGCAGTGTCCCGTTGACTAGAATGGTGGAGTTGTTCCTTGTATGCAGTTTTAACAAGGCAGCCCATACAATAAAAGGGCAAAAGGGTGCTACTGGCAAACTGAGACTCTATTAGTTATAAATAGCTTAGCAATAGTAAGAATAAGAGCAATAGCAATAGTCATGGAAATGGTAATAGTGATAGTGACGGTGATGGTATATAGTAATAGTGATAGTGGTAGTGACTAGTCGTGATAGCAATAGTACTAGCAATAGTAATTGTAATGGTCATAGTAACAATAATCGCACCACTAATTAATCGAAACAGTCATAGCCATAGTCATAGTCATGATAATACCGATACATTCACAATAAAAGTTCAACAGTAAGAATAACAGTAGTAATGCTAGTAGTGTTCATATCAATAGTAACAATACTAATAAGAGTAGTGGTAACAGTAATGCGCACTCGCTTTGCACGCATTCATTCGATCCGGATGCTTCCTATCGTTTAGTACTGACTTTATACAAACATGAACAAGTGCTCACAATGCACAATTTCTGATGCCAAACCTTATCGTTCGGGTTATCGTTTAAACCTCACCACCGCGAACCGATTTTAGGGTCCAGATATACACTTGCCACACTTGGATGTTGGAAGCACAGTTCTCGAATGCCAACGATGTAGATTTGTTGATTAGCTGCTGGCTTTCAGGCGTCTGCTAGTCTGACCTGGGCTCTTGTGGGGTGGCGTGGACTCTTTCGTCTTGTTTCCTATGACCACAAGAACCACAGGCCAAAAAACTCGATATGACTCAGCACCAACACTGCTGCGGGATTCTTGAAGCAGCTTTACTGCTTTTAAAACGTCTGCTTTGTTTACTTGGGGTTTGAGAGTTCTTTTGCATTACTTGTACATCCCTGCCATACTGAGATATGCTGACAGAGAAAACAGAAATCTTATCGTTAAATTTATTCCTTATCGTTTTACAGTGAATCCAACATACAGGGCCACCAGCTCTTAAATCTCTATAACCGGGTTTTTTCTCAAACCCCCATGGCAGTATGGCACTTCACTTCCAAGGCATGGACCCTGACGCACCCACGAAGCAGCGTGTTGACAAGGCCTGGGCAGGACTATGACTATGAAGAACCTAGCCAAGTTTCTGCCGCAGATTTGTCCTGATAAGCTCAGAACGTAAGTCCGGCCTGACCTGGGTACCGATCAAAGCTTTGTGCGTGGCCACCAAGTCTAGAGTCTAGAGGCCAACTCATACATCTCATACAGGCAGGCAGTTGTCTACGCGCAGCGTGGCGGGAGTCTCTGGCAAAGTGATCCGTTCTCCAATGCTGACTATTGTTCAGCGAGTTGGTCAAGCAGCTAAGGCACACATCCAATTGCAGCCCACGTGGGAGGTTGCCTTCATCGCCGTTGTCTGAACCCGGCGGTGCAAAATGTCAGCCGACTGCTGACTGAGCAACTACCGATAGGGGCAAACAATTGACCAGGCCTGCACTCAGTGCGCGATCGTCAGTGGTCTGTACTTGTCTGTGGCTGTTGCAGCACTCGTGGAAGCGCAGGCCCTCGTCCAAGTGATTACGCGGCAGCCGGCTTCACAGAATGCGCGTGGAAAATGATCAGCCCAAGCACCTTCCGAGCGGTGAACTCACATGTGCTTTGGATTCGGACGTGTAGGGGTTCTAAGGCGACCACCAGGAATTTCACCAAGAAGTTCATCCGCCAAACTAACCTTGGCCACTTTTAAAATTTGATTTGGCTTCGGGCTGCATGGCCTTGACCTTGAAGGCATCCAGCCGAGTTGCTCCAGGCCAAAAAACAAGAGGAACAGAGTGTGGATGCCCAAAGTGGCGGCTATGCCTGGGCACGGTTACTGCGTTTCCGAGACGAGACATCTGTCCAACTTGACGGCACTTGAGACATCTTGAGACATCTCGCCCGAGCCGATCACGAAACTTCAGAGGGCACTGGCTAAGTGGCACTTGTGGCACCTGCTACGGCGGGGCCGAGGATGCCAACGACATGTCCCCGGTGCCTGCCTGGGGGATGGTCTCTAGAGGAATCAATAAGGACGCCATCCTCGGTATGAGCTTTCAGTTTTGTACGACGAGTCGTCTGCTGCTTCAGCCGAAGGTCTGCCAGCCCAACAGCCATGGCAGGCAGGCGAAATAAGATCGGAGAAGGAAGGCATGGAGCATTGCCAGCGCCTCGGGGTGTAGACTCTCAGAGTTGAGGTGATCGCCCCGACGAACCACCGGGGAACGAACCAGAAGAATGTGGAGATACTGCCTGAACCGAATGGCGCTGTCTTCAACTCCCACGGAAGAAGGCGCTATTGAAAGCGCAGCTTGGATCGCCAAGGTGCGGCAAGTTTCCACAGAGGTTGGCCAAAATCCTGCACCAACACAGGGATGAGACAGGTGTTAGAAGTCTAAGCAGTTTGATACAGTCTGGAGGTCATGAGGCAATCCAATTGGCTTGCGCAAGGTCCTGTCCCACGACGGGCTCCCACGCTTGGACTTCTTCGGCCCAAAATCCATCTCCAACTGGCTCAGGGCCTTCCACCGTTGCATCGCCTCCTTGGCCACTAGTAGAAAGTGAGACGTTCATAAGCGTAAACCCGTTTTGCATCAGGACTTGTGCAATCGCCTGAACACCTGGACGGAAGGTCAGCACTCCTGACTGCACTTCCATACCCTGCTCAAGAAACTAGTACGGACGACCTCCAAAACACAAACTGCGCATTAACCGATTAACCCTAAACCCTAAACCGTAAATCATGGGCATATAGGCAAGAACACAACGGAGCCTCGCCAGTCTGTGGGTTTGCCAGGCCGAGGCAGTTATGCCACGCCAGGCGCTCACCCAAGCTGGAGAAGATCGCTGAAGAGCCCTGGCCATGCAGCCCCATCACATAAGTCAGCAGCGGCAGAAGAATATGATAGTCATAATATGCCATAATCATAGCCATAGTCATGCTGAACACAAAAATCAGCATAACAGTACGCAATATTATATACACATGCATGTAAGTGCTCTGAGTGGGAAGTTGCAGGGGCTGTGTGGGCCTCTGGCGACGGAGTTGTCGGCTCAGCTTCCGGGGAGTCCTCTAAACGGCAAAGTGGCATCTGGACGCCTTCTGGTGTTCCAAACCTGCCAGAAATCGCAGTCATTTTGCCCCTCGTCCTTCTCGGACTCCTCGGTGGCTTTCGCGGGTTCTGCCTCCTGCAAGCCATGGAATGGTCACCATCTGATTGACCCGAGATCTGCATGGCATCACCTTGCCATCCTCTTTCAGCAAGTCTGGCAACTTTGGGGCCTCAGCAGTTGATCCGAGTCATGGCCATGTGTCTCGTGTATATCACCAGTACTGATTCGCAAAGCTGCTGAGCATCCGGCATACATGGCCGCGCATGAACCCAGGAACAAAGACTTACCAAGCCTTGGAATCAGTTGTGCTGCACGATTTACAATTTGTGGCGCGATATGCTATGATGTGGCATGAAATCGACTGCTACGACGGAAGCGGTAGGAGCACGCAGACTGTGTGATACTATGTCATATCGGAAATCTGATGCCAACAGCTACGTGATTTAATTTCATCGCGTGCTTAGTCGGCAGTACTGCGGTACTGTGGCAGTTTGGTGCCAGGACACTCTTGCAGCTCTTCGAAGCTGCCTGTGGCCTTGGGTCCTCGAGAAGCTTCTTGTTTGTACTCTCCCTCTCGGACGGCAGCCTGCAGTTGCAGATTTTCTGTTCAAAAGAAACTTTACTTGAAAATTTCAATTTTTAAAATATAAGAAGAAAAATAATAGTTAAAGCTATATGATAATATGAAAGTTGGGAGTTTGGATTTGGTTACTCGAGCTTGATTACGTGCTTCACCTCTCACAGTGCTACTTTGTGGCAATTTACCAAGAAGCTAGTTCAAAGTAACGTGCTCCTCAAAGCTTTGCGATCGGGGTGAGCCTTCGGGTCTGAGTCTTTCCCTTGAATTCGACAGGCTGAGGGACTTAGTTTTGACGTGGAGAAGCTGTCACCTGCTTGGCTCGCAAATGAATAACTTCATGTCGTGGGCACGACAAAGACGCCAGCAAACCCGGGTTTATCACCGAGCATCCTACGCAGCACCTGCAACCCCGAGACACCAAACCCAAAGCAAAACCCAATCAAATGCTCAAACACTTGAAACCCGAAACCGTGCCGCCGTACCAGCGCCGGCTCCTGATGCTGCAGCGGCCGCCGTTTCGTCGGCTCGGGCCTGATGGACAAAACAAACGCCCGGCGGCACGAGGTCTTGCAAGAAATCCCTAAGTCGAGAGTTGAAACACAAGTCTTATGCGGGATTGAGATTTGGGTGCAATCCGTTTGTTGCTACTGGGTCGGGTTTAGGGTTTAGTATGGTTTAGTTCATGGTAAGTACACCTTGGCGCTCGGACTGGCCTGGTGAGCCTCCTGAGCTCGCAACATTCCGCGTGAAACACTTCAGTGCAGAATGTACATCGTGTAGGCTTAGCATCCGGTGCTATATGTTAGTCCCTGAACGCACAAGCAGCCTGTATGATGAAATTCGATGGTGAGTTCCTGCAACGTTTGAAAAGGGGCTTTCGGAGGATCGAATTCGAGACTCGAGTACAAGTTCCAGTGGTGCGGCCTCAGCTGCGCCGGGGTCTGCGTCTTTACACTGGATAGAACTCAACTTCCCGGTTTTTACTAGGGCCCTTCATATGGATCCTACTACTCGGTCATTGTTTGTGGCTTCTGGGGTTTTTGGCCCAATACGTCGCCTGCAATACCTGCAAGGCTTCGGAACGCACGCACAGCATCACGGAGACACAGGTGAACCCGATGTATCAGAAGAGCTTGTTCGAACTGAAGTACTCCTCGATATCGGTTGGGTTTTCGATCGTCACACTCAACAGCAAGAATGCTAGTAAGAAGTATGCAGCGGCCTGCTCCTTTTTGGCGGCCTTTCTCCTATCAGGCATCTTGCAATGCGTGGCTTCCAAACGAGAAGCTGGTGGTCTTGTGCGGTGGTCCTCTCGTTTCGCTGAGCATTTTTCGACATGTGTCTGGCAAAGCTTTGGGGCGAGGCACGCCCTATTCCCTAATAAGCCAAAGTCTGATTGCTCGTGGCTTCGGACAATGAATGCGCTCTGATCAAACGACCATATGAGAGCAGGCAACAACCTTCTCATGGACATTAGGCTGCTGCCGGAGGCTCCTGGCAAGACATCTTCTCAAGCACCTAGGCCATGCCGCAGGAAAGTACTACGCTGACACCTCTGCCTTCTTCAGCCCAGTAGCGGCTAAAACTTGAAGCAGGTCAATATCTTCGAGGGGATTTCACCGACACAGTCTTTGCTTTGGCGCCTGACTTGTTGCATCTCCCGATCACTGTTGCAGTATTGTTCCGTGCCTGAGAACCTCATATGCGCATATATGCCCCTTCAAACCACCTAGTCTGACAGCAAGCATCAGCAAACGGCAGCTGGCAATCAGCACTGTAGCCTACAAAAACACGCGGCAGGAAATCATCAACAAGCTGGCACAGGATTGCATATGCTTTGCATAAACACTCTAAGCCAGACGTGTACTACCTGTTCGCAGCCCATTCATCACGGACGTCCTCGCAAGATGAAGCTCAGAGCTTGGCGGACTGTGCTCTCCGCACATCGCCAGAACGACCTGTTCTGCTCAGCTACAGAAAGGAGAATTATGAAAGCCCAGGGGCTCCGGCAGTAACCCTTCAGCAACGCTGTGCAGACCTGCCACACTGCCGAGTGAAAATTGTGCGGAAGACCCGGTGCAAGCAAACTTTAAACTTGCCCATCGTGGCCACCACATTCGACCGAAGTCCAGCCGCCAGCATCCGCGAAAATGCTGAATCCTTTGTCTGGGACGGTCCGCTGCCCGGGCTTAACTGCAACGCTTGGCCCTTGGCAGCTCCAGCCATGTCACCACCTGGGTGAGCAAAGAACACATTGAGCTGCAAGTGCCACAGAAGCAGAAGCAACTCCAGGGATGCTTAAGTCGTAGGGGGAGCCCATGGAGCATAGATTGGTCCGTGTTACATGGCAAGGGTGGCAAAGTTCTTCGGCTTGACTTGTTGAGCTCCAGGCTGTTGACATATGCATTGATCAAGCTTGCATAGGCTTGCACACCTCAGGCTGTTTTACAAGCAAGCAAGCTGCCCTTTTGGAGACATGTCATAACACCATGGACACCTCGTGCTGAAGGCCAAACTCGGCTCGAGCCCTCGCTTCTCGATCTGCTCAAAAGTTCTGACGGCCTCACTGTCATAAATCAAGCATACTGGGCTTCGCGGGACATGGTGCGACGATGTTTTCATCCACCTCGGAGCATGATGCCCGGTGAGGCGCTGACGTCGTTCAGCCGTCGGCGGGAGGCGAAGTCAGCGATTTTCCTGGTGCTTGGGCTGCTAGCGGCTTTCGGCAACGACCATTCTGCAACATCCCACAACGAAACCCTTGTGCTTGCCTTGGGGCTTGGGCAGTGATGCTGCGGCAGACCGGACGGGTGACATGCACGACCCTGACGAGGGCCTAGGGGCTCACGGTCCTGATCAACTGCTGAAGCGCATCCGAGCCTTAGCTGTGATTGCTTGCGAATAAGGCATTTGTGCTGTAGCAAGGAAGGCAGACACGATTCGACGATTGGGCTGAGCGCTGCCTTGCTTCGCAGACTTGGAGGAAGCGGCCTTCTGACCTCGCGAGACGGCTGGAAATCTCAAGTAGACATAGAACACGAATTCCTCAAACCCAGCGGGCAGCACCAGCAGACGTGCTTTGGCCTGCATCATCGTCCTGGCCCCCGGGATCTGCAATACCACCAAGCTGACGCAATCTACTTCACAAGTCTTGGCAGTGGCGCAGATTCTGAGAAGCCCCTGGACTCCATGGGCTCGGGCTGCACAGGTGCGCCGCCAGACTCGTCAGTCTGGGCCTTATCGTGGCCGTGGCCAGCATTGCCCAACCCTTGATCCTCCAATATACTCACCTAATCACTCATGCTCAACTACGCAAGACTGTAGACTTTCCGAACACAGCATGCGATGCTATACTAAACAAAAGACTAGGCTAAACTAGACTCTGTATATGGTCGTATACCCATGTTTCTCCAGCCTACTCCACGATCTACGGTGCCAAAAACAGTAGCCGCAGCTCAAGGAACCCGAAGGGCTCGGGCTGAGCCGGCTTGCCAGGACCAGGAGTCCCAAGCCTTCCTCGGCCTCGATGTTCCGCCTTGCCTGGCTCCCAACAGCACACGAGACTCGGAGTTCCAGAGGGCTTAGGGCTTTCGAGTCTTGCAACAAAAACAAAACTGCCTACGTGCGCTGCGAGTGGCGTTTAGTCACGTCTTTTGCACATGGGATACACTCACACACAACTTCGCATAAAGAGCAGCAGCCCTTGGGGCAAGCTGATCGAGGCATAGCCTGAAGGCACGGCGCACTCATGCCACCCACCCGATTTCACCAGAAGCAATGATTTAAGAATTGAATGACATCTTGTAGACTCTTGGGGGTCTTTGGCACATGTGCGTCAGCACCATCGCTAATTAAAGACACGCGGCCGAGAAGCCATCTGGTAATTTTAAGCCTCATTCCTTACCTTGATGCTCTGCTTCTAGTAAACGATGACTGCAAAACAGCCCTGCCGGCCACAGCTGCTGCACGAGCAACATGTCAACGCCATGCGTTGCTATGCTGCTCCCGAACAGCATGGCACTCAAATCCTTTCGTCCCCTTCGCCTGCAGGCTAGATTCTTGAGCTTCCAGCATTTAAGCGAGCTGATGATTGCATGTTGCCATGAAGATGGCATCGGAGCAGTGGCCCAGCCTGACGACGAGGTCATAATCGATGCCTTCGGCATCTTGACGACCTGACTCACCGATTAGTATCTGCAGCGGTCTCGAAACCTTCCGCACGGAGTGCACCTTCTTCTTCGCTTTGACTTTGGCAGTGCCTTTGTGGGTTGCAGCCTGTGCAGTCACTGCTTCCGAGTATGCATGGGCTATTGAAGAAGCCTGCCGTGCCTGGCTGCTTCCACTGATGCGCTGCAGCTGGTTTGTCAAGTCCTTCGGCTGATCAGCTGCAAGTGCAGTGGGCATCGGCATGCCGGGACGGTCAGCTGCTTCCTTCGCAAACCTTGCCGGTCAAGTCTAGTTTGAGTCACGATGTGCAGATCTTCCAGACAGCCGCGACCGCCCGCACCACCAACCGAACCAAGTCCTTCAAAGACGTCTCCGTTTTTCGGAAACGATCATCGATTTTCACTCGGACCTGCCAGGGCACTGCAGGTTATGCTGCCCCACTTACCGTTGGTTCGTAGGGAATGGAAGAATGGTTTTTGCCTCTTGCATGGCTGATGGATCGCGAAGCAAGGTTGATGGTATACAAGATGGAATGGAAGAATGGTAGTAATCGTAGTTATAATTGTACCCCATTCCTCCATTCCCTACCCTTTTTGCAGCAGGCCTCGTTGTCCCATTCCCTACCCTAAAATCAAAACCCTTACTGTCGTAAACCCTAAACCCCATTCCTCCATTCCCTACTAACCAAAGGTAACCCCAATGGAATCTCCGGAACTTAATCCGCCTGGGTCATTTGGCTCTGGAGCATCTCTTGGGTCGGCAGACCTGCTCTCCATGGATCTCCCTACATATATATATATATAATATAGTAATAACTATTATTATTATTATATCTTTTTTATTATATATATATATATATCATAATATACGCTACGTATCATGTGTGGCACTAGTACTACAATACAATACAATCTACGAATATGGGACGTGAAAGGGGACTCGAATGTGCCAAGGCGCCGCTCGAGAGGGAGCCCTGAAACAGCAAGCTGACTTGCTTTTCGATTCTCTCCAAGCCCTTCGTCAATATCACCTCAGTCACGGAACGGATCAGCATGCTCGGACCCGTGGCCGTGACCGATCAACAGACTGTCAGTGTGTCGGCCCAAGCACCATATCTTTGGCATTCGCGAGGCCGGAGAGAGACTGCATGCCACCCATGAACTCGTCCTCAACTGAGCCCCGTTTTGAAACCTTCTTTGCTCTTTCTGAAAGCACTGGGACTGGGCCAGTTGCCAGGCTCAGCTCGCCCTCACCATCCTTGCAGAAGAGCAGGGCTCAGTACTGGAGCAGCTATGGGAGTTTCCGAAACTTAGGGGTACATTTGGGGGTCCTTAGGGTACGATACTAGGGTCCCCCATTTTCGGAAACTCCCAAATGTCAAGGGCAGCAGTTAACCCCAGCCATTCCCATCCCCCCCCCGGCAACACCGTAATTGGTGCATCCAAGTCTCCGTGTCCAAGAGGGTGAAAAGCTGCAACAAAGCATCTTCGGTGAGCCCCATGACGATGAGCTTGTTGCGGACGCTCTGTGGGCAACGCAGGCAGAGAACAGAACACTGAACGTTGGAGTGACACAAACTCATTGGAGATCACACTAAATCGTGAGACACGTCACATCAATGTCGAACGCGTTGGTGAACTCGTCCAGGGTCACCTCTCCGTGCGACAGCAGAAGGAAGGGTGCAACAGCCGGTCAAGGCCGCACCTGTCCGCTCCCGTCTTCATCAAGCTCGATGAACATGTCCTGTCCGGCAGGCGATGGCAACGGTCAATAGGTCGAGAAAGCCCGAAAGCCTGGTTCTGCCCATCGCCATGGCGTGCATGTGCGCATGTGCCGATGTGTGTATATATATACATATGCTATATTCATTTATCATTTATCACAGCCATGCGCGAAGTTGTCTACCCTGACCATCCCTGACCACGTCCTTGAACTCACGCATCTCCTGCTCTTTCTGAAGCTTCAACCTCGGAGGTGCGCACAGCCCTAAACCCTCGACGATGATCAGAAGGGTGCCCATGCTGCCATGCCACCACAGAAGAGATGGATGCATGGCTGTGCTTTGGCAGTGGCCGCTCTCTATGAACACACATTTGTTTATGTGTTGCTGCCCGTTCTTTTGCTCAGCTTTTGTGCCAGGTTTGCGAAGAACTTTTCTGTGTGCATAAGAACGCCTACGACCTAAGCACAAATTTACAGGTAGAATACTGAGTACGGTAGAGTATATGAGGCCAGCACGCGCTCAGCAACAAACAAACGACCTTCCATGCTCGCACACCCATAAACAACAACACACAGCATTGCATCCATGCCATTGACCTCTGCTTTCTAGCACATTATGTCCAACGACTTAAAGCTATTTTTGCGCATAGGCGGCTCTATATACATGCACGCATGGTAAAAGAGCATACAACAGGCAGTTTATCGCTACTATATCTATGCGCTGCTGAAGGAAAGGAGACGGCCCTTCCGCAGCATTGAAACAGGTGGCTGCCTGGCGAGGTCCGCCTCATCAGCCTTTGAAGTCTCGAAGGCTTCGTTGCAAATAATGGCCGTGACCAAGTTCAAGAGAACCTCGGCTCAAAAGAGCTCTGAAGATGTGAGATCCAGGTTAATTGTCAAGCGTAAACTACTTGATATCTGCATTCTCGGGAAGGGCAACAAGACGAGACGGCCGAGTGCGAGTCTCAAGAGAGTGCGTTTCGATTCTGAGAAGTAGGGCCAAGTAGGGCTTGGGTGATTGAAATCAGGATAGCCAGAGTTTACGGTCGCTCTGTAGGAGATTCGAACTGGAGCCCGTGCCCACTGCCACATTACATGAAGGAACCGTGTGTTCAGACAAGAGGCAAAGGATGCACAGGCTGCGAAAGTCCAGAGGAAAATCCTTGCCCCATGCACCGGTGAAGCGCGCAAGAAATGGCAAAGCGCAGCTCAGGCCAAAACCAGATGTATGGTTGGTGTGCAGTGAGCTCATCCATGATGCCCTGCGCATCATCACCGTGCATGAACCTGGCGATGCACTGCACGCAATCTAACCACAACATTGGCTCGATCAGAGTCTTTGCGTCAACCATTCGCACCAGCATCAACGCAGAAGACCGACCTTGTCAACGTCAGCATTGCAAACCAAAGGCCTGACAGGGACAAGCCATGGCTCCTGGTTAACAAGTCAGTGCAGCTTTGCAGGCCCCAGCTTCGCATGATGCCACTGTGCTGCATGACCGACGATGCCAGAGGCCCTGGCCAAAGAAACGAGACTGTGCCACCTTCGAGTCCTCGGCAAAGCGCAGCTTTGCGCAAGCAGCCAGAGAACTCGCCATCTCTCAGCCGATGACTTCTTCCGCACCGCTGTAGTCGGCTCTGGCAATCAGATCAACGGCTGCGATGCCAAAAACAAACCTCGGGAAGGAATCAGCCGGCTTCATTCACCCTTTACAGCTCCCAGTTTCGTGGTCAAGGGGCAGAGTGAAGACGATAAGAGTCATGGCAGAAGCTAGAGTGCCTCAACGATGTGCTTGGCGCAAGTCTGGCTCAATCCCACTGTCAAAAACCAGAGTTATGCAGCCACCAGCAAGTGCATCCCCGCTGCCGCCACTCTTCAGGAGCCCGCGAACGAGCTGCCAGAGATCTTGCATGACGGGAAGGCTCCTGTCCCGAAAAGACCACACGTTGATGCATCAACTATGCATGACATGCCTTGTAAGGACGATTGGGTCTGAATGTGCAACCCAAGGCACCGAAAGACTTTTACCTGGTGATGCATAGGAGTGGCATGATGTATCAACAGCTGCAGCAAACAGCAAACCCGTTTGCATCAAAAGGCCAATCTCAGCAAACGCAGCATTCGCACGATCCGGATGGTCTTCCTCGGCTGGGGAACGTTCTGCTCGCGTCTTCTCTCTGAACGTGGCCCTCCCTCGAAAATGTCTCCCTCATTTCAAAAGGCACGGCGTCAGGAAGTCGGCCGAACCGGCAAAAATGGGCTGCAAGAACCAGACAGTCAGCACGCCAGGAACCCAGACCTGAGAGAGTGGCACAACCAAGAGAAGACAAGCACAAGCACAGTGGCGACTCAGTTCATGCAACTTGCTGGCCACCTGCCGCTAGCCTATTCGTTAGTCAAGCTCACGATAGCACACCTGATAGCCATCGTCTGAACTTTGCTCTGCGAAACCGTCATGTAGCAGCTTAGGGGCAATGAAGGTGTCCAGCAGGTTCTCCATGGAGCGGAACCAGGGCAGGCCATAGACTGCCACGCGGGTGATCCATTCCTGGGTCTTGTAACATCAACTTCACCTCTGAGTCCCTTGGGGGTAACTACTCCGGTCAAAGACCTTGCGCTCTTTTCTGTTCGGAACGTCGGTCCGGGCCAAGACTCTTGAAGAAAGAAAGCTGTTAAGAAGCTCTCCGAGAAGTTGATCAGCATTGGCAGATCTACCTGGTCAACCTGAAAGCCCAGAAGCAGTCCATTGCTAGGCGAAGTCTGGACGCGTGGCCTCCAGCGTCATGGTGACGGTGCTGAAGATGATGACCAGCCCAATGCTAAGCTCAAAGACATCGGACTCGACCTTGGCTGGAATTCTCGGTTGCACATCCAACAGCAGCTGCAAACCAGAGAAAATGAAAGGTCGCCGGCTTCTTCACATCTTGCCGAGACACGAAAGAGACCAGCACAGACTCGAACTCCCTCGGCGACAGGAGTGCGGAACAGAATCTGGAATCGAATGATCTCGGGCAGCCAAGCTGCAGCCTCTCTCCACCGGAAGCTGAGATCCTGCGGCTCTGTGAGCGAGCTTGCCTCGCGGTGCACTGCAGCTGTGGCAGACAGGCATTCGCCATCACCATCGGCTCGATGATTCCCGATCCCGGACACAACCGCACTTTTGAAACGAGGTGCCGAACACGATCTTGAGTGATGGTGTGCCGCGCTTTCGCCACACGCTCTTTCTGCAATTGCTTCTGGTCAACTTCCTTATCAATGATGCAACACTCACTCCGTGACTGTACCGGGGAACCATGCTTTTTCTGGCGAGGCTCGAAAGCGGGCGAACCTACCAGGCTGGCTCGCTCGACATCCCTCCTCAGGTGGGCATTCCCAAAGAGGCCTTCGGACGACTACTGTGAGCGTATCGCGGAACCCAAATTGCTCCAAGGCTGCGCTTCGCTCTGACTGCGTCGAACAGGCCCTGCATCTGGCCTGCGACACCGCTTCCCGACAGAGGCATAAGCAGTGATCCGAAATTCTGGGCCCTAGGCTCGAGCATGAGAGGAGGGACGGGCAGACCACGCTTGAGAGAAGCTGCTGGAAGAGAAACGTGAAAGTCAGCACAGGCTTCGTGACCCGCCCCACTCTGCATGTTATCATGGCATTCGGAAACGAGTGCGGCTGACAGCATGCAGCGGGTCCTTGCCTGCTTCCACGTCGCTTAGGAACCTTGCTGATAGGGAAGGCTGCGAATCACGTGCGCTCTTTTGGAGGGATAGAGGCCAGAGCCGAACCCATCGCAGCTGCGAATCCTTCCCAACGTCGCAGACAGGACTCCGCGCCTTGGCCGCAAGGCTTCGACCATAGAATCAGTCATTTTGACACACGCCCGTCGGGCCCTGGGGCGATGACTTGCTTTGCTCTCCAAGGCTATGACTGCCTGGCCTTGGCTAAAGAAGGACCGGGGAGGCTGGGAGGCTTGTCTTCGATGCTTCGGTGTCGGAGCGAGCGATCAAACTTGCGCGGGGCACCTGCTTCTGCATCAAGTCGCACCGACGAGTGTTCCTCAAAAGGGTTCGATCGAAGGAGTTTGTTGTGGTGGCAGAGGGGGGCCGAACTTGGAACCGCACCACCTCATCACCAAGGAAAGCGCGAAGGCTCTTGGCACCTCACCCATGTCTCACGGTATCTCATGGCAGGTCAATGGTAGAATCTGCGTGGAATTGCGGTTTGTAGGATATTGGCGAAATGCTACCGCGTGTTTTCGCGTTGGGTGTCTCTGAGTTGGGCTGCGATTTCGGGAAAAGGTGATCCTCGCCGCAAAGATACCTTCAATCAATCATCAGCTCGGGCAGCAGCTGGTGCCACTTGGCAGGTCAGCCAGCCGCACCTCTTGCTAAACAGTCGTTGGGGGAGTAGAGCGACGATGGAGTAACATTGCGTTTTCATAGACATCCACAGAGAGGGTCAGCAAACACGATGTAGCTGCAGCTGCCTCCCAGCGACCATCCGCTGTTTCTTCAATGTTACCATCCCGCCTGACGCATCGTTCCGGATTCTGTCTCAGAAATCAGCACCGGCGGTCAATACGAGGGCCATGCGGCACGGTGCCGCCAGAGCGGGTGCCAGCTTCTTGCTGGGCCTCGGCTTGCCCATGCATTTCCGAGCACATGGGCTTTCAAACTTCAGCATGAACTGGCTTGGACCAAATACCCAATCAGTGCAGAATCTACTGTAGCCCACCTCCGGGTGTGGAGCCTTCCTTGCAACTTTGACCTCAGAGTGGTGGCAAGTTCCTTACAATGTGCAGCGCGGGGAGCGAGGAAAGCGGCTCAGCATGCGGCTGGCTGGACTTGAGGGACCAGCTGCAGACCTTGATCTTGATTCCTGCCATTTCGCTGTGGACTCTTTGCACTGTATGGGGGGCAAGCTTTCGCACGGGAAAACTGCGTCTCTCTCGTGGTCTATGTCGATGATAGCTCTGCGTTAGACAGACAGCGAACAGACTAAGCGATTGCCATGGCCTGCCGGAGGAAGCCTTGCGCTTTCCCCGCATTCCTCAGACCCCAAGGCTGACAACTAAATGTCCCTCGTCCAAGCAAACGGAGGCCTCGGGATGCGCTTCCGAGCGCCGCTACTCACCATGGGCCAGGATGGGCCAGGTGTACAGTGTACTGCCTACGTGGGTCATGTCGACGAGGCTGAGCCAGACTACAAGCGACGTAGCCCTCGACTATCTGATCTAACTTTCTTCAGAGGCTGATCTTGCACCAGTCATCTACTCCTTCGAGCCATTTACCGCTGGGCAAGGTCCCCTTCGCGAGAACAACTACGAGAGCAAAAGCTACCAGCATGCTGGAAACCGCACCTTTGCCCCGAACCTCGCCAGGAACAAACACCAAAACGAAACTGTCCGTCTCAAGGTCTCAAGAGACCTGCTCTCTGCTTCGGGTGTCTTAGTCTTTGTTTCACGATTGCACCACGCTCTCGCCATCTGCCGTTCTCTTGGAGATCCGGTGAAACAGGTGCGTGTGCTACAGGCCAACTGATGCCCAAGCTGCTGACATATGGTGAGTCGTGATGGATGACTTTACCCTGTGAAGACTTCTGAGAAACTGCGGAGGCTCAGAGCACGAAGCCGCGAGGCTGTGAGCTGCCCCAGGTTTAAGGGCTTTCAAACAGTGGGTGCATACGGCCCAGAGTCGTAAAGAGCACTGGGAGACTCACTACTGCTTTCCGAAGTTATCCCATCTTGTCCCGCTGCTTTCCCTCTGAGCTGGAGCACTGACTGCTCGACCTCTGCGTGGGAAGCACGGCCCAGTCGGATACAGCATCACTGGAGGGATCGGCGAGGTCGGGACTGCAGAAGACATTCATGTAGGATGCAGTGACCGGAAGTCACGTCCTTGTCAGACCACGGTTTGCACCTCAAGAGATGATCCGCACATGCGATCAAGAACCAGACAGGGTGCCTTGGTTTTATCTTCGTCTCGCTCCCGGCGATTGTGTGCTAGTAACTGTGCAACTGTCCATGAGAGTTGCTTTCGCGATGTGGGGCCACAGAAGTGGGCATGGCTTACCAAGAGCATGTGAATGCAAAATACGCCGCAGGGTCCTGGCACCTTCAGACTAAAAACCTGGCGCAGGTTGACGTCTATTTCAAAGATTGGGATTCTCAACCTAGCTGTCTGCTCCGATCAACGGCCGGCTCTTCGGAGACTTATTACTCTGAGATGCTGTGAGGGTTGCCATAAGTGCGGTCCAGAGATCGCTGGTGCCCCGCATGCTTCGCCGAAAAAAACAGCAAGCGCCTTTTTGACGGGTCCGCAATTCTACGCGGCAAAGAGTTAAAGACAAAAGACATTCTACGCGGCCCACAGGCCAGGCCCCCAGAAACATCAGATCAAGACGGTATGCATGGGCGGCCCCTCGGGGCCAGAGCCTCACTGTTCGGAAGCTCACTTGCAACTGTACACCGTGATTTGTGGTCTTGTTGGACTTGAAGTTCAAGCTTCGTCATGGCATTTAGGATGAAGGCTCTGAAGCTCTTCTTTGAGACGATGCCCTCCTCGTCAGCATTCGCCTGTATGGCAACGTGACATGCCATCTCTTGTCCCAGAACTTGGCTCAAATCCTCCAGCGTAATCTGGCCCTTGCCGCGAAAGTCGAAGAAGCTGAACAACTCCTCAACGCTTTTGTCCGACGTGATCTGTGTTGGCTTCATTGTTGCAGCGACCCAGTCCGTGTACTGGATCTTCTCGTCCATGTCAGGGTCTAAAGCACTGAGGACATCATCCTCTTCTGGGCTGCGGATACGCAGACCTGCCGATGCCAGGGCAGAGCGAAAGCTATCTCGGGTGATCCAGCCAGAGTTGGAAGAGTCGAGGGATGTAAACACGGAAGTGAGTTCCTCGACATCTTTACCGTTCGCCTCGTGTGCAGCGACGGTCAGGAGGGCCCGTTCGAAACGGGAGAACTTCGAGTAGGACAGAATGCGCTCCAGAAGACACTTGAGCTTATCGGCTTTGGCCGGCAAGTGGCCCAAAGGCGAGTCGGAACTCTCGCTCTCAACATCACTGAGTCCTTGACTGAGCCCCTCGGGAGACTGCAGCCAGGATTCACTCAAAGCCTCCTGGGCGTTTAGGCGATTCAGCGGCTCCTTGGCCAGGAGCAGCTTCACGAGGCGCTCGGCATCCTCGGAGACCCCCGCGGCCTTTAAATACGACGCGCGCAGAGGGCCCCGGGTGATCCGCTGGTAGGCATCTTCAGGCCCTGAGGCGGAGTTGCAAAAGGGGTGCTCATTGGTCAGAACAAAGAAAATCATGACCCCGAGCGACCAAAGGTCACACTCGAAGCCATAGCTGTACAAGGGATTGTGACTTTTTAACACCTCCGGCGCTAGAAAATATAGGGTGCCCACTACCTCGTTCATCCAGGTGTTTGCTGTGCTTCCGGCCCGCTTCATGTTAGCAAGGCCGAAGTCTATGACCTTCGCCATGCGACCTGTCCGCCTGCCCCGGCATTCCGTGAGCAAGCAGTTTTCAAACTTCAGGTCCCTGTGCGCGATGCCTTCAGAGTGGCAGTACGCCACCGCTCGCGTGACATCGCGGAACAGAAGTCGAATTTCATCCATGTCATCCACGAGTGGGTCGAGGTCACCCAAATTGCCGCCTGTACATATCTCCGTGACCACATAGATGGCCTTGCGGTCCTCAAAATACTCATAAAGCTTTGCAATGTTAGGGTGGTCCAGCTGAAGAAGTGCGCAAACTTCGTTCAAGATCCTCTGCAAATCCTCGAGTTCTGAAGGCTTGCGGATGAGCTTGATGGCTCGTATCTCTCCGGTCAAATTGTGTTCCATTCGGAAGACTTGCCCGAATCCCCCTGCCCCCAATGGGACTGCAGAGTGGTAACAATTGCTGAGGCGTCGAGCTGGATCTGGACACAGCAGTAAGGTATGAATGTCCTGTGTGCCCGCACGTTCTCTCAGCACTCGTCTCTTAATCGCTTGCGACAGGAATTGAGAAGGCCGGCGGCTACCACCCCGAGGGCTCCGCAAGAGTTGCAGGACCTTGTCTGGGCAGCAGCAAGCAGTCATGGCGCAGATTGGGATGGCCCTCAACTTCTTGAAGGTGTCGACAAGCTACCATCTGCCGGGCTCCCTGGCCCGGCGTCCAGGCTTGAGCCCACTTGCTACAGTAGCTCCGTCTCCCCTCTACTCCTCGCCGTGACCAAGCAAGGAAAAAGGAGCGGTCCGAAGACCTTCAGGAACAATCTGCTATATATTCTAGTAGCGTAATATGAAAGCAAAACAGAAATGAGAGGTACAATATTATATATATATATATATGTATATATATAGATATATATATATATATATACATATGCATATGTGCGTGTGTAACTAATTTAGAATAACTGATCATACATGATCTCCCCTCTCTCTTTTGGCGATGCTCTGCTCGCCTCTTGGAGGCTCCGAGCATGGGCGTCTCCCCGGAAGAGGCCCTTTTGGGGGGCTTCTGATGAAGGAACCTGATTAAGAAACTTATGTTGGGTTTTTTTTGGCCCAGGGTTTCTGAATTAGGTTCCTACACTAGCAATTTTGGGAAACGCTAAGGAACGCTTTGAGCGGCTTGAAGCGTCTCAGCTATCGACAAGATTCAACGTTCTGTACACACCAAGCAATCCTCCGAGCTACCAAAGATTGCAAGCGCGCTTGAGCACGTGAGCGCCATCCCCTCGATCTTCGAGTTCGAAGCGTCGGGGAGGGCTCGAATTCTAGCAGCCTTGTGCTTCGAGCAGGGCCATGAAGAAGCCCATAACCTCCGTGCCAACTCGCCTTACCACTTTCTGCACAAAGACTTGGAACCAGTCCTTGGCGCGAGGTAGTCGCGAAGTTAAGGTTAAATCATGCTACATCTATGCAAGGATATTCTCCACCTTTGCATGCTAGGGAAATCTGCGCCTAGACATTCAAGGGCAGCGATGCTCGGGCTGCTGCCAATGTCAAGCCCGCGGTGATTCGCAGGCCCTGGCCAGGCATATCACCTGGAGCTGCAGGACTTCACGATCGTTGCCGATGCCTTGCTTAGTCGAGCCAGGCCGCACTGCAGCTGTATGGTGTCATCGAAGATCGACTCGAATATTCGTTCTTGGACGGCAATCATGCTGGAACTTGCTTTGTGCTAATCTCACACATCGGCACCAAGCAGGGCACCAACTGAATCCCACAACTGCACTGCATGCTGACAGTATGCTGACGGTTCTGAATTCAGAAAGCCCGATCCGTCTAGCAGCAAGCCCTGCCGGCTTTGTGCAGCCTCGGTGCTAAAGCGCCGAAACTTCTTCCGATGGGCAGGCAAAGCTTCCTTTGCATCATCCATGAAGTGACCCAGGTCGGGATTTCGGATGAACACCTGGGTCAGAGTGATAAAATACAAAAGCGACTTTGAAGGTATGATGGGGTATGGTTCGGTAGCACATGCCGTTCCATTCATGCGAGAGTCATATTGACCCTTCGAATAGCCGGTGGCATAAAGCCTGAACACCTCGGGTGCGGAAGCATTGCGTATCTGCGCGTCTGCCTGCGTCTTCCTCGGTGTTGCCTGAAGCCCCTGGCTCTCAGGCTTCTCAGGCACAGACGCGCTTCACGAGCGACTGAATGTCGCCGGCAGTCTTGTCCTCCTGCCCAAATGGAACGGGGGAAATTCTGCCAGGGCCACCCGGCCGCCGAATGACGGTTATGTGCGATTTTCGACGCACGCCCACACTGCGCTCTTGGTCGGACGCTTCAGGCTTCGGCTCCAGCCCGGCCATGTCACCATGTCACGGTCCGGCCAGGCTGCGCCCATAGCATGGATTTAGCCAGTCGTACAAACATATGTATGTGACCCCAAGGCCTGATCCGAGAGTCTCTGTCACGGAGTCTTCTTGGATGCCCCAAAACGAAACTCTTATGGAACCTGTGCCGACATCTGAACTCCCCGCGAAAACGCTCCTCCACTTTTTCCTCAAGGAAAAGAAACAGAACGTCCTAGAACTGACTCAACCCTCAATCCACATGAAGGATAGTCCTCAATGCCCATGCTGCTCATCTCATCATCAAGCTCGGAATCGGAGCTTTCCTCTGCCTGCCACGCTGTCAGGAATGGCGGGTCGTCGAGAGGCAATCTGGGTATCTGTCTGTTGACGGATGTGTAACTTTTGTATATATATATATATATATACACACATAAGTTTGCATGCACAATCTTGTTTGTGTGTGTGATATGTTTTTGCTAACGCGCACCTTAGCGACCATGGTGTTTTGGCATAGTTTGAAGGTTTGGGGTCCAGGGTTGGGGGTCCACTCGACCACGTCGTCGTAAACAGCACCACCACCACCGACCACCGCTGCCATCGTCCTCGTCGGCAGCATGCACTCTAAAGTACTCGGGCGCATTGTGTACATTTGCCGTGTGCCTGCTTCTGCTATACGTTGGCTCATGGCCATGGCGTTCATACACCTTCTCTTGACACATGCTCATGGATGTCAGCTGCTTCTTGGCTTCAGAGCTCTACCGCACATTCTTCCATGTTGCCAGCCGGCAGCTCCGACTTCTTGTGCTGGCTGTCCTGCCTCCTGGCCTTCGTCTTGCTGGTTCGCAAGCAGGGCATCGCCTTGCCTGCGAATCTGGGCGGCTTTGCTCGGTTCTGCTTCGATGATGATCACGATGCATGGCGTGCCTCTTGCCTGACATCTTGGGCTTTGTACTTGCTGCCATTTCTTTCCGCTGCGGCTTTCCACTCAGGTTCTGACAGACCCCTTGGACGGTGCTGCGATCCTCGCGCTTCATGCGCTCTTTTACGAATCCTCGGTCAACCTTGCAGGCGCCTTCCGTTTGGACGGTTTGGGTTTCCTCGGCGACTGCTCTGGCATGGGTCTACTCCAGTGTCTAATTACTCGCAGCCACTTCAGAGAGATGCGCAGCTTTTCAATTATCGCTTGGTTTCTGCCATGAAACAGCGATGGGGTCTGCTCGATCAGCTCTGGAGGCATCTGAAGCACTATGTGCCGCACACCCTGGCGTTGAAAAGGCCAACAGGGTCTGGCCTCAAGCTGAATCCACGGCTCTTGCAGTACTGCTTTTCTATTATGTTCCGGTTCAATGCTCAGAAGCAGCTAAAGGACGGAACTCAGTCGGCTGGCCGACTCCAAAAACAAGAACTACAAGAACTGAGAAAAAACGACACAAAAAGGAGTGCCTACAGAAATCCGCTTCGCCAACCTACAAAATATACCACGAAAACCAGTGTTTTGTTGCTTCGGCGAGCAAAAGCCTGGTAACACTGGTGTATTCGAAGCATCCGACCGCAAGCCGTGTAGTCAAGCCTCTGCACAAAACCACACGTTTACCAACATGTCCTGAAAACGCCGCCACCATGGATGGTGCTAAACCACTACGGTCACAAAGGGGCGCGTTACCTTTATGGATATGTATATATATATACACACACCTATATACACATACATGTCTCTCCACAAATATGCACACATACTTTCGCACATCAACGAGCAAGGGCAAAAATACAAAAAAACGAACCCTAAACAAAGAGACATGCATATACAACTAGACCCGCCTACCCACTCACCCACCCAGCCCCCTAACCCCACCCCACACCCCACCCACCCACCACCCAAACAGAACAGATATACATGCAAGTCTCCTGTATATCTGCTAATGGATAGCTAAGTAGTGATAGTGAGTCATGCCATAACAACACGCCGCCCCAGGGAAAAATACCTCCTAAAATGAGACGGCCCCTGACCAAGAAAGCAGTGGCGTCGCCTTGCCATGCGTGTAGGCAACCTTCAGCCCAGAAGTTGCCTGAGCCGTAAAAGCTTTAACATGACGGGATGGATCTATAGCCAAGAAAAACGACAGCATGTTATGATACCACGTCTAAAGTCTATTGAGTCTATTCGTGTGGTGTTATATATATAGATATACATATATATATATATACATATATATATATACATGTACACACCTATATATATGCATATATATATATATATATATATATATATATATATATGTATATACATATACATGTGCATATACATATACATACATGCGCACTTTCAACTGGACATAAATGCTTGTCCCAACATTCACGGGCACATGCTGCATGTATGCATTTATGAATGAATGAATGAATGAATATAAATACGTGTGTATATATATATATATATATATGTATATATATATATATATATGTGTGTGTGTGGTGTATATATATATATATGCACTCATGCTGCGTGTATGTAATACACACCTAACATAGGTATACATACATACCGACCGACATATCGCGAGAGAGAGAGAGAGAGAGAGAGACAAAAGGGAGTCGGGGGAGAGTGGAGGCGCGCATCGTTATGCATGCGAAATCTGCATACCGTACATGTACCTGTCTAGATAGATGGGCAGGTAGACAGATAGATAAGATCCATAGATGGTAGATGCATGGAAGGGTGGATGGATGGATGGATGGCTGGCTGGGGTGGGATGGGATTTGGATGGATGGCGTGAGGCATGGGATGATGGATGGGATGGGATGGATGGATAGATCCACAGACTGCTACGTAGATACAAGCTGCATGCCTCTGTATGTGTGTGTGTGTGTGTGTGCGTGGTTGTGTGTCTGCCTGTCTTCATGCGCGCATGTATGCATGCACGCACGTGGGAAGCGATGTATCATGTATGCAATGATAGACTCGCTCGACCGGCAGTGTGCGTAGTTCGAACGACATGCAGAGCATGAAACATGCGGCACTTGACTTAACATGGTATGGTTCGAGAGACTGAGAGATGTTACGTATTGGTAGTATGGATTGCTGGTGATTACCTTGTTGCTCCAGGTCTTGCATCAATGCCCAGTGACATTGCCAACTTCATCGGATACACTCTCTGCCCCGACTGCAGAGTGGCTTTGGGACTCTCCAGCTGCTCTGGCCAGCAGATCAATTGGCTCGCTTTGGTACTTTCGCCGATTTGCACCCGCATATCCTCTGGGATCACACATGGACGCTCGTGACCGTATCTACTGCTTCGCCTGTTTTGATTGTGCTGCAACTCTTGGGAGGTCCTGAGAAAGACTCTGATCCGGTAGGCCCTCCATCCAAATCCTGTGCGGAAATGGAAGATGAGAGGCCAGCTCGTCCAGCGGCGCGGCCATCCTGCAGCGAAACGAGAACAAGCAGCATGTGAAGCGGCGGAATTCATCCTGGAAGTTCTGGCCTTGGCATCGGCACCAGCATCACGACCAGCATCGCCGCCAACAGTGTTACCACCAGCACCGGCACCACCGGCAGGAGCACCATCAAGTCGCCCGCCCATGTTGTTCCTTCGCCCGTCCTTAGACTTCGCCGAGTTTGCCTTCCTCTCCAAAAATCTTCTGTATGTCAAGAAGCCAGATCTCGGGTGCTTCCAGACAGCCTTGCGAGGAGGCACTTTGTGGCACTGTGCTCTCACCGGCCATGTCCTACCACGATTCGCCTGAGCACCCGGCAGATCAGAAGGCGTTGAGCCGAATGCATCTTCAGAGCTGTTCCCAGGTCCATCCAATCTGGAGGAAGTTTCGGCCTCAGCTTGGCTTTCACTAACACATGACAGCAGCCAGACGGTGGGAGCATTCTTATGAGTGCTCTTGGTTTCGCCAGGCGGAGAGTGGACCTGACCCTTAACCTATCAGAGCATAGTGGGCGATGGCGTGTACCTCTTGGCCAAGCCGCAGAGCCCGTGCCTGGGTTCATGTGCCTTGGCCCAACAGTGGCTAAAGTCTTGAAGTCTTTCTGAGGCTGACAAGTTTTTGCCACATGTTAACACACTTTTCGACCCAGCCTGCGATCTCTTTCTTCTGCTTGTCCATCCTTGGATGCCTTGGATGTCAGGCACAAGACTGTCCGTAATCGAAACTCGGGACTGCAGGGGGCTGACTGCAGACGGACGGAAACGGAATTCTAGAACCTGCGTGGTATTGCCAATCCTTCGATACTATGCACTGGAAGCAAGCCTAGACGTGTTGCATAACCTGTAACTGTACACCTTCGGAGCGAAATAGCACTAACTACGACGGTACTGCCTTGAGTGTCTTTGTAGATCAACATGCAAAACTCACTCCTAGCGGTCCTGTTGGGACTTCGCCTGGAGGCCAAGAGGCCGACCGATGCCCGTCGCCATCAACTTGAGAAGTACCCCTCGGACCGCCGACACCGTCGCCGCTGACACCGCTGACACCGCTGCCCGAGCCCGAGCCCGGGCCGTGACTTCCGTAACCAGGCCCAGACCGCCCAGGCCCAGACCGCTGTTGCAGGTCGCCCTCAGCGTCTCCACCAGGAGCCCTGCAGGGCCAAAACATCCCCACTAGAACAGATCTGCAGGAGAATAGACCTGAAGCCTGAAGCGCCCAGCCAGGGTGACTTTCAACGCCAGGCCCGCCTTCTGGCACTCGCAGACGTCGGCAACGCGTCTTCATCTGACATATGTGACGTAGTACTACCGGTCGGTTTCAGTGCAGGGCTCAAGGTGGAATCGTCCTCATCAATAGCTCCCAGACGCTCGCGCTGTTCATGTGATCGGCCTCGAGCGTCATTGCCACCGCTGAGGTCAGAAGACAAAGAAGCTGCGTCGGATTTGGCTCCGTTGGCTAGCAGCTTGCCATCTGCGTCCTCGCTCGATGTCTCTGCTTTCGCACCAGAGCCACCAGAATGCCCGTGCATCTCCCTTCTACCATCCGGCGAACCGTCACCGGCCTCAAGTGTCTGTCTGTCTGCTTTGGGCGAATCGCTTCAACCGCCCTAATCAAGTTGATGCTGTTTCAAGCACACCCTGAACCCTTTCTGACACTTAACCCATCTTAACCCCGTGGAGCACCTGGTCCTGCGCCAGCCGCCTTGAAGTCAAGTCGTCGTCAGAGTCACCGGAAGCAGATGAGCCATCTGCATCCTGCTCGCTTCAAACTGGTCAAGACCATCTGCCCGCATGCATCCTTCAGCCTAGTTCCTGAAGAGTGACTAAAAGCCTGACTGCATCAGGCCAATGACCGTTACTTTCTTTGTGCAACGACGTCGCGCTCGGAAAGCCCTCAAACCCTTTTGCAACAGGCTTTCCACTTCGCCCACCCTAAACCCTAAACTGCCCTAAACTCCCAAACCAAAGAGAAGCCGACTTCAGGTGGGCATGGGAGAGCTTGGCTCCTGGGAGCCGATAGCGCCACGCCGCCGGCCGCCACCAGCCTCGAGACTCACAGCGGAGCTCTGCTTTCGTCGGATTTGATGCAGATTATGTTAGGGCTGGTGTTTTGCATTCCGCATTCCTTATAAGGCGTTGTTCTTGAACGTATTTCCCTAAGCCAGGCAGTCAAGAGGCCCTGTAGGCATTTCGTTTAAGCTTTTCCCACCCGCTTAGCTGACCAGGTTGCACTCCAGGGGGAACTAGTGAGGGCCGGGATTAGATAGATGACATTGACCTCGCGAGTGGGCATTGATCGCAGCCATGCCCGGGGTTTCGACGCTCACACTCGCACAAGGCAGGCAAGGCAGGGTTTCGACTTACACACTCGCACAAGGCAGGCATGGCTTCAGATACTAAGTCCGCTGGGGCAGGGTTTCGGTGCTCTCGCTCGGGATTCCGGGTTTGATATTTATACAAATAAAAGAGACAACCGAAAGAAAACCTTAGAGTAGTTTCATCACAACTGTACACTATTGTGCCAAGGATGGGAGGAAGACTGATGGAGGAGAGTACAGGACTGCCGGGGAAGTAGGAATTCCAAGCGGGGGTTAAGATGGTACGTGATGGTGCGATGTCTAAACAAACTCAATCGCAGGAGTTTGCCCGGGCGCCTCTTCCTGCATCTTCTTCTTCCCGTCCTCAAGGGCCACACTCACGCACACACACACACACACACACACACAGACAGACAGCTGCGCTTGGGTTCCCTAGCCATCACTTCCTGAAGGTTTTTCTTGAAGGCCCTATCTGGCTCTATCACTATCCCCTGTCCAAAGGTTACAAGCCCAAATCACGTTGCCGCTGAGGTTCGCCGCCATTGTCCTCAAGATTAGCGAGCTTGGCCATGGCCTCATCATCGAGCACCTCCCGAGAGTTGCTTAAGAGGTGCAAGTGTTCGGCAGGGAAACACGAAAAGGAACCCTATAGGTTCCAGATTATAGATATTGAAGCCCCAATATTGTTGCGGCCTCAAACCCGAAACCCTGAACCCCTAATCCAGGAAGAAAGTGCTCTAAGAAGGAAAGTCCGGGCGGCCGCAGCAGCCACAACACACCAGCGACGGGGCGGAGCATCGGGGTCTGAGCCCTGCAGACAAACATGTGTCACTGCCCTTGTTGAGGGGTTCTTCTACTGAAAGTGCTACACTTCGGTGCAATGCATTAGGGAAATGCCGATGCGAGGACTGCAGGGCATCTGCTGCTTAACGGAGCCTCCTCGAGAAAAGGCCGTCGTCGCTGTGGTGCTGAAGAAGGCTCGAGCCGGTGCAACTCTGCGAGATGGCTCAGAGCGGCCTGGATGCTGTAGTCGGCTTCGAGCAAATGCGCCGAGGACGTCTGCCCCAGGTACTTCTTGAAGAAGGAGTTCCAAGCCTGCTCCGTCAATGCTCCGATGGGCTTCTTCGAGGCTCGACTCACCATGCTGAAGAGCTTGGATGCAGGGATGCCACAAAGCTCTTCGACGTCGAGTTTCATCGCATCCAGTGCAGCATCGAACTGAGATCTTGTCACTTCGCTTCGGTCGTGGCTGTCAAAGGCTTCAAAGGCCTTCGACAAGGAGCCGTAAGCATCTACGAGACGCTCTGCGAAAACCTCAATATTCTTGATCTCTTCGATTCTCTCGGGCGGTCTTACCGGCCACCGCGTTCTGGCAATGGCACGCCTCATCTTCGACTCCGAGGTTTGCTGCTCCGGCTTGGGTGCCTCCGACAACGTAGAGGTCATGTCAGGCGCGTGCTCTTCAGAAGCCCCTGTTGTCATCTCATGCTCAGGCTTGTTTTTCGCTGTTCCCCGCGGCTCTGGCTCTTTGACCTCTCGCAAACTTTGCATCATAGTCTGCACAGCATCTTGGAGAGCTGGGGAGAAGCCGTCTGACTCCCGGACGGGCTCAAGCTCTGGACTCACGGACAGCACGGGTGATCCGGCCTTCAATGGATCTTCTCCTCCTACATTTCTGCTGCCTGGCACTGCCGGCAATGCCAGCTTGCCAGTGGCCGCAGGGGGCTTGTGTGCACGATTGGCATCTGGCAAGACGGAGTCAAGCGCGAAAACCTTGTTGCCGGCCTTCGGGTTAAAGAGGCTCTGCAAGCCTCCGCGATTCTTAAAATCGGCTTGCAACGCCATGGACCAGAAGTGCCAGCAGCATCCCGTGAGGACCAGGATGGTTCATGGCTCCGAATTACGGGACCTGCTGCTCCGGAGTTTCTTGCGACGCTTCGTTCCGCCAGTGCTGTTCGCTTGTCTGCGTGCTGCACGATGTAGCAGTAGCAGGCAACTGCATGACCAAGCCAGCCTTACTAAACCTGCCTTACCCCGTACCTGTCATGCCAAACCTGTTCACCGTCTCTGATCAAAACACGGGCGAGACAAAGCTCCCAAACGAACGGAAGTCAAATGGGACACGAACGTAAAGTCATTAGGACATATCATGCCACTCATTATGGACTATTCACTAAGGGTTTAGTGTGCTTACTATTGTGTCCAGAGTACATTCTACAAAAGCCGCTCCAACACTTGCGCATTTGCCGATGCCGCCAGGGCCGCTGCCTCAGGCCTCTGAAGCCTCAGGGATTGAGAAGTCAAATCTTTGAAACTCCTGCGAGACGCGCAAAAATGCTCAGCCACTGGGCGAGGGAATTCTCGGTACCTTGGCTGCTACAGCGGAGCGTGCACGAGCTCCAGACCAAAACAGAAACGATGAGCAGCCGAAGCTAAGGAAGCGGCCCTCAAAGAAGTAGATCAGTGAAACCACGAAGTATGTTACGAGGAGTATGTAGCCCTGAATGGCACAGGCATCTGTTGGTTCCAGCATGGACTCGGGGTTGTGAGCTGCTTTCCGAAACTTATCGAGTGTCAAGAAATGGGGAACACACAAAAACCTGACCACAGTTCATGAACTGTATGTAGTCTATGCGTGAAGTCCAGGCACTTTTAGGCAAGTCCCGTGACCCAGAATTGCTGTATGCACGGCCTCCAACCAGTTCGACTGGCCATTGTTTAAAATTGAGTTGACCAGGAAGACCGAGAATAGAAGTACCTTAGCAGTCAGTGAAGATGTGGGCTAGGTGCTGAGCCCAGCTGGTCACTCTGAGCACACAGGCAGCAAGTTGGAACGCGTGAAAGTTCAAGGTCATCTCTGTGCCTTAGAACCATATGCAGAATGCATGCAGCTCTCAAGTTGAGACAATGCAGCACCTGGCATTGCAGGTTATTCGGATGGTTGGGCATCCAGCCATAGCACCATCCCACCAAGACAGTAAAAGGCGTCACCTCGGAGTTCCACCGCGGCTTCGTGCTGTGTATGGGGCGGTAGTGCATTCAATCTTCTTGCCATTTCGACTACCGAGTCCAGCTGACGAAGTGCGACAGTGTGTACGTAACCACCTACAACTCAGGTTCCGGGCGAGTAGAGCCATCTGACATGACGACCCTGCAGCTACCTTGGTAGAGTGATCAGTGATCACGGTCAAAACCAGGAACCGAAGACACCACGACCCAGTGAGGCAGCATGAGGCAGCCGCACCAAGGGACAGGTCCATTTTGTTCTGCATAGCTACCTGGCGCACACACGCACACAGAATGTCAGGGTGGGCGCAATGGCTCTTGCGAGAAGGTTGGCGGCTTGACCTTGATTGCAGTGTAGTGCTCGGCAGCGTTACCAATTATTGGCAGCAAGATGATGCCAATGAACCTCGATCACACATGTCGAATCTGAACAACAAGAGCACCACATGCAACAAGCAGAACCAAGCTTGGTACTCTTTGGACACTTTCCACTCATCAATCGTCCCCTGTTCTGCTGCAGAGTTCAGTTAATCACTTCCTCAAACTCAATTTTTGTCGTGTTGCAACACCATTTGCCCACTCCAACCTTGATGGCTTCAATGAGGGCGTCGGTCGCATAGGATGTAACCACGGTGCAAACCTCTCGCTGCAAGAGGCTATTGAAACAGCGACAAGGCCAGAATGAAAAACAAAAGCGCTGAGGAAGTGGCCAGCAGCAAAATTGCTGCCGTGACTGGGCTTAGGTCTGGCTCCTCTTCCTGATGGGGAGGACGGAGTCCGCAGACGGTTTGGGGTTTATGTGTAGGCTTTGCGGGGCTTGGATAGGGTATACAGCAGTATACAGGACCGATTTAGTACAGGAGCAGAGCTGGCTCCTCCTCGCCCTCGCCTTCGCCTTCGTCCTCAAGGAAGTCTTCTGTACATGTGACGCAGCGACGAGGCGCCGGGGGGGGGGGGGGTCTTTGTCTGTCCTGGAAGAGGCTTGCGTGCGTTTTTAGTTGGAACACCAAATACCTGGCAGGATGCGCATAGCAGACATGGCAGTTGCGATCAGAGAGCAACTGAGACCCTCGCGCAAAATAGACGCCAAGGAGGCACACCGAAGCCTCAGAGTTGTGCTTTCGACATCTTTCCTTGCCCGTGGCGTACATGCTTTAGCTGCTGATGTCTCGGGTAGCCGCCCATCGTGACACCTCCACCATGTGCTCCCACTCAGACTCCTGCGGCTGCCAGATTTTTGTTGGCCCGACTTCACTGCTTGCAGCAGCATTGGCACGTAAGTTCGGAGTGTAGCCTGCTTGAGCACGTTGACATAGATGGTCGGCAAACCAATCGCGAAAACACTTAGGGCCTCAGAGCATCTTCTGTGCAGGTCGCCCGGACCGCTACTCGTGGGACTCACAGGACTCTCAAGACAGCGGCCATCAAAGAGCATTGCGTAGCAGCCCCGGCCTCGACCGAAGTCGGTTCAAAACCCCCCTACTACCCTCACCAGAGTGGTGTTTGAAAGGACCGGCGCCTGATTATACCGCTGGATCGGGTAGTAGAGGCCGCCGAAGAGGAAGGCACAGCCTCGGGCATGGAAGCCCTACCCTATTAACCCTTTCCCGCTGCAGTCTCGATCTGTTGGGCAGCTGGCCCATTACCAGCAATAGGTTGCTGAGGATAGACCTGACCGCGTAGCGTTATCGTATGCCACAGAAGGAATCACGTCTGAGCTCCCGACCCAAGCAGCGTGCATTGGACAACCTGTGGTTCTGGTGGCTCGCATGGCTCGCGATATTTGCTCGACATGGACTTTCTGGACTCGCAGACTCTGCAATCACACTGCGAATGCTTCAGGTGCCGTCAAGGAACGCTGATTTCGTTGTTGCGAATTCCGGCCTGACCACCCGAGCATGAGCCAAACCAGCTCTAGACTCTAGACTCCTCGCATCTGGGGGGTGTGCAATGCAGAGCAGCATCTCGACCTTGCGCTGATGCGGTTTCAGCACTAGAGCCCCCCCCCAAAAAAAAAGCGCAGGCCCCAAAATGCACGGGTTCCAGACCACATTGCCAAAGGTTGCATTCAGAAGACCACCAGCCGTCTCCCCTATCCTGGCGGCCACATCCTGACCGGAGAGGCTCAAAGCCGAAGCCGAGGCCCCAAAACAGTCTTCGACCTTTGCCTCTGTGGCTTTCCCTATGAGCCATGCCAGCGGGATGATCGCAAGAAAGTTGAAGGAGAACACCTGCCAGGCGAGGTGGTTGCTTTGCAGGGAGAATTAAATGAAGTTGGGACTTCACTTGGGTGCCGGGCATAAGTGTCGGCCCAGTGCAGCTGGTGTGCCATGAGCCCCAGTGGAACAAAGACGACTAACCTGAGCACACGGCTGCAGGATCCCTTCTACTCAGCCCCCATGCATGGGGCTGCGACAGGCTTGTAAGAATCTTGTTGTCGCCGAAAATGGTCGCAAAGCCCTTGGCACAAGCTGCAATGCAGTTTTCAGCCTGAGTGTTTTCTTACGCAGCCGCAGCCTCGAGATCGTTCTTCTCCTTCTTCTTGTCGTCTTCAGTCCCTTATGCTTCTGCCGAGCGCAGACAAGTCGTCTCAGTCTTCTGCAACTCTTGCAACACGCAATCGAATTGCAAGGCCCGAGCCGTTTCTTTTGTCACACTCGAAGGGGCAGGTTGAAACAAGCTGGTAGCCCCCTTGCCTCCTGAAGAGCTCTGATAAGAACATGGCATCGGGATGCATCGATCGTGACTCGTGACCTACATGGCAGCCAAGTGGCGACTCCAGCTTTGAGCTTGTTCGCCGCAGCTCTTTTTGAGCCTGCAAAGACTATCACAGGAACTGCTATCCTACCGAAACCCTCGGTACTGCCCCAGAAATTTCTGCGAGGGCCTGCATCTGCGATGCCATGGTGGCGTCCAAGTTGAGGCCTGGTGCCATCGAAACCCTCTGCTTCGTCCCTCCCTCACTCCCCATATCTCCCCATACCTGGATAGAAGGCAGGTGTGCCTCTGCCCAGAGGACCTGCGCATGTGCAGGGCCGAGCCCGACCTGACCGAGCGAACGGCAACCAAACAGGCTTCGGAACGCCACAGGCAAACGAAAGAGCTCCTGCCTTGGTAGTCACTTGGATGGAAGCCGAACCTCCGCAGTTCAAGAGCAATCCGAAACATGACAAAAAAGACCCTACTGCTTGGAGAGCGCCGGCCTGGGCGCCAAGGATCTGCGGCGCAGCAGCCGAAAAGGGAGATGGGGCACCCGGTCTTGACCAATTTCTTGCAATGGAGAACTAGTAGAGTCACGGTAGAGGTTTGCGCTGGCTTCACGGTTTCTGTCAGCCTGACACCTTCGAGTCTGCTGCAGTACACCTCAAGTCCTCCGCCCTTGCACTATTGTGTTTACGCAAGTCTTCCCTGAAATTGCAGCGGCAAGCGCTTGGCTCAAGGTGGGACCGCAGCAAGAAGAACAACTTTCTCAACACTATGGCCGATCGTGCACGTGTCGTCTCTGTTTGCAGCAAAGTCGACGCGGAAGTCCCACTTCATCCCACTTCTACAGATGGGGCTCCTCTTGAAGGAGAGATGACGCGTATGTGCACGCCCTGGACGTGGGACTCAAAACACCTTGGCCTTCCAAGGCAGACCTGTGATTCCCAGCTTCGCTCACAAGGAATCCTCGCTCTAACTCCCAGCGGAGCTGAGGCCAGCCAGGCGAAAGGACACCAGGGCCTGCTCAAGCGAACAGCTCGACAGTGACAGAATTAGTACAGTAGCAAACAATAGTATAAACAAAGGTTGCGATTCTGCCTCCCCCGCCGCCTCGTCGACCCTCCTCGGAGAAGCTGCGGCGCGATCGGCATGCAGATCATGTCTTGGCCTCGGCCCACGAAGCCACATATAGCCACATGCAACGTGACGCATGACACATCCTGACACCTTCACGGCGCTCGCGAAGGATGTCGTGGTTTCAACCGATAATAGCACTAACAGCACCGCAACCAGAAGCAGCAGCAGCAGCTGGAGGCTCGAAGTCGAAAAATCAAACGATGCTGAGTGAAGGAGGGGAAGGAGGGAGCGAGCAGGGGAGTGCGCGAGTGAGTGACTGCTAGGAAGTGCTGATCCATGCTGATCCCAAAAAGCTGCCAAGGCACACAGGAAATGAGTGGCAAAACGGAGTAGATGAATAGAGTGATTGAGTGGCAAGGGCGAGGCAGAATGCGCGAAAGGGGAAACAGTAAATGATCAATGTGCCAGTTCATCTTGTGGGTGGAGCGAGTGAACGAGAGAGCTTTCATGTGAGCTGATTGAGTAGGTGGGCGGCACGCGGAAAAGGTGAGTTCGGGTGCGAGGGAGAACACCGAGTGAGGGAGAAGAGCGAGCTAGGGAGCGAGTGGGCGGGGGAGAGAGTGGGCGAGTATGGGTGACGGGGAGGAAGCTGGCTAAGCAAGCGTGGGGAAGGAGCTGCTGAGTAGACTAAAGTCAGGCCGTGAGAAAATTAATAAATGCGAGAGTGAAGGAGCCCTCTCATGGTGTGCCTGTCGGAGCCGGAACCCCACCTCACCTCTACTGAGAAGGTTCCCCAATCTGTAACTTTTCGAGCTCGCCACCCCTCCTTCCTATGACACAAACCAACCGCTGCCACATTCGCACTCGACTGCCACCAAAACGTGAAAACGAACCAAAGCAAGCCTGCCAGGTGCTAACGGCTGCCATCAAACTTTCAAAAGCCAAGGGCGAAACCATGGAGTCACCAGTGGACGTCCTGGGGCTCAGCAAGTCAAGTCAGCGGCAAGACTGCATCTAGTAGCACGTGGCTGAAACAAACGCCTTGTAACGGCGTGCCGTGATTGATGTCTAACGTTCTTATGTTACCAGCAGCTGCCTTTCCAGAACAGCCAGCTCCATGATCACGCTACGACAGTGTCCCGGCTAGGCCTACAGCTGGGTCCCGGGGCGGGGGGGGGGGTCGTGCAAAACTCATTGGGGCTTCCCGGTCTTCGTTCTGCGAGCTTCTGGTTTGTCAAAGCGGTGCAGATCGTTGAACTTTGTTCGGACATCCACAAGGTTAGTCCGCTGCATCATCTTGTGCGGATAGCATCACATGTAGGTCGTCCATCAGGAGGCTGCGATCTGCAGTGGTGGAAGCTCAAACGTTTGACTGCCGAACAGCTGCGCGATCACCCAGTGCAAGACATGAACTGCAAAAAGGTGGCCATGTTCTTGACGATGCAGTTCGACCGTCGAACGGGGCGGTACGAGAAACGGCTCGGCCCTCTTCTTATGGCGACCCCATGCCTCCTTGATGCAGCTTGATGCCGGACAAATCTCGCACTCCGAAACTCGACTGATGACCTTTGGCGAAACACCACCTTGGTGATGTCCCTGTTCCGGCATGGTTCTTGACATTAGATAACCCTCAAATACATCGCTTTCCATCTTCTGGTTCTTGATTTGCAAGTCCTTCCACGGCTTGCTCCCCTGCAGCCTACATCGTCTTGATTACGACCGATGGATGGCTGAGAATGAGCCCCTGTGGAAAGTGTGATGGCCACAGCGTCGACAAAGTCAACATGCCATTTCTCCTGTTTTCTTTTCGGACCATATTCTGTGGTCATGATCTCCGTCGTCGGATGCCTCTACCCGTGCATCAGGGTGAAGCAAAGCAATGAGTGGTTGCGTTCTATGCCATTCTATGCACAGCAGCACGCCACAAGCTCCTCGGGAACACGATCAAAAGAAGCTTCGAGGTTCTTCGCAGAAGCAGCGTGGTCCTGCGGACAGCCGGCAAGGCTTGGATAGACGCCATGACTCATGAAGAACTGAGCCTGTGTCTATGTTTTGACTGTGACAAGGTGTGTTGTAGCAGCATGTTCAGTGCACTTGTTTGTCCTGAAAGTTGCCCGCTCCAAAATCCTCTCTCAGCCAGTCGTCGCCGCAGCCTCGAAGCTAGACGGCTAGACAAAACCTTCCTTCCCTGGAACTGCCTTCGCAAAGGAAAGCGTGTATCACAACAACAAGCCAATCTCACCTGCATGCTAGCACATCCGTACTTGGTCCCAGCCTTCAGCCTGGTAATTTGGCGAAGGACAATAGCCGCAAGGCATCTAACAAAAAGCTCTTGTGGCCTTGCTGCAAGCTCGAAGGTATTTGTGGTCGACCTCCAGACTAGAGATTCAGCAACACCTTGCAGCACTGACAATGCAGTGTCACGCAGCGATGTGCACCTCCAGCAGGGTGTTCCCTGTGGCGGCTGCTCGACTCGTCGCATGACCTTGAAACGTTGTCAAGAGGACACCGCACGGCCCCGGAACGTGTAATTGAGAATCTGAGTGCATCCTGGCTCGAGTGTTTTTCTTGCATGGTAGCCAGCTGTTGTGGCCACATGGGCGAGGACTCAGCTACAAGCGCTCACCAACCATAGCCTTTGCCATATCCTTTCCAAGGTGGGGGAATCATTCCCATCCAGGGATCGTAGCCTCCGTAGCCGCCTTTTCCATCCATATCCCAAAAATCCCAACCCCCCTTCCCCCAGCCTTTGTCCCACCCTTTGCCCCCATAGCCGGGATCGGCATATGTCATGGCAGAGCTCATCTGCTGTGCCTGCTGGCCTGCTGAGCCGAGCAGCATCACGTCCCTTGCTGACGGCCCTTTTCCTTCCTCCTGCACCTTGAACTTGCACTGGCCACCTATGGGTCCGTAGCCTGCCGGAAGCTCCGACTTCAGCACGAAGATGTCTTTGCCCGGGAAGGCCTCGCAAGTTATGAAGCCATAACCTCGGCAAGAAGCACATGCATCGAGGAAAAGATTGGCCGAGATCGGCGCCCGCTCCTCGGGCCGGAACCCTTGTTGGGGTTGAAGCTCTTGATCTGGCCGAAGTAGCTGAGCTCTTCCGGAGTGCCAAGGACCGTCACGTTCGTGGCCTCTTTAGAGAAGGCAACATATAATACGTATATATATATATATATATATATATGTATATATGTATATATATATATATATATATAATATATAAATCAAGTTCGAAGCAACATGAGGATGGGCCGCCTGGGCTCCTTTCTCAGACTGCGTCACCTCAAACTGCACCTGATTCCCCTTCGACGGGCAATAACCTTTCAGATCCTTCTTGTTCACAAAGGTGTCTTGTCCATTGCACTCAATGAACCCCCAACCTTTGCGTTGCACGGATGACGATCTGCATTGCAATGCTTCCTGCTCTCACAAGAACGCACTTCGCCGAGAAGCCCTTGTGAGGATTGTAAGACTTGATGGTGCCAGTCTGCATGGCTTGAGCTATGGACGGCTACCCAGTTCTATACACAGTGACTGGGCGGCTTGTCAGTGGCCTGAAAAGTGCTTGAAACATCTCGAGCCCACCAATCAGGTTCATACCGACAGCGGTCAGGCGGTCAGGTTCGCGAAGAGTTCTGGAACCAGGCGACCAGTAAGACCGTAGAATCTGGAAGTCAAAACCGCTTGCCTTTTCGGACCGCGCACGCACTTAAGCTGCATCAGTCTTCACTAGGGCCTACAGGGCACAATTCCTGGAACAGGAACCCACGAGACGTATGCTGGGGTTCGGCGTGCATTCACTTCCCCCACCCCTTGCCCCAGCCTTTCCCCCAGTCCATGAAGGGCATAGGATAGCCGCCATAGCCCATCCAAGATCTCATCTGTTGAGCTTGATTCCCAGCAGCTCCAAGCAGCTGGACCTGCTTCGCTGCAGGCCCTTTCTCTTCTTTCGTGACCTTGAACTTGCAATGGCCACCCTCGGGGCCAAAACCTGCGAAGCATCTCGAAAGGTCGGCTGCAAAAAGAGCAAGACTAGCTGTGCATGACTGGGCCTTGCTGTAATGTTGCAGTGTAGGTCTGCTAAAGTGGTAGGGTGCAGGGCAGGTTCTGTCGAGTGCAGCTTCGGCTGGTTCAGGGGATCTACGCATGATCCGTGTGGCGCAAGTTCGTTGATGGAAGACCGTGGAAGCAGGTGGGACGTGGGGTTTCTGCAGAGAAAATCCCTGATACGAGGAACTCTCAGACCATTTGAGCTATCGCCGTCCCCACCTTGCGGCAGCTCGGACTTCAACACGAATACGTCTTGTTCAGGGAACGCTTCGCAGGAGATGAAACCATACCCCTTGACCTGGGCATCCGTGCATGCAATTGGTGCGGCCATCAGCAACTGCATCTTCGAGGCGATCACAGGATTAAAGCGCTTGATTTCACCCAAGTAGGACGCCTCATGCAACTGTGGATAGCTCAGAATTCAGGTCATGCAGAACTTCCGAGAGAATGCCCGCGAGACCGTCTAGCATTTCGCCTCCTCGGCAGACACCTGGACTGTCACCTCCGTTGCCACCGTACCCTTCTCTGACGGCTCCACTTTGAAGGAAACCGGATCACCAGCCTGGGTACTGGGAAGAAACCAACAACAGCTGCAGCCTACACCACGACTGCCTGCAACACAAGGCGCCGATGGGCACTGCCCCTTCAACTCTTTCTTGTGTAGGAAGCTGTCCTGACCATTGCACTCCACAAAGCCCCAACCTCGAAGGTCGGTACCAAAGCTTTGCAAGTCAAACAATGATGTCCGCAGATGCTTCTGGGCTTTTCTCCTTCAAGCATGCACGGCCTGTTGCCACCAAGTTGCCCTTGTGGGGATTGTATGACTTCACGGTTCCGGTCTGCATCGGGCTGAGCCGGAAGATTGATGGGGCCCTTGCTAACACTCGAGCCGACATGCAGCGAGAAGTTCGGGAGGGACAGGCGAGAAGCACCAGTGACTAACCAAATCGGAGTACTGGAGCAGAATGGAGCAGTGAAACACTCAGCTCGGTGCTGGGACTCCTGATGTCTTCGGAGCCTTGCGCTGCCCAGGCATCGTTCTCAACTTCTCTGCAACTCCTGTCCGTGGCCATCAAGCTCGCAGGCATGCAAGCCACGATCTGTCAGACCCCGCTTTGTAATTGCAGAGCCGTCGCAATGCGAACGTGGCCGGAAAGGCTGATAAGCTAGCAACGCGGTCAGGGGGACAATGCTGAGATACCCGGAACTCCTCGGCAAAACTCCAAGGAGGAGAAAATAGACCTGCGTGGAGGAAGCAAGAAACAGGTGGACCTCTGCGCGCTCTCCACTCGGTGCACAAACACAAATGAGCTTGTATGCTAAGGATCGGAACGGCGGCCATCTGCAGCAGGCGTACTGAAGCTTCAGCCCCGTACGAGGG
The DNA here is from genome assembly GCA_905221615.1 of Symbiodinium sp. CCMP2592. Classification (NCBI taxonomy): domain Eukaryota; class Dinophyceae; order Suessiales; family Symbiodiniaceae; genus Symbiodinium; species Symbiodinium sp. CCMP2592. The sequence continues at coordinate 861,624 of CAJNDT010001813.1, read as the reverse complement.
CTTCGCGGTGTTCTGTTTGAGGCCTCCAAGATCTACTCCACCTTCCCGTTAGCCCTGAACCTGGACTCTGACGCAAACAGCAGTTCCACAGGTCCTTTCAGAGATGGCAGCGGCAAGCACGCCTGCTTTCGCAACATGAACATACGCAGACTTGGGCTGTCCTGCCTAGGCCTAGCGGCCTAGCTCCTTCTTAGACGGACAGAGAGACGATGTTTCCGGGTCAAGGCAGTGTCTGTTCGCAGCGTACCCGACGTAAAAGCTGCTACTTCTACACGAGTTCCGTCCCCTCTACACAGAGAAAAGGCAGACGAGCTCGTTGAGGTTACTGAGCTCACGCTCACGCCTTGCTTTGTGAGACTAAATTACAAGCACACGATGATCCGATGTGCCATGGTCAGTTCAGCGGTTTCAGGGCGAGGGCGCCGCTCTGCGGCGCTCAGGGCTTGCCCGCAGATTCTCCGTTTTGGATCTGGTTGAGAAGCCTCAGCGACTGTAGGCTTTATCCACGCTACCGCATCCGACATCTCTCGAGGTGTATGCTGCGTGCGTTTGCAATGTGTCACAATGCAGGTTGTGAAACTCCTTAATGCGGCCCGGCCACTGCTGATTTGTCAGCAGCAGTCGCTGCATCTCGGAGCTTAATCTATCAACCTGGGGTCAGTCTCAGGGATGTTGCATGCTGCAACAAAACAAAACCAAACAACGACATTAAACTTCCATCCATGCCTGCTCATGTAAGAGCTTGCTTTCTTCGGCCATGATCTTGATCTCGTCCTCTCATGAATATTCCGCCGAACATATCAAGAGCAGCGCATCTCGTACAATCTCGTACACATATCTCTTGCAACACAGTGTCCTGCAGGAATTGGATGCTCTGCTCTGCCGTCGCCTGGCCCAGCACCGCAAAAACCAGCAAGAATTCAGAGGACCGGCTCTGCTTGTGCCACCGAACTCACTCAGCTCGCACCGACGACTCTCACCTCTGCGATCTTTGGTCCGTTGTGCTCCAAAGCCTGCAGGAAATCACTTGCTACCCGTACATTGCCACACAGTGACAACCCACATCTTGATTCTCTTGTGGTTGCCTCCTGCACGGCTTGCTTCAACTCACCAGTCGTCCATGCATTCGTCAACCGTTCGCGCACATGAGCACGAAGCTGGGTGGCATCACCTTCGCCTCGGAACCGCTTGAACCGTCACACGACATTCTCGGCGAGAACGCGGCATCCCTCATCGCTCCTGCCTACTCTACCGCTTTCCGTCTGCTCGTCCATCACGAGCGGAGTTGGGCCGATTTTGTGCCCACCTCAGGTGAGTTTCAACAAGTACCGGAAAAACTTAGACAGAACCAGCGGATATGCTTGGTATTCGGCCAAGCTGTTGCGAGCTCAGCTCGCAAGAGCATGCGGGAGAGCGGAATAGGTTCTGCGAGCCCGGTCAGGTCGCGTGACAAGATGGCTACTGTACTGCATAGCCCTGCACCATGCATGCTTCTTGCCAGGCCAGTTCAGAAACTTCCGCGATTCCAACTGTCCTGCAAGATCTCTTCCAAGACTCCGTTCCTGCCAGCCTTGAGCAGGACCTGCGCATGCCAAAGGTTCCAGGAATGGTCCATTCCATGTCCATTCCTGATCCCTAGCATCGCAAGTCGCAAGCTCGCTGGGCATCCGGGCAGTTTGCAAACGAATGCGGGACGCCTCCTGACATGCACTGCAAACTTGCCGCGTGCACCACCAACGACGCTCCTAAGAACATCTTGTTAGCAGCTTGCTAAGATCCGCACTTCCTCTGAGTGCACAGTTCTGGCAGTGGCATCCTCTGCCAGCGCTTCTCGCTGGGTGCTCTGGGTGTCAGCTTGTGTCCCGGGGGGCTCCGCGGGATCCTGCCAGGCCGCTACCGGCACTGGCGCGGGTTCGGTGAGCTCTGCAGGCGGGGGAGCTGCGGCCGGAGTTTCTTGAGTTTGGTGGTCACTGCCGGCCCTGCTGCCCGGAAGGTGGAATGGATTTCCCTTAGCAGACGGACAATCCCATGAGCATGACGAGGCTGTCTGCAGGCCCCTTTGAGGGTTCGGCTGGCGGCGGCTCTGGCGACACCGGCAAGTCATCCTGTGGCCTCAAACATTCGAAGTAGAGCCTGCAAAACGTCCCAAGGGCTGCACCACACGCCGGTTTTTTGATGCTTCCACACGGTGTGATTTGTACAGCTGGCCAGCTTTTGTGGCCATGTTCGCATGCCTGGCTCCTGCTATAGGCGCTCACCAGAACCACAGCCTGTGCTATGCTACATACCTCACCCAGGAATCAACTGCCATCGCAACGGCAGCTTCCATGCCATTTTCTCCACCATTTTCAGCTGTAGCCGAAGCCCTTCCCCCATCCCTTCCCCCAACCCATCCAAGCTCTCATCTGCTCGGCGGCTCCCAGCAGCTGGACCTGCTTCGCCGCCGGCCCCTTCTCCTCTTTCGCGACCTTGAACTTGCAACGGCCTCCCTCTGGGCCAAAACCTGCGCAACAACGAGACATTTGTCTTTGGATCTAATCATTTTCACGCTCCAGCCTTGCGGCAGCTCGGACTTCAGCACAAATACATCTTGCTCGGGGAATGCTTCACAAGAGATGAAACCATATCCCTTGACCTTGGGCCATCCATGTGATTGAACAAAATGGACTCAGACGGTGAACAGAAAGCGCTTGGACCCCGAGGTGGCCGCAGGATTAAAGCGCTTGATTTCGCCAGCGTAGAATGCCTCTAACAATGGTGCGAGCGCGGTCACAGAGTGACGCAGATGCAGACACACTTCCAAAAGAATGCCATGCCATCTCATCTTAGAGCTCGCCTCCTCGGAGGACACTTGGACTGCCACCTCCGTTGCCACCGTACCCTTCTCTGACGGCTCCACTTTGAAGGAAACTTGATCACCGGCCTGGGTAACGAGAAGAATGCAACAGGCAACAGCTGCGGCTCTAGCAATCTCGGTTCTAGCAATCTCGAGACAGTCTGTGAGACAAGACGCTGACGGGCATTGCCCCTTCAGCTCCTTGTTGTGTAGGAAGCTGTCCTGACCGTTGCACTCCACAAAGCCCCAACCTCAAGGATTGTCGCCAACATCTTGAAAGCCAATGACGTCTGCAGATGCTTCTGGGCTTTTCTCCTGCAAGCATGCACGACCTGTTGCCACCAAGTTGCCCTTGTGGGGATTGTATGACTTCACGGTTCCGGTTTGCATCGGGCTGAGCCGGAAGATTGATGGGGCCCTTGCCAACGCTCGAGCCGACACGTCCATGGCGAGGGGGGCTCACAAGGGCACACCTTGTGGATAATCAGCAGCTTAGCAGCATAGCAGAAGCTCAGCACCGTGCTTTGGAGGACTCACCGGGACCTCCGGGCAAGCGACGTCTGCCCGAAGTGCCTCTTCGCCGGTCTCCGGCTGCCTGCACCACGGAGCCCGGAGCGCAAAAGGAAAAGCCAGACGACTCGACCCGCCGCTCACAGGATTCAAGGATGCCTTGCAGATGCACAGGACGTGGAGGAGGACAGCTGATGCAGCATGAAGTCGTAAGGATCCTGCAAGACGAATGGGAGCAGTTATGAACGGAGCCGAACGTCGAGTGCTCACTTCGTGTCCTTCGGCTTAGCTTGGATCAAAGCCGTGAGCATGCTCTGAACCTTGGCAGCAAGGCGTCAGCTCTCGAGCATTCAGCTGCGCAGTGCCCGACAAAAGGTGTTTCCTGCAGGTCCCAGTCAACCGATGAGGGCTCGAAGGACGAAGGCCGACTCATGCTTGCTCGGGTTTGGAGATCCCCGCGACACACACGCAGTAGAAGGCGGCGTTGGACTGGCATGTCGCTGCGCTGCCCCATTATTCTACGAGATGACCGCGATGACATTCTTTTGTCTTGAAAACCTTGAACCGAGTAAACGCTCTTGCGTGTCCCACCACAGAACCTCCGGGAACAGGAGAAGCCAAAGACCCCGAAAGCATCGAGACTTGCTCTTCTACACTGTCCGCTCTCCAATCCTGAAGCCTTCTCGCAAAGTCACCATTCAGCACCTGAGCTCTCCCAGCCAGTGTCTTTGAGGCGCAGGCATACTTCAGCACGCCATGCAGCTCTAGGTAGTCCCGAGCAGACGCAGGACCTTGTGCTTGGCCCTGCTTCCTGCCAAGCTTCGCTACACCACATGCAATGAACGCCTGAACCGGTCTGCAGCAAATTGTCAACATTGAAGCTACCTTGAGCCCGCTCCAGGCCCAAAGTGCCGTTCTACGGTTGCATGGGCAGCAAATGAGCGAGCACGGCGGTGTCCTGCCCGGGTGATGCCCGGCGGTTCCTGTCCAAAGCTTTAGTTAGGACTGCAGGCGTGTTGGGCCGTGGGAGTTTGTTGCATCTCAGGACTCAGGCATTTGGGGGTTTGGATTTTAGGGTCTCGGGGTGTAAGTTCAGAAACCGCCTCGCTGACACTGAGGCACGCTTGCTCAGTCGGAGACATTCTGCCATCCCTGCTTAACCATCTCTCTTCATTGCCTGCATCAGCACCACCCTCGGACGTCTGCGAGGCAGGCCTTATCAGGCAAGAACCGTTGGAACGGGCAAGAACATCATGATGTGCCAAGCTCCGTGCTGCACATTGAGTCCAATGGCCATACCGGGCTTGTCCAGAAAATTCATGAAATATTCATCCTGGTTTAAAGTGGCTGTTGCTAGACACGGCAGCCACATGTTGCGAGGCTATATATATATATATATATATATATATACAGATATATACACATACATACATACATACATACTTTATATGTCTGATGACATGCATGTGTGCATGTGTATGTACATATACATTATACAATACATATACATATACATATACATATACATATACATATATATATATATATATTATAGTACATTTGTTTTTCCAACCCTCTCCGACGCCCGCACTCGGCAGGTCAGGGCACTGCATTTATTTATTTGTTTGTATTTATTTGTTTGTGTAAATTATGTATATGCAAACTATAAATGGGGTGTGTATCCGGTGTTTGCTTTGCCCTTCTGATGTCACTCGTCAAGACGCAGACTGTACCAGTTCAATCAGCACAGGCTGAAGTCCCTTCTCAAGCCTGCTGCGGATGCAAGACGAGGCGTGCCGAGGCGACGGGCTTGAGCACATCGATCTTCAACCTGTTAGCAACTCTAGAACAAAACGAAACAAGCTAAGGTCCCTGCGACTACAACCATCAGTTTACTGATTTCTACTTGTATCGATACTCTTACTGTGACATTGAATGAAGGCTCTGAAGTCATGCCGCGAACGTCGGGCAATGACAGTGCTGGGTCATCGACGGCTCATTGAGGGTTTCCAGGTTGCCTGAAGCACAGGAAGCAGTCCGAACCAAGGCATTCGCTATGAATGCCAGCCAGCACACAAAGACAGGACTCCGTCACTAATTCTAAGCTCAAGGCTCGGAAATTTCAGAGCCTGACACCTTGCAATGTCGAGCGGCGCCTGCGCTGTCATGTTCTGCCAGACTCAGGTGAAATTCGCATCATGGCTGGGAACTGTCCGCACGGATCCATCTAGTTGGACCTGTCTCCGAGTGCTTCCGCAGCGAACCGACACCTTGGCTGGTCGTGCCTGTTTCTGTCAGTCTGGGAACTTGAAGCCACAGAGCATGCGCAACAACAGTCCATCTTCACGGGTTTCTACTGCACAGACCGGTGGCTTTCGGACAGCGTTCCTGAGGCCGATGCGATGCAGTCATCTGATATGCCAGGATGGGCCGACACCAGAACCTCCATCACAAGGTCCCTGTGTTACTATACAAGAGTGCGGCCTAAATCTCGACAAATGCTAGTTCAATGCGTGCGCACTGTCTCGTGAAGTCTTCTGCCATGCTCGAAAGACAGATTGACGGTCGCACAGTCTGCTGTAGACCCATGCCCTCTCCGCATGTTCTTGCTGCGCTGCTGTGAACAAAACGAGGCCGCAAGCAAAGAGAGCAGGTCAGAAATCGTTCATGTTTCACTGTTGCAGCAGGCACTACAATGGCGGTCCACAAGGCGAGCAAAGGACACTGCTTGGCTTCCAAACATGTGTGGCAATTAGCCGTATTGGCCGTTCTCATGCGATGTGCTCATATAGCAGACCTGAGACCCTAAAATTCTCCGTCACAGGGATGGGTCGGTCTGGAGTGCTGTTTGATTTGTCTCGCATACTCTCGCATGCATGAACAGTAGCATCATGAACTGCAATTCAGAAGTCCAAGACGTGAAGTTGATCAATCACTGGCTGCGAGCACTTGGGGCGAAAGCTCTACTCTCGCATGACGGTTTGCTGACCTCGTCGAATCCCCGACCAAATAGAGCTTATGCCAGTATCAGCCTCGTGAGGAGCTCCTGTTGCTCCCGGGACAACCTAGGAAATACATCATCGCCACCCCGATTGCCAAGGAAACAAAGCCAGACAAAGATCCAACAAAGGAGCCCAAAAAGACCCTGTCTGCGACCAGACCCTGCAGGCGGAAGAGCCGCTGGAAACGGAAAAAGGGGATCCAGTTTGACACTCCCAAAGCCACATGTTGCGAGAAGTAATGAACGACAGTCTGTCACAATCCCTCATGCGGAGCTGTCACAAATCAAGTTGTCGAAGCTCTATCCCATGCACACTGCTGCCCTGATTCACGACACTGCGTCAATGCATGACGCGCCTTTTTGCACATGCCTGTCGTGCCCACTGGCATTTAGACAGCGCCCGACCAAGCTGCACAAACAGAACATATGGCCAGCAAAGGACAGATCCATGCACACGACCAACACGTCTGAGTGAGACCTACTGTGCACATGTGCACAAATCTACAACCCGTGTCCTAAAGGTGGAAGCTAATCCTCCGCTGCATCATCATTGTCATCGTTCTCGAAACCGTAATGATCCTTCAACTTGTCGTAATGCTTCTCAGTCCTTGTTGTTGCGCATCATTACATCTCGCTGCGATTTCAGTGTCACTATTAGATCTTGGCGGGTTGCCGTCGTGCCCAAAAGCTTACTTCTTACTAACTAGTAACTAGTTCACCTCTACGGAGGTCCAAATACCAAAGTGCAGGATGCCATGCCAAATGCAAAAAGGCTCAGCCACCCTTCGAAACGCAGTCCCTCCCGGCACCACTCGACGAAGCGAACCCGTTTACCATCTTTCAATACCTCAGAGCATCAGCATCGATAAGGCGCCATTGACATGCAACCCACAGCTGTTTGATGCATCGTTCATGCCGTCCAGGATACAACAAATCGCATTGACTCATGTGCTCGATACCCCAACGGTGCCATCATCTCCAAGAAACAGTTCTTGTCGAAGAAGCCGCTTCTGCAGAGCACATGGAGAGATTTTGCTGTGTCAAGCAGCCGGCAAAGCAGGTGGAAACTGAGCATCCTTGTCGTGTCATACTTGTCACGCAGGATTTTGACCATATTCTGGTCAGCAACTCCCGCAGGAATCAAGTCGATGTACGGAACCTTGCTGGTTCGGTTCTGTAGCTACTGTAAGGAGGCAGTTCACGCACAGGCGCTCTTAATGCGCAAGCAAGGCTCTAAACCAGTGTGGTTTCCTCACATCATGCAAGCACTGTCAGCGAGTCTACGAAATCCGTGCTGTCAAGTCAGTCATGGAGTACTGAGCAATACCGGCGACTATATAGTAAGGCGACTATATAGTGAGGCAGCGACGCGCGCAAACGCAACAAGCCACGCGCTTCGGACGTGTGCTTTCGCTCATGGCTAGTCCACCGAAGTCAGACTAGCATTTACCCATCAGTTTAAGGCATAACTGAAAGCTCGAAGCTATCTGCATGCATGACTAATCCAATGCCAAGCGTCCATCCATTTCCTGGAAACACTTTAAAAGTTCGGTGCGCCGCTTTCGCGGCAAGAGCTTTGGTGGCGGAGCTGCTATAGTGCACAACCTGGAGTCGGATTGGGCTTCCTTCCCTTCTACAAGCTGGTTGCAAGAACCACAAGAAAGCATGTGGAACTCCATCCAGCGCAACGAAACCACGAATTGTTGCAAAGGCCATGGCTGTGAAAAATCGAGCTCTCACACGAACAAGCAAGATGGAAGTAGCGCAAGTAGCAGCGACTATCCAAACCATAAGACTGACAACACTGACTGTAACACTACCGAAACATAGGAGCCGGTGGCCTGCAATGATCGAAGATCATGCACATGTGGTCCATGTCTTCAGTCGCGGCATAAGGCCACAGAAGCCGCATCATGTCCTCTTGGCTGACCTAGGGTTCAAGGGTCGTCCCGATCAAGGCTCATCACCCCAAGGCCGTGATAATCAAATCGTAGCTGAATAAGGCCTGGAAACCAAGGCCTTGCCTTGAGTTGCCACCCGGGGCATAAGGTAGCGGATGCATCGCATCCCCAACAACCTCAGAGTTCCCTGCTCTCTCTCTCTCGCTCTCTCTCTGGAGCACGAAGGTGAGCACCTGTCCACTTTCCGCTTGCTGAAGAAATTGGCGAACTCCTCCAGCTCTACATCCCCGTCATTATCCGCATCCATCTGACACCAGCATCGGCAGAATGTTTCCACCTGAACACGGGAATTCAGCTGACACGCTGAATCGGGAGCAGCTATAACAAGCCTCCTCACTGGTTCCCCGACGGTGCTTTTCTGCCCAGTCCTGGAAAAGTGGATGTATCTTTGCGCCCAACTGCCACAGAAGCGAACAGTCTTGCTGCCGGAGGTCTTTATCAGCATGCTCGGCATTCGCGCTTGAATTCCCCAGGACGAGCATTCGCCTCAGCAACCGAGCCACTCTCTATCCGATGTGTTCACGTTCCTGAACAAATCGGCGTCTTCAACTGCCGGGGTTTTAGTCAGAGCGGCAGGCTTTCGCTTGCCTCTCGTTTTCTCAGCTCGTCCTCATCCTGCCACAAAGAGGACGCATGCAACAGTCAAGCAAAAGGGTCAAAGAGGAAAAGCAAGCTGGCCTTCGAGGAGGCCTCGTTGGTCTCTCCAGCGGGATCCTTGACGTAGTCTTTACCTGTTGCAAAAAACTAGTATAGGGTTTCCTGGGCATGCATGTCATGAAGCTACGCAGCGCACCATTCATCATAGCGTGAAACCATGAAGTTGCAGAAGAAGCTGCTCAAGTCAATTTTCACCTTGCCACGAGATCTTGTGCTCCTCGGCAAAACCCCAAACCCAGCTGGGTGTGGCGAGTCCGATCATTACATTCGAGCCTCTCACAGTTCAAGATCCAAGGTTTACGATGGCATGCACAGACGGGCAGCTCTGTTGGCTGTCATGATATGCGGACAAGGCGTTCAACAAAGGAATCAGAAAGCATCTATGCCAGAAGTACGCACCACAAGGCCCCCAAACCCTAAACCCTAAACCCGTAGAGTCACAAAATGTTACACATGTTCGGCAGTTACGGTACCTTACAGTTCGAGGAAACCTACCGTCCTAAAGCGGCCGTACATGGCCGTACTGTTGGGTCCAGGAGTGTACCTTAAACCACTTTGAACGATAGACCCGCATCCCTTCCGCGGCTCTATTCTCTCCAAGTCTCAGCGGATGGTTGCGGCCATTGGCGCGGGGAGACTCTGGGACCTAGCTATGAGTTTCACAACAGGAGGGAAGCTCAAATGTACGCAGACTGTACATTATAAGTATATTACAGCATGTTAGGAGGAAGGACTTTGGGGCTTCGGCATGCCTTCACGATTCTGGAGTTTAAGGCTTGGGGTGCCCAGAGAATCCAGCCCCTTGACTTGCGAAGAAAGGTGTCTCACTCACGCATCTCCTCCGTTTAAAGAGGACGTTGGAGTCGCTGGGGTGGCCTGCAGCGTGCTCCCTTGCGTCCGGGCAGAAAGAGGTACTGGTGTGGTACCTTCGGGCAGGTCTTTGATGAGTTAGGGCTTTCTGAACCCAACATAACCCAACTACTAAGCTTTCATGTCTATAGACGCTGATGACATGCCGAACATCATAATTAGGTCTCGGCAAGGCCTTGATCTTGATCGCGCCTCCTCGCACAAGCAAGACGCTGATGATGCACGGGGTTTGACCCAGTGGAGACAAAACCAGAGCAATGGGAAATCGAGGCTCAGCCAGTCCTTCCGTTACCAGATGCGGGGCGATAGCGCCCTTCAAAGTCCACGTCGCGATGAGGGCGCGGAGACGCGCATGTGAAGCTCTTCAGGGTGGTGCCACCTCGCAGAGGCATCTAAGCCCAAATCCTCAACTTTCGAAGCCAGCTCGGCGCACACATCGGCGTGGGCTGCGGAGCACCATGGTCGGCTAGAAGACCTTGAGTTCATTCATGGCTTAGAGTCAGAATTGCACATTGTCGTTTCGGACTGGTTGTGGCGAGCTGCCACCAAGAAAGCTGCTATAATTGGTCTGGAAATAGTTCACCAGCTGCTGTGTTCTGACCTCAGCTGTGGGGGGGGTTCTGGCTGCTGGCGGCTGCCTTCTGCGAAGCCCTTACTCTTCCAAGCCCTGCAGACCCGAGCCACGACGCGAATGTGCTCTCTACCGGTATCTATTGATGGTGTCCGCAACCGTGTCCTCGGCAAACCATGGATTAACCGGCACAAACGGCCTGAGCCTGCTACAGGGGCGGGCAGATCATGTCACATCGTCATATCTTTGCACTGTCTTTGCAGATAAGCGACGGGGCGGAACGATCAAGCGGCATCTTTGGTCAGCGCTTCGGACTGGGGCTATGCATTCGCTCCTTCATGCCAGTGTAGCTACATCCGGCACAGAAGCGAAGTTCACGAACATATGTTTCCGTTGTCGTACCTGTTCGACTGTCCGGCTTTTTTCTAAGCCCGGGGTGAAGCGCTGCAGATTCACAAATCTTGAACCTTGGAGCCATAACGCCACTGCAAGTTCAAAAGCATGAGCTTGATTGCCAGACGTGCCCTTCTATGCCTGGCTCTACCACAGCGGCCCTTTTGTAAAGTCGGAATTGAGAGACGTCCTCGCAACGAATTAGAGGGGCCGAAATGCTCAGCCGAGGTCTACGCCACCTTCGTCAAAGATCTCAAAGCCACACGTCCCGGCAGGTACATTCGCACCGCCTCTTGCAGACCTCTGCCCAACACGGACAAGAGGCTTCAAGTGCACCGAATTTCTCCTTGCATGTTCATAATTCGGATCGGAGGCCAGAAGTTCGAGCACTTCCTTCTGAGCCAGCTCTGCTGTGTATGTTGGGTCGTCGAAAGGATCAAACACAGAGCCACCGGAAGAGCGACCACGTGAGTAGCGAGACTCTGAGAGCATGGCCCTTAGGCCACTGGACAACTCTTGGGTCATGTTTGAAGGAAGTCCAGCCGACTCGTTCTCCGGCGCTTTCGGAGCAAGGCCACAGGCATGACGCGCCAAGATCCGTGCAGCCTGCATCTCTTCGACAGAAACATCGTCCAGATCATCTTCCTGGGGCAGAAACGAGATGAAAGCTTGGTCGTGAAGCGGTAGCTCTTCCTCCTCCTCCTGCAACGTGGACGAGCTCCACCTCGGAACAGCATGGCCTGGCGTCCGACACGACGCCTCCATCTCCGAAGAATTCTGAGAAAACGCAGTAGGTAGGTCAGGTGTTTGGTTGCTTCTGCTTTGCCGCACACCCGCATCTGTGGCAGCCAGGGGCGTCGGCAACAAGGGAGCTTCCTGAACATACGGAAACCCAGTCAAGTGAGGCAAATGGAAACCTCAAACATGGCTGGGCCTGCACCTCCGCATGCTCCCGCAGCTTCTGCCGGTCTGCCAGAAAGACAGGTGGGAGAAAAAGGAGGAGGTGATCAAACCGGCTGCCTCCGGTGCGTCTCCCTATCGCTCTGTCCCTCTCCTTGTCTCTCTGCCGGGCTCTCTGTCCCGGTCTGCTACTCTCTCTTGCCTGCACGCTGCCTCACTCTCACTCTCACTCTCACTGTCACTCTCACTTGTGCGTCACTCTCACTCTCTCTCTCTCTCTCTCTCTCTCTATCTCTCGTTCTTTCTTTCTTTCTTTATTTCTTTCTTTCTTTCTTTCTTTCTTTCTTTCTTTCTTTCTTTCTTTCTTCTTTGCCGGCGTGAAAAATGGTTGATCACCCCCCGAAGGAAAGAGAAGTGTATTGGAGTATTCGACTATGAATTTCGAGAGTATCAACTATCAACCATCTTCGAACTCGTACGTTTCATCGTCGGGACTGTCATGGTATAAACCCCCAAAGTGAGAAACGCTCTTTCTTTCCCCAGGCTTGAGGGCATGCCCCTGCGGGAGCAGCCCGACGGTAAACGTGCTCTCTCTCTCTCTCTCTCGCTATCTGTCTCTCTCTTCTTCAGCACAACCAGAGGGGACCTGCAAGGGAAGTCGTGACCCCCCCATGCCTTACCGCACACTGGAAAACAGGGCGGAACAGCTCAAAAGTTGCGACTACATCCTGTTTTGTATCCATGTATTCCCCCCGCTGCAATGAGCAGCGGCAATGCAAGCACAAGTTAACACACAGGCTCATTGGCCAAGCGACATCAGGAAATGAGAGCAACATGAACTGTGCTTTGTTGGTCGAGTTTTACACACGTTTGACACTATCCGGTAGTTCGGATCAGAGAAGCATGGCACCTGTAAGACCCTATATGTCGATTCACTTGAGACAGCGAACTGTGCTGGACAGACCTGGAAGCTATGCTTTTTGAATGCATACGTGCTGCAGTCTTTTTTCCAAGAAAATGCTCCGGCATTTGGCCATAGGGACTTCCGATAATCCGGACACGAAGCCGATTCTTCCACCACAGCTCGGAAGCACTCTCTTTGCCCTCCAAGAGACCGACATCAGGAGAAGAATGATACTGGAAGCAAAAAAACGAAGAATGGAGGCAGGTGAGGGCCTGCCTCCAAAAATTCAGCAAAACAGGCCTTACCAGTGCATGGCGTCTGGAGAGGGATCCGAAATATCTCCTGCCCCTCGAATTGATAAAAACAATTTGCCCCCCCCCCCATGCTACTAGCCAGCCTCGGCCTTCTCGAGCCGCGCGCTTTGTCATCCGCCGCTGAAACTCTCGAAAACGACTTTGCAGTCTGTGCTGAGGCTGTGCGCCAAGATCTATGCCCTCTCTGTACCTGGACAAGAACATGGGGCAGCAGATGTCAACAGAGTGGCTGGCCCGGGTCGGCAGAAGCTCCAAACAACTGTGTCGAGATGCATGGCTTCAACTTGCTGGAACTTGTGCTGCCGCTCCAAGTTTGCAGCAGCTGCTTCGTAGAATAAGGCGTGGCAAGTCCCAATTCCTCGTGTGTCATCGACATTTGCTGAATCCGTTGCTGCTTGTACATTGTACAGAAACAATGGACACTGCCTTCAGTCTGGAGAAACTCGAAGACCTGACGGCATGCAAACCGATCAAGCGGGAAGTAACACAGTGAGTCCAGCCTTGTCCGGACTGGGCAGCAGTGCCGCATGCCTCACCCACAAGCGCAAATAGCGAATATCATCCTTCAGCGCAGGATCGCCGGTCAGAGAATAGCCTGTGATGTGCAGGGGTGCTAACAGAAAATGAGCGGAGGGTTGTACAGTTGTACGGGTACTGCACATCGCTTGCACAAACTCGTTCGCATGTATTCATCGGAGGGACAGGCACGTGCCAGCACGTGGACTTCATGCTCCGTTTTGGGGTAAGTTTGCTCCACCCACTGCACATAGTCGCACCACAATCCCACCTGCGCATCACAAACTTCATTCTTTGCTATAGTACCGAAAAGATTTGCAGCTTCATCACCCGAGCGGCCATATCTCCAGTGTTGGCTTGCAAACGATGTTCGAAAGCATCTTGAACAGCTGCCCGAGATCTTTCATTATCGTCCTGCAACCGCGGCTGCTGCACGCGCGACCTTCATGGACCTTCTACACAGCAACTATGTGTCTTGAAGGGGGTCCTCACTGCCGATAGTGTGGGATGGAAGGTTTTCTGCCACCCACGGCCATGCATGCGGATCCGCATGCGCCTCTTGCCATGGCGTACCGCCCAAACTGGATTTGATTGGTGTAGTCTCTCCGATGTCCTGCACGTTGTGACCCACGTCAGCCTTGCAAAATCTGTGTCGAATGCTTCAAATGTACTGAACAATCGAAAACCCGGCCTCCGAATTCTCCTTGCCCTGTGGCGCCGGCTGGTCCGGAGGCGGCAGAGGGAGGCCTTTGCAATGAAGTGTGCCGAATGCCTGGCCATTGTTTCAACCTCTGTCAAGCACTATTTTTTGTGGGACCATCTGCCAAACAATTGAACATGGCCAGCCGGACTGTCGCCAGCATGTGCGCACCAGACGTCCAGGTAGAGCGGACCTGAGAGGGAAACGATGCGAGGATGAAGTGTCGAAGCAGTCCTGGCATCGCTCTCCGCCCAATGTTCATGGCCAAGCGACCCGTCTTCGATCGGCGTCTATCTATACCGCACCATGCTCTGGACAACGGTTGTTATAGGGACTCTAGGCATTAAGCATTGGTCGAATTGTTGAGTGACTACTTGGTTGCAACCATCACTGAATCACATGACCCATGATGAATCCTGGCCTTATCAAACTGTCGACACTGAGATTCTGAGATTTTCGGCGCGATTGGGCCTGTTGATTCCTGGTGCCAACGCCATACATTCTAGACTGTGGCGGCTATTGCACGACATTGCACAACCATGTCGAGCATGCGAACCATCGCCTCAAGGACGTAATGCAGTGGATGCCATGCCGAGCGTTTTCCAATTGAGCGAGGGTTCGCTCCATGCACAAGCTCGTACAAACAATCCATACACAACAAAAAACTGCCGGGTGTATCGACCAGCAGCATGCACTGGACATGTGAGCTTCACATCCCTAAGGCAGGCGTTGGTTCCAAAAGTGAACAACCGATGCAAACCGCAAAAGTCTGAAGAATCAAAACAGTAGGGGAGTGTTTACAGTTTTGACGTTTCGCATCTTTTCTCTGCTTTCCTGCGCTTTTCTGAGTTCGGTTTGTTGGACATTTTCCGCCTGGCTGGGGGATGCTGCTGCAAAACAACGGGGGTCCGGACAGCATCTGAGATCAAGATCGTCTGTGTGTGTATGTTCTTTTGTCGCACGTTCGTCTTCAACGCTCAAGCCAAACGGCGCAACTAGTCTTACTTGTCTCTCGTGTTGCCAGTTGTACGACATGTCCGCAATGACTCCACCCGCTCGCGTTGGCAAGAGACGACTTGAGTGAAGGAAGGCACACCCGAATGTCAAAGCACCGTTGGATAGTCGTTTGTCAATGGAGGGTGTGGCAAGTGTAATTCAAACCGATTCAAACCTAAATTCAAGCTAGGCTGGTTCCAGTTTTTTTCGGTTGAAACAAGATCAAGCACCTTGCAAAGCAGCGTCGACAATCGATCGGAGGAGCAACTGGATACAATGGTGTGTGGACAGGATGTAGAGATTGATAAATTGGAAAACGTATGAGAACACACAGAACAAGTCCATGCATACCCAAATGGATTAGATGCAGGGGCAGCTGGATGAGCTCCAAGTTTCAAGTTGATGCTATCAACAAGGTGTCATCTTCTTCGTGCGCGAGTTTCTGTACGCGACGGTCGCCTCCAAGCTCGAGCAAAACACAGCCTGAACACAGCCGTAGCTTTGCTACGCATCAAGTTCAACAAAACTGACCACAGGGTATGAGGCAACATCTTCCACCCAACGTTCGTGCTCGGTCACGTTGGCAACTTGGTGAGTGGGGTCGTGAAGCGGGAGATCCCCATGATGAATGAAAGTATATGAAACTTATTCCAAACTCATGATCGGCCGATCTTACAAATTTCAAATCAAAAAACAAGGTGTTTTGCAATCGGTTTGGTTTAACGAGTGGAATTTCAGTAAGCCCTCGAGCTGCAAACATGTGCAGACAAGGCGATACTGGAGAAGCAAACTGAAGAGCCGAGCATGGGCGGGCAAAAGCACAAGCAACAGCCGGGTCCTGCAGCGACTCGGGCACGCGGCATGGTTTCACTGCCGCTGGATGTGGTGGCATTCCGTATGCAAACTCCCGTGCCAACGTCGACATGAAGCACTCGTCGAATCCGTACAGCAAAGAATTTTTTTTTGTGACGCGCCTCTTTTCCGCCTGCCAGGTGGCTGTCCCCGCACGCTGCCAGAGGCAGGCTGACTACCGTCGCTACGGCTACGCAGGATCGTCGCTGCCAACTGCTACGAGCGCAGGGGCAAGCGACTAGGGCCCGCCGCTGGTCCGGCGAGCTCGAGCACTCGCTCGAGGGGCGGCTCATCCCCCTGACGCGGGTGGAGCGGCACTGGCCAAGCCTGCCCCAGCGCCGTGCTGGCTACCGCGCGCTGCACGGCGACAGCCAGCAAGCCCCACCAACGGCGCGACCAGCCCGCAGCGGCCGCGCGGCGAAGAGCTGGCGGAGCTCTTTGGGACCGGACGCGGATGAGGTGCTGCACGAAGCGGCCAGCTGCGCTGTTCCAGCGCCCGCCAACTTCCGAGCCCAGAGCTACGAGCTCTCGCGGTCCTCCGCTGCTCAGCTCCGGGTAGGTGCTCCGTTTGCGGCGCTCGGCTAGCCTGAGCACGGCCCCGTCCGTATCAGCGGCTCCATGCTGTGGATGCCCCGTCCGTGCGAGAGGTGAGACGAGAGTCGCATCGCAGCACAGTGCGCCTCCACGCGGTGTGGCGCCGTAGACGACTAAGTCGAGCCGTCTGCGGTCGTCAGCTGGCACGCCCGGTGCGGTAGTGTGCACGACCATTGTTGAGGGACGACTTGCCCATCAGAGCCGACCGCCTCGCGGGCTACGCGCACCCAGGCCCGCTCGACGATTGTCGCTCAGCGAGCCAACAACCCTGTGCGGGGGGGCAGGCGAGGGCATGGTCCCCGTACTCGTCCACCTGCTGCCCGCAGCCGGGGCTGGGGCCGCAACGGTTTGGGCTAAGCGGCAGGGGTAAGCGCAAGCGGCGCCGCAAGTAAAGAGTCCACATGATGTCGTTACCACTTCCAGGCAGACCGGGCGGGCGTCGCCGTCGCCGCCAATCTCGCTCGTAGCAGTTGGCGACGACCCTGCGTAGCCGTAACTGCGGTAGTATCCCTGCTCCTGGCAGCATAGAGGGGCAGCCACCTTGCAGGCAGAAAACAAGCCAAGAAAAAAATAGAGCCCGAGCCGCCTGCCGCTTCTAAGGTAGAGAAGTCAGCGGGCAGGAGGCTGCACCACGCACCCGGACGCATGCCAAGGAAATGTGGAACCAAAGATACCAACAAAAACAATCTGCACGGTGTGTTTTTCGATGTTTCTCGTAAACGATGAATGTCGATAACTTATAGTTGCATGGGCCACTGTAGTTTTCGAATTTGTAAACCCTCCACATTCCACGGTGTGATACGAAAATGACTCCCGGAAACTTTCAAGCTGCCTGCCCCGCGGAACGCCACGGAACTGCTGCAAAAAAAAGTGGCCTCAACATGCCCCAACAGAAGCCATTGTTGCGGGACGACCTGGCCCTCAGGTCCGACAGCTTCACGAGCAACACGGATTTAGGCGTGCTCAAGGGGCCTAACTCTGCGGGCGAGCAGACCAGTGCGGGGGCAGGCGGCATGGTGGTCTCCATACGGGTCTACAACTGCTCCACAACCGTGGCCATGTTCGCCGCATCTGTGCGGCGTGACGGGCAGAGGCAGCCGCAGCCGCCGCCGCAAAGCTATGAGCACGGTCGGGCGGCAGACCGGTGCCAGCCTCGCACGGGGTGGCATTGAGCCAGGCTGCAGCATGCGGCCCCGACTGCCGGCGGAACATGGCCTGGGCAGGGGCTGGCAAAGCGGGCAGCAACTCGGTTTCGCGGACATGGGCCATGGGTAGAGCAAGTGCGTGAACCGTGATGCTGCCAGCCCTGGCACCTCTCGCCCGGCTCAGGCGGATCGCACTGTGCGGGGCGTAGGTCGTTGAGCAGGTCGCTCCAGAGCGGTGGGCCCGTCCAGTTGGCACGGTCGAGCGTGCGGTCAGCCTTTTCAGCAACGCGCAGGCACGCGGCCGCCGAAGCAAAACCTTGCGTGAGCTCGGCTTAAGGCGCGGGCTGTGGCGTCGGGGCAGCGAGCATGCAAAACAGGCCGGGGCATCGGCCCAAGCAGCCCAGTATGCAGCAGGGGCGGTGCGCTCGGCACACTGCAAGCCCAAGCCTCCCAGGCACGAGGGCAGCAGTGCAAGGTGGCGCTCGCGGCGACCTCGGGGTCAGCGTCATCCTCTTCACCCAGCAGCGTGAGGAGGCATAGGAGCCTTCCTTCCTCGAGCAGGTGTGATCAAGCGTGCATTTGCGTGGGCGGCAACAAAGCGCGGGTCGCGGATGCTCTTCGAGCTTGGCGAGACCGGGAAGTGCAAGCGGCAGGCGACTGTTCCATGTCTGGAGACTGATTGCTTCTCAAGTGGGGCACAGACGCCGTCCTTCCGCCTGCAAAAATTCGCGTGGCTCGGCTGCACTCCTGAGGCTTGGCGCATCGGTTCCGCCTGTAGCGAGCACACGACACGTGCATTCATCGGCAAGGGCTGGCGAGCGAGTTCAAGGAACGGGCAGCGCATCAGCCCTTGCGGCCCCGCAGACTGTATATACGCTGCAGGCGCACTGCGAATGGCCGTGGTCAGGCCAACGCCTCCCAAGGCAGCCGGTAACATCGCCACGCTTCTTGCGCCTTCAACATCTGCCTGGGCGACGTCGCCAAGGCAGAGTTGCTGAGTCTACCAGATGGCATCGTCATGCACCTGAGCATGGACGGGACGGCCACGGCGTGCGGGGGAACGGATGGGGACGGTCCGTAGCGGATGGTTAGCGTGGACGCCGGGCAGGGTCTGCCACCGCCCGCCACGTATCCTCGTCGCCGGGTGCAAGCTCTGAAGCGGTTAGGAGCTGGCGAGCTCTAGAAAGCTTGCCCGCCCCTATTTTCGGCCTGCGCCATCCGTAGCACCCCCAAAGATATGGACGATTTCGGAAATGCAAAAACAGCTCGAAGGCGCGTGTTGAAAAAAACAACGTTTTGGCGTCCACGCCCGCCCGCGCAGGCGCTCGCAACTGGAGCATACTGCTCCACAAAGCGCTGGTCGCGACCGCTGCCAATACCGACGCCTTGACGGCCCTCACAAACACGCTTTGACGCAAAAACCTCACGGAAGACCGTCACGTTTGAAGTCGTTGATGAAGCAACCGCCAAACTGGACCGTGCCGCGCAGCTGCCGCAACCACCGCACCAGCGTCTGACTCGAGCAGCGCGGCGTTTGCTGCCGTGCAAACAAGCAGGGTCGTTGCAGTTGCATAAGCGCGTCGGGCAACCTGGCCAGCGCCGTTGCCGAAGCATCATCCGCCGCAGAAGTGTTCTACCGGGCTTTGTGGGCCTCGCAATCCGTGCTAGCTGGCCCGCCCGCGAGAAAAATTGGATTCGCACCGCCCCCCCCCCATCGTGCAAAAAAAACAAAAAAATAACAGATTGACGGATGACGGATTTGACGGTTCAACATTCGTTTGTTTGAAAATTCGTTTGTTTGAAATGTTTCACCAGGTCATGCCGAAACCGAGGCAGCGGAAACCACAGGAGCGCGACATAGCACGACTTTCAATCTCGCCACATATTCGCCGCTACTTACCGAACCACCTTCATATGCCAGTCCCAGCACATACACATGGTTTGATGACGACTGTCGCGCTCACAACGTGTCGCAAGGCGAGGGCGGGGAGCAAGGGGACCCCTTCATGCCGGCCCTCTACGCCTTGGCCCCGATATGCCCAGACCACAAAAGCTCCAAGGAACCTTCACAAACAAAAAACGGTCCTGGGCTCGTGCTTTGTTGGCTGGGTCTTGGAGCTTCGCGCAGCAATTCCAGAGCCTGGGCCCGTTTTGTTTTCTCTATTTCATTTCGATCAAGTCTCGTGATTTCCCATAGATTTCCCGCGGCCGCATCTTACACCCGCCTACTTCAACTGGACCCGGCCAGCTCCAGCGATGTCAGCCAGACGCGCAGGAGCGGGCCCCCCCATGATGGGACAGCGCTGCGATGCCGCGCAGGACACCACAAATGGCGGGAGCGTGTGCAGTTACAGGAACACGTGAGATCACTTCTCTGTGTTGTTCTGTGCATTGCCGTCTATCTACGGCGAAGCTGTCCTTTTTTGTTGGAAGGGGTACCGTGCTTCTGGTCGAAGCCGTCGCACCGCACAAAGCTGCGTAGGCCAAACGCAGAGGCCCCAGTCAGGGAGTCCGATTGAGCTCCAGGCGGAAAAGCGGCGTGCACCAGCAGGATCTCGTCGCAACGGTTCGCCATGGTTGGGAGTCGGTGCGCTGGTCGAGATTGATAACTCACGGCAGGCTGCCAGCATACTCCCGGGCACTGCTCCATCGCAGCCACGCACACCAGTGCCCAGCATTACAAAACCGCGCTCAACAAGTGGCTTGTCCCCACACCACACACGTCCGCCGTTATACTGCAGCTATACCCGGAGGCGGCAGGCAGGCCTGTGTCGCAGCTGTATGCGCGCATCTTCCCGTCGTTGGAGGCAATGCCACACTCCGCTGGAACGACCTCGACTACTGTGTCGGGGCGGCTCGTGCTCGCTTGCGTGACGTACAAGTCGTCGAGGAATGCCAACAGAATGTCGGAAGGGATGCCCCATTGCTTATGCCATCGCTGCACCCAGGCTGCTCTCGCAGCTTGGCGCAGGGAGCTGTCGTGCTCGGGATTCTTGCATTCACGGGCTTGAAACTGTTGTATCTTGGTTGTTTTTTCTGTCGCCTGTTTCGTTCCGAAAGGCTGGCGTGGCGGCTTGCCACGCAACGGAGCCTGCCAGCGCGCGTTCGCAAGGACCCTGTGCTGCCTGGGCGTCCCCGGCCAGCGGGAGTGCCAACGAGGATGCACTGCGCTAGCAACTCCGACCAGCGGGTAACCCCGGCTGCACGCGTTGCCACCAAGCGGCGACGAGCGCACACAAGTTAGGTCGGGTGGCATTTGCTGCGTGGGGGGATTCCTTTAACAGCTCGACCCAGGTGCACGGCTGGCGATGGCGGCATATCCTGGCGTTATCGACAGGGCGCTGGCGCTGCATGCAATGCCAGAGGGACCGTTCGCGACATGTCGCAACAACGTCAACGCGGAAGCATGCGGAAGCCATCGTGTTCATGTCAGCCAAGCATTGCGGGCTACCCGCGCCCGGCTTCCTGGCACACCTCAGCAGCTGCGCTGTCGAGAGGAACGGCCCGAAATGCCAGCACACTGGAAGTCGCACATGCAGCCGTATGAGCGTGCCCGGCAGGTGCATGTGTGCGGAGCGAAGGCGGCGGCAGGCGGAGCCGGCATAACAACCGTACGGCGCCGTCAGTTGGGCAGAAGTTGGCAGAACTGCGAAGGCACGCGCTGCGTATGGCCCGGCCCGCGACAGCAGCCGCTCGAGATGCGGCATCAATGTGAAAATGATCCAAACTGCCTGTCACTGGCGAGGGTCACTCGACGCCGCCAGCCTCGTCGTAAAAGGTCTCGTGTTCATCGCCTGTACCTACGTGGTTTCCGGTTTTGCTCCTGGAACATTTATTGTGCGTGAAATGGCACCGGGCTACACCGTCCACATCCTTCCACATGTTCACACACAGCATCACACGCAATGAGCGACCTGCGGTGTTTTCGTTCATTGCCCCGATTGACCACGAACAGTCCCCACGCGTCGTCGAGCTCCCCAACCGCGACCGGTGCCGAACCCACGCCGTCTGAGCGAGAGGTAGCGAGGACGGCGGCCGGCGTGGTTGTGCACAGTGGCGAGCCATCAAACACGGGAAAAAGGCGGCCTTACCCTGAAAATAGCCGCTAGCCTGGTGTCGCTTGCAGAGCGCAGCGGTGGCGACGGCTGCCAAGCAACTCCAGGGAACAGGGAACGGCGATTTATTGAATGAGGGCTACATTGAAGGCGAGCTGAAAACTGTGCCAGAGTTGGCGACGACCGCCATGCGTCTTCCGTTTCCTTCCGACACCAGCACCAGCCACCTCTGCGCATGTTCAAGCGGCAGGGCACGAGGCGAGGACGCCCAAGTAGCACAGGCAGTCCGGTGGCCCATGGATACCAGGGGCATTGACGCTCTCGCGCCAGTTGCACATGCGAAAGTCTGCGCATGTTTGCGCGCACAGAGGCGAGCAGCCTGGAGGGTTGAGATATCTTGGTGCGCCCGCCATGCCACTTGCTTGGGTGTTGTTGAAAGGTACTTTGGTTTTGCACAACATAACAAGGAAAGGCTCCTATTGCAAGGCAGCCAAGCTGCAAAGTCTGAGGAATGTCATCCGTATGTTCGATGCAGTTTTGAAACGTGGCACGAGAGTTAATCATCAACCCTTGCAGCATGCAGCGAGCCTACTCACACAGCTGTGACAGAATATCTTCACTCGCCCCTGAGCCCAGCAACACCGGCATCGACTCCGTCGGTGAAGATTCATCTTCGATGATCTTCGATGGGTTTGTACCAATGCTGCAGCATGTCCTGCATCATGGAAGGGCTTTGGCCTGCAGGTCGCAGCAAGCGCACGGTACGTGCTCGTAGCTCCTCTGCCACACGATTGCAGTGTGTTTCTCCGATCAGAGTATAGAAAGCGTGGCCGGTCATGTAGTTGTCTTCAGCAAGCACGAGGTAAGGATTCTTTGCCACTTTTTCCG
This sequence comes from Symbiodinium sp. CCMP2592, assembly GCA_905221615.1. NCBI lineage: Eukaryota > Dinophyceae > Suessiales > Symbiodiniaceae > Symbiodinium > Symbiodinium sp. CCMP2592. The sequence continues at coordinate 838,961 of CAJNDT010001813.1, read as the reverse complement.
GGGATTGTACACCCAGGTCGCCACGGAATCTTCGCAAGACTGCCTGGTCGCGGAGCTTCAGTTGCAGGGCGGAGTCGAAATCGATCAATTTGATCGAACAGCTCGAATCATCCTTCCAGCAAATGTTGGCAGGCTTGATGTCCAAGTGCGCTACCAGCATGCCATGGAGGTGAGACACGGAGTGGCAGGTCTGCCGAAAGGCCTTTGCTGGAAGACTGTTGGAGGCTTTCTCCGAGCAATTCCATTGCGAATCCATGCATCCTCCACCACGAAACAAAGCACATCCACTAAATTCGCATGCTTCATGCTCTGTAGAAGCCTGGCTTCCGGGTGCAAAGCCTCTCGGTCCTGGTCTGGATTAGTGTACACGTTGGGCTGGTGCCTATAGGCACCAGCCCAACTTGTACACTAATCCAGACGAGGACCGGGAGGCTTTGCAATACTGTTTCATAGCCACAGGGCTGCCCTCAAGAAATCCTTGGTACACAATGCCCAGCCCACCATGGCCGAGCTTCCTTGTCACTCGCAGAACGGAAACGTCAATACTTGGTACTTTGGCCATGTCCTTCACGCCTGATGACGGCTCACGCCCGTGTGCCCGAAGCGGTATGCAACCACTCGCGGCAACCTAAATTCCAGTCGTAGTGAGAATCTACAAATATCTACAATGTGCCTCACAACTTCAGACTCAATCAGCGAAGCAGCCTTAGGGCGGCTCGAGGGTTGCACGCCCCAGGTCCGGGTGTAGAAGAAAGCCCTGTTCCCCTGCCGGGGAAGCGCACGGCTTTGGAAAAAGCCATGTCGCTCTCGGAGACTTTGCTAATTCTAGATTCGCTGCTCTACCAGATCCTCAAACGGACACCAAAGATCAAGTCAAGATTACCGCTGTACTATATGGCAACCTCAAGCAGAGCTCATGAAAGCTCCTGCACGAAGGCATGAGCTTGGAATCATGTGGCATCCTTTGTGCATCATCTGCATGGCGGCAGTTGGCGGCACACCATCTGTTTTTACATCCTTGCCGGAGGTGTGGAAACGACCAGCAGCCATCCACGTGTTAGCGCAAATACGGGACAGGCTTCTTGCGTCTGGATCCGCAACGGGTTGGATAAGGATGTGCGACCAGGATTTGTTTGCAGATTCCGTCCAATGAATGGGTGGTTCACAGGACGGAGATACGAGAGCGAATCTACAAGGACTTTCAGCTGATGCTGATGATGCTCGCCCTGCGGTTCACTGAAGAGCCCCCTTCTGGTTGATCGCCGGACAGGCAGCGGTTCCAACCAAGTCCTGCTCGACTTTGCGCTCCATACCGCAGTCATTTGGGCCCACCTGCTGCACATGTGTACGACTTGTGGACCGTCTGCCGATGGTTTCGACGCATTCCCATGGGCCTGTGCAGCCCTTGGCCTCGAATGTGCTCTGTGGTGCACAGAATACCTCGCATGCCTTCCTGTCATGGGCATCGCGGCATCACCGTGACTGCCCTTCATCGGACAAGGCTGCAGTTTTGTGTGACAGCCACCTGACTTCCATGTCAAGGAGGCACTGGTATGTCGCCATTTATTTCAACGCTCTTCGAGCAAACACTCATGCAGTCTGATCGCTATGAAACGTCGAAGAATAAACAACAGCAACGGTTGAACATAAGGCCCTGATTTCGTGTCGGCAGGGAATGCGCACAATCGGCGACATCTGTATTGAGGCGGGTTTGAATTGCTATACTTGCGCAGCCCGACTTTGTTCAACTCGAGGCATTGGAAGTCTGTGTGGTTTCACTTCGTCCAAACGTGTTCCAGCGCTTGCAAGCTCGCATGCCACCTTTTTGGTTCCGTCGGGCCTCGCAGAAGCTCATGTTTTGAGCGGAGGGGAGCGACTCTAAGACCAACACAACTTGTTGTTACGTAGTCTATGCTTGCTGAACCACTTCCCGCTCTCTAGTCCCAGTTTGGTTCAGTTCACGTGACGTTCTGCTTCGGGGGAGTAGTGTCGAACGCGGCACGCAAAGGTGCCCGGCTGAGCGTTTGCGATCGCAAGTACGCTCCTCGGCTTAGGTGAAACCTGAGACATGATCACGTCTGCCGCACTGGCAGATACAACTACAACGAAGCGATGGAGATCGGCTCATACTGGTCGCACCACGAAAAGGGGAACCTGCACCAGGAACATGGCGACAAAGTCCAGCTCTTAAAAAGCTACAGAGTCAACCGGCGAGTCTACGGAGCAAGTCCACCTTCAGCAGTGCTCCTTGGGTCTCTGCCTGCATGAATAAGCTGTGTCCATGCAAACAAATGATGGCGTGCCGATGCAAGTAAAGCCATGGGATCAAGAAGGAGAGCCCCACATGCAGAGCGTAGGGAGCTGAAACCTCAGGCAGCAGAAACGTCAGCTTCACTGACGAACAACAGATCGTAGAACACTGAGTTTCTTGCTGGAGCCGTCTGCTCGGTCCATTCCATCTCAGACACTCACCGCGCAGGACGAATGCACTGACCATCACTACTACGAGTACAGCCCCATCGCTCGGAGGCCATTCGGCCAGCATTGAAATGACACATCCTGTAGCATATTTTCGCGACGTGCACTGTATCCTCAAGACACCAGGTATCCGTTGCAGTCAATTTCAGAACATTTAGAACTCTCATATAGGCCTCCGAGTAGTAGGCTCCTTCGTGCAACGACTCCCAGAGAAGATAGCCGATTTACGCTACAAGTACTATTCCAGGGGCTCTGGCAGGAGCTTCTAATGCCATTCCTTAAGGCTCCTTCCTTAAAATACGTATACTACCATTGACCCCAAACCTCTGTTCTGCTTATTACGACCCCTACCTCAAACTCCTATCGGAAACCCTTACAGGAACCATTGAAAGGAGCCCTGTTATCTACTCGTAGGCTCCACAGTCGTTTGTTTTTGGGATTACCTTATAGGATCCTAACTAAGAACCACAGAAAGGAAGTGCAATGGAGCCTGTGGGTAACTCCTAAGGCCTAAAATACCTATATCTATATACTATAAACCCTGATCAAGGAATATACCTTAAATTATAGTATATAGGGGACCCCAAATCGTAGGAGCCTTATTATAAGGGCCCTAAAATAAGGTACCCCTTTAATTTTCGAAAGGATCCCTATAGGCCCCCTAGATCAAGCTTTCCGAGGCAGGGGCTCCGAAGGCGACTGGGGACGCGCTCACCAGGTTTCCACGCACTGGCGAAGCGAGGGTGAGAGCACAGGGAGAGTCAAAGCTTAAAGGCTGAAGGTGTGTAGTATCTTTTTTGTTAGGGTTTATCTAGTTTAAGATTTCAGGGGTTGGACAACGAGCCCACTGGGCAGGCACGTGGGCACGTTGGCACTTCAACTGCTGAAGCCTCACTCACTGGCGGATTTGCTGAGTTCTCACCATCCACGTCGCGGATCCCTGAACTGTCACTGCCCTCGCCCTTCTCCAACCCTCGTTGCGCTTGAGAAGCCTCCGACCCATCCCCCTGATGACCCTTGTCTGGCACAACTACGAACTGATGTCCGAAGGGCCTAGGCGGTTCGGGTTTAGGGTCTTAATTTCTGGATTTAGACGAGGTTTCAAAGGGTGTTTGTCCCCTGCTCTGGAACATCCGCGGTGCCTTCTGCTTTGTGCCGAATCTTCACGGCCTTCCTGAGCTCGGGTCTGGATGCGAATTCGGTGCAAGCACCCAGTCCGAAAACAGCTTCTCTCCATCCAAAGAACCCGTGCCAGAGCTCGGGACTCAAGAGCTTCCTATCCCGCCACACTGGGACTCACTAGGAAGGTTGCGGTGCTGCTTTGCTGGAGGCTGGCATAGGCAGCGAGACCATACTGAGCAACGGCCCTACCAGACACGCCCAGGTCGCGGCGTCTCGAACACACCACGGATGACGATGTAGACCTACAAAGCACATGCTGGTGTCGTGTCAAGCGAATTGCCCGCCACTTAGACCGTTGCGGAGTTCAACTCATCCTTCTCCTCGAAGACTGTAGCCTTGATGCACACAGCATCCAGCGGAGAAAGGGGAGCAGAAACCGAGCACTGTTGCATATAACATAGCTCCGCTAATAAGTTCCCAGTGCAGGACCATAAGGACAAGGACATTGCCGGAGTTGGCGAGCATGCAAAGCGGCACAAGAGCCGCCGGTCACTTCGGAAACTCAAAGCTGTCGTGCTTCAGCCTTTCTCATACGGCAAAGACGGCTCGCCATGTTGGCCCAGGAAACTTTCTTCACTCCTGCATGCCTTCTTCTATGACTCGGAATGTTCGGGAACATGAACTACACTGTAACTACGCGATTACTCGAGGACAGCTTGGAATGTGCTCCCAGCTCCCGGTAGTTTCGAAGATCCTACGTCCTGCGCTTGCTTGTGCAGATGGCTGATTGAAACGACAGCAGCGAACCTCGACATTAACGACGGCGCCGAACCTCGACATAACCAACAGCCGTTGCTGCTCCCATTCGCCAGCTTTTCTAAACGCATGGACAGCTGCATGTAAGGGTCCCCAGGGGCGAGCTTTCAGATGAATCGTGCAGCACATCGGTGGACAGGTACCGAAGTTTACGTCCGGCATATGTGCAAAACTTGCGCGTCCACGCGCGCAGTCTCACTTCCGGACTGGCACAGGGGATCCAACCTAAGCCTGGGAAGGGGCATCTCGGAGTCGAGTGCGCCCTCCAGTAGACTACCACAGCGCCATTGGAAAAGCACCGGTTTCCTCATGATATAAGCAACGGGGCTTGCCTGCTTGCCCCCAGCCTCAGCAAAAGGCCCAGTTGGAAGCCACCCCGTGGACACTGTGCTCTACGACCCTACGACTTCGCGCTTTAAACACAGCGGCGGACGAAGCAGCTGGCAGCTGCACAGCGCAGCGACTTCGGGGCTCTCACCGTCGCTGGGCCCCGACGGTCAAGCAGGCGTCCGAGTGGGAGGTGAAAGTGCTGGAGGCCATCGTGGCTACCTTGGTGGCTCCTGCAGGTCCGCTTCTACTTCACTGCCGCTGTTGCAGCGGCGCTTCGGCTCTGTTGCTGGGCGGTGCAAACCTGCCGGTGCTCCTCTTTCTCCAGTGGGCACAACAAGCAGTTTTGTTCGCGGACCCTCGTGGCTACTTCTGGTGGCTTCTGAAGGTCTGCTTTTACTTCACTGCTGCTGTGCGGCGGCGCTGCGGCTCTGCTGCCGGGCGGTGACTTCTGAGTTCCAACGGCAAGGACACTTGAGGCTGGGCGTAGTGTTTTCACCTTGAGCTGCGGTCTTTGCTTGCAGACTCTCCTTGTAAGTCTTTTAGTCGTGTCACAACTCGTGTCACAAGAGTGGTAAGCCAGTCGGACTCTCTCAGCTTCCGTGAAGGCGCCACCGCTAGTTAAAGAGCTTCAGCCCGCCTAGAGGTTGTCGCTGTTTTAGTTAAACGTCGTTGGCCTCGCTGTGCTGTCTTCTTTTGAGCTCACTGCTTGTACAGCCTACAGCTTCCGCAGTGCTTCTTCGTTTCAGCTCTCCGTGAGACCTGAGCTGTTCCGACTTCTCTTCCGAGACAGTGCCAGTGCGGACGCTCGAGGGCGCACAGGTTGGACACAGAACTTGGACCATGCACGAAGGGGCTATTAGTGTGGGTGCCCCGATGGCAAGGTGCGCTGTGGCAACGAGATCTGATCAGACACCCGTGTGCAGCCTAAGCATAAACAACTGCAGTGGCCGTCAGTGAGCATAAGGCCGCGGCGCCTGCCTCAAACTCCACTTCGTCACAGTGCCGCAAGGCAGTAGCCAACCGATCATCGGACTGGGCTGCAATCACACAACACACTCACACACACACACACACACACACAGACACACGCCCACCAGCAAGGACATGCCAAATGAGGTTCAGCGGCCTCGCCCGGAAGACAGACCTCAGCATCACAAGCTCACATGAGAAGCTTGCGACAGCTCTGTTGTATTCTGTTGTGAAAGCTAGGACTGCTGCACTTTTGAGAAGCCAGGTGTGGAAGGCCTTCTTCATCTGCCTCCCGCCACCGAAAAACCGACGTCTCGCGATGATGCGCCGTCCTCTCGCACGGACCTCTCCAGTGCTTCTTGCTCTCCGGTCCCTGCTGAAGCCAAGATGTCCTGGCTCTTCTTCTGGCTCTGTCACGCCCACTCACGCCCAATAGGCCCTACGGCAAGGCCCTGAGGAACTTGCCACATCTGGGTTGAATTCATAAGGCCCGGTCCGGAACTGTGCAGGACAGTGTCTTGACCTCGCAGGGGCCCACTCTGAAATGCTACACCTGAGCATGGTTGGTGAACATCTGCAGCCTCTCCGGAGTGCGCGGTTACCTGACCACAGAGACATAGGAGGCACACAGACGGGATCCCGAAACGAACGCCTTGATGTCGTATGGCTCCTCGTACAGCAGCCTGTCCCTTCATGAAGAGTTTTTGTGAAGACGGCACGACGGTTTATGTCCAAGTTTGGCCCCTGGCATTCCAAACGACATGCCGGCCAGCAGCAGCTGACCCTGGGCTCGTCATCAACTGCTGACTGCAGAGGGACGAATCATTGCTGCACCTCTTCCTCTCCGCACTGCACCGTCACCGAGCCAGACTCGACGATGTAGAGCCTGCCCGAGGTCGATGCTGCACCGCTTGTGACCTGGCACTGCTAGTGCTGAGACCTGTCTGCCACATCCTCCGGGTCGATGATGACATCACCCTGTCGAAATGTCTGTCGTTGGAGCCTTCGGCCAGCTTTGATTTGCTGCCAGCTCTGAGGCTTCGAGGTAGGCATGACAAGCCAGCGTGTGCTTCTGTGTGTAGGCCATGGGTTTGGAGTTTAGCGGCCCTCACTGGCTCCGGCCACACCAATGCCGCGAAGACTTCCTCTGAAAGAGCAACTTGCTGCCCGCCAGCTGCCTTCGTGCAATGGTGTTCTTGGCAGATGCGGCGAGGCCCGTCAAGATTGGGATACTACCAAACACCTTGGCCAAGAGATGCTTCCGACTTCTGACTCCGAAACAACTCTCAACGAATCGGACGCCTGAGCCTTTGCCAGAATCTGCCTCGGCTCTTGCGAGGTCACATGACAGCCAAAGAGCAACAGAACGCAAAGGGCCAAGGGCCATGCATCTTTGCGATCTTGTCCTCACCGATGAGGCCAAAGATGTCCTGCGAGTCAAGGCTGGTACGATCTGGTACGGTAGCAGGGATCTCTGTGCCTCCCGGGTGAGGGAGAGCGCTGTCACGTGCGTCGCCGCACGCACAGAGGCAGTTCTTGGCATGTCCTGGCAACAGAGGGATTGAAAAGCTCTCTCCGACCGGTCATCGAATCTGGCAAGTGCGGCAAACATCGTCGCAAGCTCTCCAAAGAACGCGCCCTTCTTGAGCTGGGTGAGCACTACCTCAGTTCACTCTTCCTTAACTAGATCGTCATTTGGAGCGATTTGGTTTAACCGCCCCACCTCGTGATCATTCAACAGCTTGCAGGCATCGCACACACCCCGCTCGATGATGAAAAGCATGTCGCCAATCTGCGTCAGTCTGCTCGCGACCCGAAATAACCAATAGAGTTGTCCACCTCCCCTTCTTGGATGATATATCTTCCCGCAGGGAAATTCCAAGGCCTCAGAAGCTAAACAAAGAAACACAACTGACCTCATGACCGCATGTGGAGAAGAAAAGCCGAGGCCGATGACTTCAGCTTTCCGACGAGCATAAACTGCTCTTCCTCGCTCAGGCAGCTTGGACACTTGTTAAACGGTGTGGGGGGATGTGTGGGGACGAGCTCATGCAAGAGTGAACTGTGGCACGCCTTGGTGAGGACGTCTTCGGAGAAGAGCTGGATCCTCTTTCAGGCGTGTACGCATATCCTCACATGCCCGGCCTCCGGCCATTCCCCATCTTGCATTGCCACGTCCGTCCCTGATGCCTCGAAAGGAACTGTCGCTGCTCTTCCTGGACGGCCCTGAGTAACGGCCGCACGCAGCCGCATATCTCTGCAACTTCAAACGCTTCTACCAGTGAGCTGTCGGAACCGTTTACTCCACTGCCCAACCATCCACCGTCCTAGCTAGCTGCATTCTGTTCCTCTTCTTATGAAGAATGTTGTTTAGCCGTTGTTGCGATTGCGCTGCTCCTTGCTTGCTCTTGGTTTGATCTATTCACTGCGATGTTGCACTTGATCTTGGCACCTGATAGCTTTGCTGTGGTTCCACAAGTTCCAGGCATGGCCCTTCTCCTCTCAAGATAAATAAAGCAACATCGGCATCACCTTCCACTGTCGTTCCACCACGAAACTCACGAGCATCCTCGGGAACATGGCCATAACCATCATATCCAGCATGACCAACAAAATCCGCTGCATCGTCGTCATCGTTTTTCATGACCATCATCATCATGAGCAGCAGCAGCCGCAGGGGCAGCAGCAGCAGCAGCAGCAGTAGCAGCAACGGCAAAAACAGCGACAACGGCAGAGAGGATCTCATCCGGGTCTACGGTGACTGCATGTGATTGTTCGTGCTCTTCGTTGCCGGCTTACCGAACAGGACGAGCTTGCTAGGCATGTGAAACCGCCGTAGTCTGCCAGTGTACGAGACTAGCTGTGTGCCTGGTCCATCATCTACTTGCTTATTTGTGTCTCCATTCACATTGTTTGGTTCATCCCGTCCTGCCTCCTTCGGCTCCATTTTGGTCAAACAGAAGACGTCCATAAGTTGAATGATTCGATGCTTTTGCAAGATTAATCTGCCTATTCGTAGGCGTGGCGACTAAAGGGCCATTGAGGCGACTGCCATATCGAACTTGGTGGGAAGCGTATCAGTGTCACGTCCGTCAATGCCTCACAAGCTTCCGAAACATACGCCCGGACATGGCAAAGCTGGCAGCCAGCTGAGCCAAAGCCAACTGAGTCAGAGACAACCAGGGTGTAGGGTGCAATAGCACTTTTGCTGGAGAGACACCTTGTTGCGGTCACAAGCTGCCCAAGACTCCACTTGTCTAGTCGCAAGCTGCTAAAGCACTGGAGTGGCGATAGGCTGAGGCGACCTCTCAGCCCCGAAGTACTCTCCAGGTGTCACATGCTCTGGGCCTCCGGATGCAAAACAGCTGCTGTGGCTTGGTCGTGCTTGCGAGCCAACGCTTGCGGCTCTGAGGCACAAGCAGTTCACATCTAATTTGGCAGCCTCGGCCGGGCTGACCTGCAAAGTCTTTGATCGCCGTGGCAAGGCTCAGGGCCAGTGGTGTCCTTGCCTTCGAATCGAAGGGTCGGCGCTCCCCAAGTTCACCATCATAGACCGCCACCTCACCTGACTTCAGCTGGTAGACCTCGGCAGGCAGCAGACCTGATGATCTTCCTTACATTTGCCGACATGCGGTATTCGAGCCCATGACATACTCCGAGCTCGCATCCCTGTAAGCGGGTGTTCAGTTGATTCGGCACTTGTGCCAAATCCATCCAAGCAGTGCACAAAAAGAGGACCGACCACTTTGCAAGCATGCCGGCTGCACTTGTCCGCTATGACATTCCACTTCTTGAAAACAACCTGAACATATGCATGCAAATGCCAGGGCAACCACGCACGAATCTCGAGACGATAGCTCTACCGGACAAGCGAAGCTAAAGGCATCATGGATCCCCTTAAAGAGCTCATCCTGCACCCTCAGCAAAGGACAAGGAAGGCGCCTGCCCATTACTCTCCACGAGCTGATCCAGGAGGCCACTGTATTCGGCGAGCTTGCCAGACTCCAATACATAGACCTTCGTCGAAGCGACTTGCATGCAGCTCCGTGACGGAGATGCCGGGAACGATCTAATTCTGCCTCGCATAGTATCTTTTATGTGGGTGGTGGTCAAAATTAAGGTCCCTGTTTGGATACCCTAAATAATAGGTGCCGTGTTAAGATAAGGACCCAAAAAGGGACCATAATTTTGACAACCACCCATGTAGTCTACGAGATGCATAGACTGCCTTCAATTTGTGCGGTCTGTCGTTTCTTACTACCACCATCGCCGTCATCAACACTAGCATCCCTGCCGCTATCACTCTTGCACCTTGGCTGCTATTGTCGCTTGCTTCGTTGGTAAAACCCCATCCTGCTGCCACTAGTCTCAGCAGCATCAGTACTGTCAGAAGGCTCCCGACCACCACAGTCTACATTGGTAGTGCCGCCAGATATTTCCGTCACAAATGCATGCGCATGTTTGCCCGCTCTTGGATCCAGTTTTCTACACCATTCATGTACATCCAGTCACACTGAACCAGACGGTGAGAGCAACGACGGAGAGCCAAGGCCGGGACATATCTCAACATAGAGTTCCTGGCGGCAGGGGATCTCATCGCGGCTTGCCCAAAGCGCCGGCGGGGGAATTCCGGAAGCTGTGCAGAACATGCCAGCGAGTCTGTGGGAAGATCACATTCCACTTGGAGAACTTAACCTGCGGAGCGCTCAGCCCACTTCTAGGCACTCGCCGGTGCTCGAAGAAAAGTTTCCATCCTTTTTGCTTGACAAAGCTGGCCGTCGCACAACTGCACAAATCAAGATCCACTGCTCCCAGGATTTCTGTTGACCTACAAGCTGCTAAGACGAGGCATGCAAAGCCCCAGTAATTTCTGCATGGCCTCCTCCGCCTGCTTGAAAACTGCCTCGAAGTTCTCATCCGCTAATCTCTTGATGGCAGGAATCCTTCAACTCCCATGAATAGCGCGACGTCACTACACTTGCACGCAGGCTCTGAGCTTTCGGCTGCCGTACCAAGTGGGCCCGGATGGATCTGTGTAGTCTCGCTGCCTGGCCCGGACCGGACCAAGAGCTCTTTGCGCAAGGCATCGCGGGCGATGTTCCAAATACTCAGAGAGCTCACCATCTCCTGTCTCTGTGAGAGTTCTTGGCCAGCAGTGTTTACCAGCTCCTAGTAGAGCCGAGCGTGCCGCGTACTGAGACTACCGCTACGGGTCTTCTGCAAGACAAAGGCTGCTCCTCATAGCTGATGGAGAGCGTCATGACCTCCAGGTCGTAAGCAAGACACCCGGGCATGGGGCGCAAAATGTTGCTCAGGGCCAAGCCACGTCGCTGTCAGCTGTTACTGTGAAGCCCATCGGTGCTTCGAAAAGCCTTGGAGAGAGAAGCTGTCTTGGCACATTTCGGTCCTTCAGCTCTCGCCCCGAGAAACGGACAATCCCCTCATCCCGAAGTACTGCCCAGGTCCCAAGCGCAGTTCCTGCACCAAACTGCACATTCATCATGCGCCGACAACCCCGTTGAAACCCTGAGGGCCTCCACGGCAGCTCCGGACCGGTTCCTGCATCGCAGAGCCAAATAACCACACGGCATGAGCCTGAGCCGCGCACGCTGCGAAAGCCTCTTGGGAGGGGTCATGACGATGTTTCCCTGCTCGATGATGTACATGCGGGACCTCACACCGGTCTCGAAGTAGGAAACTTGCAGAGCCTTCGGAAAGACCCGAAGCCCTCGGTCAACGACGTGATGTGATTCTGGCCAGCAAGAAGTGCTCCTTTGTGCCACCTGCTTCAAAGAAAAGCGCCGCGAGGTTTTGCAAGCATGTTGGCTGTATCGCCAGCTTTATGATGAAACATGATGTCTGGATTGCTCTTGCTCTGAATTTCTCGCTTTGATGTTTCACTAATGATTACCACACGCTACTGCTACTTGTCATGATGTCGTTTTTGCAGTGACAGGGGTTCTTTGTGCAGACTTGGCTGGCATGCCTACTATTCTCGTAGGAGCCTCAGCCGCAAAACCCCGACCCTGAACTCATAGTCCCAAACGGCACACACCAAACCCACAACCCTAGAACCCTAGCCCGCGAAATCCTAAACCGTAAACCCCAAAGCCTGCACCCAAGACCTCAACTCCCTTAATTCAGGAATATACCTTAAATCATATGAGGGATCTTATTATAATTTCAAGGTATATCCCCTCATTGAGTGATATAGCCACCAGCAACTCGGGCTCCAGACTTCTGGCTCTTCAGGGCATGGGCGACTTTGGCCTTGCCCCAGCGCAAGGAAGACTTGTCATTAAGTGTTCTTGCCGTCGCTACTCTGCTTGTTAGTATCACTATCGTTCGCCCGAGGCTTCTTGGGTTCAGCTGAGTTTTGTTATGGTTCGCACTATTCGCGGTATTGCGATTGTGTAAATGTGTTTATAGCTATAGTAATCGAAGTGGTGGTTGTAGCAGCAGTAGTACTACAGTCCCCAGGTTAGAGTGTAGCTTTGGCTTCCGCGTGGCTGTCCTACAGGTCCCAACGTGCATGTCCACGACGAGTCCAAGCCGTTGCTCATGGAGCATGCAGCCCTGACTATGCACGTTGCACAGAAGCCCGGCCATTGCAAATCGCAACAAGCCGCGGGTAGGCCGTGGCTCGGCTACTTCTAGCAGCTTTTGGTACGGTCGGGTCGGGTCGGGTCGGGTCAAACTGTCGGTGGGTCGGTGGGTGGGCAGGTGGGTAAGTAAGTAGGTAGGTAGGTGGGTGGGTAGGTAGATAGGTAGGGTCTTAAAGACACCTTCTTCTCAGCATCCAGGTCCGCAAGCAATGGCACGCTGCCGAAGACCTCCATTTGCAAGGACAAGCTGCTTGCCAAGGTCAAGGAAAAGCTTGCGGCCTGCGTTCGTGCAATGAGCTTCATGCGCTCCAAGTCCTAGCAACGAAAAAACATCTGACAGGGCTCTGCATCACATGGCTCTGGCTGAGGAAAGCCTCTGCACTCAGCTGCTGCAGGATGTCAGCTCTGCTCAGAGCAAGGGCGATCACCCCAGTTTGAGTTTTCACCTGTCGATCACAAGCTCCAAGCTGAATCCTTGACAGAACTTAAGCCCTCGCACCGTTGCAGTTCTGGGCATGTCATAGAGGACGGCAATCTCTCCGAAGAAGGCGCCCTGCCGGCGAAGGGTGGGAAGGCACGGTCTCGATCAAAGCTCAAATCGCCTTGCTGAGTTGGCCGATGGTCACCTCACGGCCATTCAGCTTCTTCATCACTTCGCAGACACCCCCTCAGCAGCTCGGACCAGCATACATGCGAGAGCTGCAGTGGCACTAGCACCTACCTATCCGGAGAGCACGGGTACTCGCAGTGCTACCACATCACGATCCACTTGTCTTGCTGGCAACTGTTCACCCAAGTCCAAGAACGCAGCGCTCGATGATGTAAAGCTTGTCGCCCACCTTCGAGTTTCGCCCACGACGAGCACGAGTAGTGGTGGTGGTAGTAGTAGCAGTAGCAGTAGCAGTTGCAGTAGAAGTAGCAATAACAGTGGCAGTAGCAGTGGCAGTAGTAGCAGTCGTAGTGGTAGTGGTAGTGGTAGTGGTAGTGGTAGTGGTAGTGGTAGTGGTAGTGGTAGTGGTAGTGGTACTGGTACTGGTACTGGTACTGGTAGTGGTAGTGCTAGTGGTACTGGTAGTGGTACTGGTAGTGGTACTGGTAGTGGTACTGGTAGTGGTACTGGTAGTAGTAGTAGTAGTAGTAGTAGTAGTAGTAGTAGTAGTAGTAGTAGTAGTAGTGGTAGTGGTAGTGGTACTGGTAGTAGTAGTAGTAGTAGTAGTAGTAGTAGTAGTAGTAGTAGTAGTAGTAGTATAAGTAGTAGTATAAGTAGTAGTATAGGTAGTAGTACAAGTAGTAGTATAAGTAGTAGTATAAGTAGTAGTAGTAGTAGTAGTAGTAGTAGTAGTAGTAGTAGTAGTAGTAGTAGTAGTAGTAGTAGTAGTTGCAGAGTAGGAGCAGGAGTAGGAGTAGGAGTAGGAGTAGGAGTAGGGGTAGGGGTAGGGGTAGGGGTAGGGGTGGGGTAGGGGTAGGGGTAGGGGTAGGGGTAGGGGTAGTGGTAGGGGTAGGGGTAGGGGTAGGGGGAGGGGAAGGGGCAGGAGTAGGAGTAGGAGTAGGAGTAGGAGTAGGAGTAGGGGTAGGGGTAGGAGTAGGAGTAGGGGCAGGGCAGGGGTAGTAGGAGTAGGAGTAGGAGTAGGAGGAGTAGGAGTAGGAGTAGGAGTGGGAGTAGGAGTAGGAGTAGGAGTAGGAGTAGGAGTAGGAGTAGGAGTAGGAGTAGGAGTAGGAGTAGGAGTAGGGGCAGGGCAGGGGTAGTAGGAGTAGGAGTAGGAGTAGGAGTAGGAGTAGGAGTAGGAGTAGGAGTAGGAGTAGGAGTAGGAGTAGGAGTAGGAGTAGGAGTAGGGGCAGGGCAGGGGTAGTAGGAGTAGGAGTAGGAGTAGGAGTAGGAGTAGGAGTAGGAGTAGGAGTAGGAGTAGGAGGAGGAGTAGGAGCAGCAGCAGCAGGAGCAGGAGCAGGAGCAGGAGCAGGAGCAGTAGCAGTAGCAGTAGCCGTAGCCGTAGCTGTAGCGGAAGCGGCAGCGGTAGCCGTAGCAGTAGTCGCAGTCGCAGTCGCAGTCGCCGTAGTGGTAGTGGTAGCGGCAGCAGCAGCAGTGGGGCTTCGGGGGTGGATTCGGGCTTGGCTCGCAATGGTCGATCTTTGATTTCGGTGCTGCGCAGTGCAACTCAAAGCAATAGCTTCTGCCTCCCCCTCCGTAATGATGTGTTGCCCCGGCACGAAGGTCTGTGGCTTCAAGCAGCTGACCAGCCTCGGTTGTCAAAGTCATACATTCGGCCATCGTGTGCAGGAGAAACCGGCTCTGCAGACCAACGTGTTCTGTCCGCTTGTCGGAATCGCGAGGCTTCGGCAGCTTGACATCTTGTGCAGCCATACCGAACCAGGACACTGCTCGGCTTTGCCGAGGGCAGCATCAAAGCTGGGGTGTGACTTGGCGGTGCTTCTGCACACCAAACCCGTCTGATGGAATGACTGAACCGTACATTATCGGGGATGCTGAGTGAAACCAGCATTTGCGTGCCTTCGGCAAGAGAGATGCGCCAGGATGAAATGTAGACCTCTGGCATAGACGGAATTGAATCCGCTTGCCACAGCTTGAGACGGCAGATACTGGCATGTAAACCCAGCAGTGCTTGGATGCGTCCGGGACACAGATCCTAGCCATGGATCTTCGAGTCCTTTGGCAACAAGCCGTTTATACGATACAGACTTTTTGTGCAGGGCAGGGAGTGGCACTTGAAAAGTGTTGCAAGCCAAGCCGCGACCCTTTCAAACAACTTCACGTCCTTCACCCGCCATTCCTGTGCGTGAGACCAACATTCCGTGCATTTCCCCAACTTGAAGGACCGCTAGCCTGCCTGCGTTAGCAGCACATGGACAAAGTCAGGCGGGTCATTTTCATTTATTTGACCTGACAACACGTCAAAGAGTGTCTCGCTGATCCCGTCTTGTTTACGTGCTCAATAACTACCAGGTTACCACTATTTCTTGTGACCCTCCTCCTTCTCAGCCCACCACCGACAATGGCCACACTTCACCATCTAACTGCTTTTGCTACTACGACGACGACGTTGGCTTCGACGACCACGACCACCACGACAACGACGACCAGCAAGACTACGACTACGACGATTACTATACTGCTGCTGCTTCGACGACGACGACTACTACTACTGCTGCGACTACCACCACCACCACCACCAGCTCCTGCTCCTGCTCTTACGGCTGCTGCTACTGCGGCTGAGGCTACTGCGAATGATTGTAATGGCGCCAGTAAAAGCAACAGTAAGGGTTTTTACTACCACTATACGACGACGATAACCGTCGGAAGTGATGTCCTGCCCGCGCTTTCGTCCCACAAAACTTAAAGCTGCTATCGTCATGTCTCTCGCTTTTGCGATCTGGAAATTTTACTAATGCTATGAAGATTATTGCTACTATGGACATGGAAATGCTAGATAAAGCCTTAACACTAAGCCCGACAAGCCTGCAACGAAATGAAACTAAAACCACCGAAACTGAAAATTCAGAGCAAACCCTAAACCCAAGCCCCAAGCCCTAAAGAAGATCTTTAACAGGAGGCCCTCAACCCTAAAAGGAGATTCTAAAAGAAAGCCCCAAACCCTAAACTGAAATGCTGGCTGACAAACCCCAAATTCTGAAAGGAGTCCCTGACCTCTGTTTGCTGCCAAACCCCATATCCGGAAAGAAAATGCTGGTTGGCAAACAAGTGGCTTGCATACCCCAAGCCCCGAACGGAAATGCTGTTTGACATCCTAAACCCTGACAGGAGACCCTGACCTGTTCTGGTTGGCGAACCGCATACCCTGAAAGAAAAACTTGGTTGGGAAACCGTAAACCCTAGAAGGAGATGTTGCATGACACGCTAGAAACTCGGAAGGAAGCTGTTAGTCTGTTAGTTGGCAAGCCATAATCTTGGTTGGTAAACCCACACCTTGCAGGAGACCTAGGCTCCAAAAGGAGATGTTAGTTGGCAATGCATCCCGTAACAGAAGATGTCGTGTCCCTAAACCCCAAGAGGAGACCGTGAACCCTTAAAAAAGGGAGATGTTGCCTTGCAAAACCCAAGCCGGAATAAAACATGTTGGCTGGCAAACCCAGAAAAGAAACTTTGGTTGGCAAACTACCAACGCAAAGAAAAGCTGCTGGCTGGCAAGCCCTTAACCCCAAAAGAAATGTTACATGGCAAACCCAAAACCATGCACAAAAGAACAAGATGCTGGTTGGCACTCCAATCCCTAAACGAAAACTCGAGGAAGGGTTTTTGGGAGGGA
Source organism: Symbiodinium sp. CCMP2592 (assembly GCA_905221615.1). Classification (NCBI taxonomy): domain Eukaryota; class Dinophyceae; order Suessiales; family Symbiodiniaceae; genus Symbiodinium; species Symbiodinium sp. CCMP2592. The sequence continues at coordinate 822,361 of CAJNDT010001813.1, read as the reverse complement.
CACCCGTTCCAAGCGTCTACGACTACCACGACCACCAGTACCACTACCAATACCACTACCACTACCACTACACTAGCACTGGCACCAGCACGAGCACCAGCACTAGCCACTAGCCACGACCAGCCACTGGCCACTGCCACCATCCTCCTCTTTCGCCTCCTCCTACTGCGATCACTACCACTGCTACTACCACCGCCCCTACCCTTACCCCTGCCCCTACTCCGCCCCTACCTGCCCCTGCTCCCGCTACTCGCTACTACTCCAGCTTGCCGCCCCTGCTCCCTGTATCAGTAGGCTGATCGTGCAGGTCCACCGTGGCAACCAAGCGGCATTTCACCCAGAACTCTGTGTCTTTGGGGCCCGAGGAGTATCTATACCTCTTGGCCTTAGAATGAGCAGAACCATGCCAGCATCACGACCCGCTCTGAAGGCTGCATTGAAACTCCCAACCTGCCCCGAACACTACTTTAACATAGACAGGGTGCTATTAGCTTCTCCATCCGAATTTCGGCTCTCGCAGCCTTTGCCTTGGCCTTCGATATGTGGTGTCAGTAATGTCCACGGTAGTTGCATTTTCAGACTCTCCCTTGCCTCCACCTGCACGCGGACTTTTTCCTGGACCTTCGCATTGTTGCAGATCTCCTGCAGAATTCGCAGAGCGGTGCCCACGAGGGAAGAAGCAATTGTGGTCCGTCGGGCCCGGGGCTCCTGAACTATGCGATTAGCCTCGCTCTCACCTTCAAAGGTGACCGGCGGCTTCTCCGGCTTCTCCGGCTCGTCTGCAATCATCTCGCCTCGGAGTCAGGGCCGCACTCTTAGCATAAGAACTCCAGCGGCTCCTGCGACGCCGTGTCCGCTGCGCGTGCTGTCTGCCAGGTGGCTCTGTTGCATTTGCGGTTGGAGGGCCGCGCGGGCCACGCCGACATGCTGTGAGCCGAAGCTTGGTCGGAAGATGCTGTCAAACTAAAACTCTTCGGAGCACCTGGCAAGCCAGAGTTTCCAAATCTTGGGAGCTTGCCGAAACTGTGTCTTGGCATCCAGAACTTTGTCTGACAAAAGTGGCACCTCAAGCTTCCGTTTCGCTATCGTGCCAGGCTCTGCTAGTCACACGTGGCCTTCGATAAGAACTGCCCACGCATTTCCTCGCTGTAATGCAGAAGGTCGTGCTGCTTCACATCAGTCGCTTAGTTGTCCCTTCCTATCCTTCTGCCGTTGCCAGTCCTGGTGCATGTATGCCATCAAGTCTTGCATACCTCGGTGAGTCGCATGATGTCTGCACCGCCAGCTGGTTTGCGGTATGCTTTGACTTGAGCTTGGGTACGTTGATTGTTGGCCTTCAACAGCTCGGAATGACTGGTATGCCTTCCAGGTTTGCTGCCTCTGCTTTTCACAACGTGGCAGATTTTCATGTGCCCTTCTCCCACCTACGCTCGTCCGAGACGATTTTGTCCTGAACGGTCTGCAGGGTCCGAGCCCAAGGCTTGCACCTGCACTGCGTAGAAGAAGCGTCGGCTGCTGTCTTCGCCGCCCGGCTGCTCTGGGCCGTTGGCTCGGGCAGATTGATGCTCAGATTGGACTTCCAAGGCTTCGTCGTCAAGGCCTTGACCTCGATTGGGGAAGGCACCGGACCGGATGGCAGCATCATTGCATGCTGTCTAGGTGTAGGGCCCCCAGGTCAAGCGCCATAGCTGGCGGCTCCGTCTTGTGCACTGGGGACGGGGACGGCGAGCCCTGCCACGCAAACATGCTTGTCTTCGCGTTCGCCAAGGCAGCCACAGGCCTCAGACTCCTCCTCGAGGATCGGGAGGCTCTGCCCTGGGCCAAGACGTGGTTCTGGAGCTCGCTTGGCCTTGGCAGCTTGAAACCCTTGCGAAGCAGAGGTTCACGTTGGCCATCCGAGGCCAGCACTTCTGTATGTCTGCTTGCAATAGGAGGCAGCCTGAAGAACTAGATGCCAGGCATCTTCGAGCTCACAGAGCTCGAGCTTACTCCCTCCGTCTCAGCCGCTTTGGTTTTGAATCCCTGCGTTTCTTTGCGTTACCTGTCTCTCTATGGCACAACGTCCTGTTTCAGCATTAGCAAGCTCTGAACGAAGATGGTTCCCACGGTTCGTGCTACAGGCGCACAGAAATCGCAGATCATTGCTAACATGACACCCCGAAGACGCGATACCTCGAATGCATTCGCAGACGCACAGGAAGTCTGTCGAGCCAGAATGTTCTTGCCAGAGGTTTCTTATTATTATTGTTCCACAGGGAAAACATGTCATTCCTCAGTCAGCACACCCATAGTTCTGCTGCCACTGCCGCTGCCACTGCACCTGCAGCTGCCACCGCTCCTCATCCTTCTGCTGCTCCTGCTGCTGCTCCTACACTCCTACGCGAAGTCCCACTCCGACTCCGACTCCTCCTGCTCTTCCTGCTCCTTTCCTCCTCCTTTCCTCCTCCTTGGATCATCCTCCCGCTCCCGCTCCAGCTCCCGCTCCAGCTCCAGCTCCTCCGCCTCCTCCTACTAATACTACCACAGCTGCTACTGCTCCTACGTGTCTCACCCTACCCCTACCCCTACCCCTACCCCTATTACCCCTACCCCTGAGACCCCTTCTCCTACCCCTTCCGCTGCCCGACTATTACTATCAAGCTACTCCTCCCACTACTACCACCACTGCAAAATACTAACTACTACCTTCTAACTACTGTCTACTAACTACCAACTACTAACTACCACCTACTAACTACTAACTGCTGACTACTGCCTCTAACTTCTAACTACTAACGACGACGACGACGACTACTACTACTACTCCTACTCCTACTCCTACTCCTACTCCTACTCCTACTACTCCTACTACTCCTACTACTCCTACTACTAACTACTACGACTACTGCTACTACTACTACTGCTGCTACTACTACTACTACTACTACTACTACCACGACTACCACTACCACTACCACGACCACGACCACCAGCACCACCACCACCACCACCACCACCACCACCACCACCATCAGCGGCACCACCACGACCACGACCACGACCACGACCACGACCATCACCACCACCACCACTACTACTGCTGCTGCTACTGCTTCTACTGCTTCTTCTTCTACTTCCACTTCCACTTCGTTCCACTACCGCTACCACCACCGACCACGACCACTACAACCACCACCACCAGCACCACTACTACTACTACTACTACTGCTACTACTGCTACTACTGCTGCTACTGCTGCTACTGCTGCTACTACTTCTTCTTCTACTTCGATCTCCACTTCCTTCCACCACGCGTACCACGACCACGGCCACGACTACGGCTACGACTGTGATGGCGACGACTACTACTTGTACTAAACCTAAACCTACCACCACCTCGACCTCCACCTCGACCTCGACCACGACCTTCCTTTACCTCTACCTCTACCTCTACTGCTACTGCTGCTGCTCTACTGCTACTGCTACTGCTACTGCTACTGCTACTGCTACTGCTACTGCTACTGCTACTGCTACTGCTACTGCTACTGCTACTGCTACTGCTACTGCTAATGCTACTGCTACTGCTACTGCTACTGCTACTGCTACTGCTACTGCTACTGCTACTGCTACTGCTACTGCTACTGCTACTGCTACTGCTACTGCTACTGCTACTGCTACTGCTACTGCTACTGCTACTGCTACTGCTACTGCTACAACTACTACTACTCCGCTCCTGGCCGCGCTCCCGCTCCCGCGCTGCCTCTCGATCCCATTCCGGCGGCGAGTGTAACTGCTGCTGGTGGTGGCGTGCTGCTGCTGCTGCTGCTGCTGCTGCTGCTGCTGGTGGTGGTGGTGGCACCGCTGGTGGCGCACCACCAGTGGCGCTAATGGATTACGATGGTGATTGTCGTTGCGAGTACTGACATAAAGCAGCCACTTGCACTCACCCTGGCTTCCTGCCTGGCGCTATTCGGCGGCTGCGGCTCCCTCTGCTTTGGCCTGAGGGCTTGGGCTGAGGCTGTACGCAATGAACATCAAGCAAGTTGGGCTTAAATGGACTGTCCTGGAGGAGTTCTATGCTTTTTCTGTGTCCCGACATGCATGTGACATCCTCGCCTACGCATGCACTGGATTCCGCGCCCTGATCTTTCGAGTTACTTCGCAGAAGTTAGCTCCACTCACTCGGCTGGCTTGTGCAATATGTTGACAAATTTTCAGGGTCAGTCAAGCCCCTGAGACTTGCGCTGCGAAGAGGGCTGCACCCTGCGCCGAATAGCAAGAAGCACAGCACTACTGCGTTTTCCAACTCCTATTACAGCCCCGTTCAACGTGAACAACATGCAAAACAAAAGATGCTAAATGTGCTTGTGTCAGTACATAGTACAAGTAATCCAAATGTGAATCACCAGAAACCCAGTGGCCATGTGAAGAAAGCTAACAAGCCTGCGTAAAATGCAAAAAACCTGAACGTTGCTCCGCTGGTCTGGAGAGAAAGTCCAAAGTCGAACTCGTGGGACTGGCCAGATAAACTGTCGCAGAGGGTTGGGGGTGGGGGTTTGGAATGGTCGAGGCGGTGGTTCGCATCAATGAAGGAACCGACAATGCACCCTGTCGCAGGCCTTGCACTGTGAGGGGCTTGAAGTGGCTTTGCCGCCCTGCACCGAGGCGAGTTGCGTGTCTTCGTATATCGTCTCACCCAGCCATGGCTGCGAAAGCTGCTTCGAAACCAGGCTGAGCGGAGTGCTCCTCGCTATCTGCGGGCTTGGCAGGCTCCCTGCAGCAAGAGGGGAGAGAGAGAGAGAGAGAGGGCTTTTCGCCGCTGCGCCGTACTATAGCTTGCTATAATGTACCTATGACATTCTATGGTATATTATCATATACTATAGCATCCTATAATATCCTCTCAAATAAGATAGTACACATGCACCATAGTATACGACAAAAACGATCATCTACGATGACAAGCTAGAACATATTAACAGTTAGTAACACATTCTGTAACATACTGTCGTATACTATAGCATACTACAACGTACTAAACTAGGCTACAACATATTGGCAACATACGAGAGCATCTACTGCTCGACTATTATGTGTCTACAACGTACTATAATGTACTATAATGTACTATAACGAATGCAGCTGCAATGCCTCTCTTCGGCCTTCGGTCTACGCCGCACAGATACAGGCGGAACTTCCTCGGCACAAAGTGCACTTGCGTAAAGGTCCGCGCTTCCCGGGTAAGGGGTTTGGGGTTTAGGACTACAAGCGAGCGCCGGGCCAAGTTGTGCCGCTGGCATAACCTCTGAGACAGGCAATGAAGGCTGAATAAAGTTGGCGTACAATGAACAACCCGGGTTTCCCAGGGTTCAAGCCATCTCAGCAACATGGCCTCGGGGTCAACCTCTGGACCTCGCTGCAGCTTTGCGAATCTTCTGTGAGTATTTCCACACACTGATTCACTGCGAGCCAGACCCCAGGAGTTTTTGACCTGAGCCCCACAGCTGTTTCGAGATGAAGGGAAGAAAGGAGGTACTAGCGAGGCCTCAGAAGTCATGTTCTCCAGGTGCGGGCCCAGGACCCGGCGCATATTCGCCTGGGCACAACAGCTTGACTTGGGCAGAAAATGCTCTCATTTGCTGCGGCTTCGACCGCCCATTCCGCATCTGTCATGGGCCTTTGGGGCCTGCTGGACAGGCGATGTCAGAGTCAAAGTCATTGCGCTCCAAGCTGAGATGCCTGTGGGGCCCTCCGCCCGCCAGCTCGTGACAGATTATGTCTCGAGCCGAAAGCGGTCAAGCGCGGGCCGATTGCACGGGCTACACCCCATGTGCCACCACTGCAACATCTCTCCGCAATCGGGCACTTCTGGGGCCAACCCAGTGCTACGGTGCGGAACAGTGTTTTCAAGCTTTCGGTTCCCGCGGCGAGTGTCACATGGCTGGCGGCGACCGTACGCTCCCATTCTCACATGCCGGGTAACGAGGCATCGGCTTTGCTGCCAAGGATGGAACTGTTTGCACACTTTGCCGTCAAGGGGCTGCTGGCATCTTGGAAACCGTTTCCGAGACCGAGAAGCTCCCTGTGGAGCAACGGACAGGACGAGCAGGACTGGTAAACCAGTCGAAGGTGAAGAAGTCATGCCATCGCTCAGCCACTGTAAGATCGCCCGACGGCTCCCTTGCCTCGCTCTTCCCGAAGGCGTTTTTATGACGGGCCCAGAGTCTTTGCCAGCAGAATTCGGAGAGCCGTGGAGAGCCGTGCCTTGCCGGCGGGCCTACTGAAAAAGCTTTGTGAGGACGTCACCATTGGCCGGTTCGCTCGCAAGAAGAGTCGGCAATGGCTCTGCCGGCTCCGCTGCGGCTTCGATGGGATTAAAAAGCTTTGTGAGGACGTCACCATTGGCCGGTTCGCTCGCAAGAAGAGTCGGCAATGGCTCTGCCGGCTCCGCTGCGGCTTCGATGGGATTGTTCCAAGTCTGCAGGATCTGCTGCACGGACGGCCTTTGCTGAGCACATCGCAGCAAAGGCATCACTCGAGCTCGCAGACACTCTGCTGCGCGGTCGGATGGTGTTTTGGTGAGTAAATTGTCGAAGGCATAACCTGTCATGTAGAAATCTTCCGCCACCGCACGGCAGGGCTGCCTGGCTTTACGTTCCGGGCTTGCTGCCTCGAAGGTGCCCGGAAACCTGTTAAGAATATCGTCAGCCTTCTTGAGCTCCATTGCTGCATCGAAGTCAATCAACTTAATATTGCAGCTCCACGGTCGGGCAAAACACAGGTTGGATTCCTTGATGTCCAAATGTGCCACCAGCATCCCGTGGATGTATGCCACAGCCTCGCACGTCGCCCGAAAGGCCCTGGCAAGGCGACGCCCGCTTAGTCGTCCATTGTCAGAAGCCCTTGCAAGGCTTTCGCCGAGCTGCTCCATGCCAAACCCGACCATAGTGCGCTTCTCAGACACGAGACAAACCACCTGCACCACGTTCGGGTGGTCCAGCCTTTGGAGCCTCAATGCTTCTCTCACTAATCCTTTCCGGTCTTCTTCCGGGTCGCACCAGACCTTGGGGTTATAGCGGTATGTCTTTACAGCAATGGGCTTTCCCAACAGACTTCCCCTGCGGACCGTTCCCATGCCACCACGGCCCAGCTCTTTCTCAAGTTGCAGATTTGCAACATCCAGTGTTGGCAACAGGGCCGTGGCCCTGTTCTGACGTCTGGACCGTTGCCCAAACGTGTACGCAGGTACGCCAGAGAGCCTGGGGCTGGCACTTGGGCTGTAGCTCCCCGGTCCGGGAGTAAAAAAGTCCCGGCTGGGGAAGCGTGCGGCTTTGGAAAAAGCCATGGGTTCAGGAGCAGGTATGGCTGTCCAAATGGACCGCCTCCACCACTACGGGCTCCGAGGGCATCTCCCACATCTTGAGCACGGTCCCGAGGCCGGAGGTCGAGGACATCACTTTTGACATCAGCTCTGCTCGATTGCAGGTTTAAATTTCTCCTGCAAGCACATGGTGCATGCGACGGTGAGCAAACAGATCCTACTGTTGGTAAAGCCGGGTACACTGTCCCTGCAGAGCTTTTCCTGCGCTCAAGCAGCATCTCGTGATCTCTCCACGTGCTCAGATTCGACAGAAGCCTCCCAGGCAAGGGCAGCCCACAGGCTCAAACCCTCGGCCCTAAACGCCAAAGGCCCCTGAACCCTCTTGCGAAACCTGCAGCTCAGACAGAAACCACGCCGAGCATACGGGGTAACATCTGAACCTGAAGCTTCAACACCGGATTGGTCTGTTTTCTGCGGGGGAAGGGTTCCCATGGTCTGCTCTGAAAGGTGGGCTTGCCTTCCGCTTGATGCCTGTCGCCCGGAAGTCCGCCAGGCATGCCGTGTCCTGCGGCCCCGCCCGCCGGCTTCCACAACATCTGTCACATTGCAAAGCAATCCGATAGCTCCCTGGCCTTCTGCTTCGATCGAGCACAGACGCCCATGGCTTCCTCCATAGATGCGTCCTTGCTGCACGGCTGCTGGGTTGTCAGGGACCACATCCATCCACATCCACTCTGCATGAACAGCTCGTCCTGAAAAAAGGACGACAACGGAGAGGCAGCTCATGAGAGCGCAGAGTGACCTTGAAGAGGGTAGTTGATGAACCTGTGCCCCGAGCACCGTGCACGGCCAGACCTGCACAGCGACTTCGCAGCTTGCTTCACTCCCATACGGCTCTGTACCGGGATGAAGTTATAGCTGGTGACTGCCGGGGCGCGTACAAGTGCAAACTGTCAATGTTGCCTGCTCAAGGTTCTAGTTCTAGCATAGTACACTGCAGCTGGACTTACAAGCTGTGTGTGGAAAGAGACTTCCGCTGCATTTGCGAGGGGGCGGCGGCGGGCGGGGTATCGGAGGAGGGGTTGCCCTGCCTATAAATGCCCATTATATATGGCCAATTGTCTAGAAATCTGTCGCACGCTCCCGAAAAAGTCCTCACTCCCTGAAGCTGGTGTGTTTAAACTCTTTAAGAACCTTTGCACGTACGCCCCTTGGCAGTAGGTGTAGAAGCTTTAGAAGCTTATGTATGGTTCCTAGCACAACTGCAGCATACCGGGGGTGCTGATTTCATGGAGTCTGGGGGAGCCTGCTTGTGTTGCACAGCAAGGCACTGCAATTAGCTTCTCCGCGGTGCCCACGAGGGAAGAAGCAATTGTGGTCCGTCGGGCCCCGGGGCTCCTGAACTATGCGATTAGCCTCGCTCTCACCTTCAAAGGTGACCGGCGGCTTCTCCGGCTTCTCCGGCTCGTCTGCAATCATCTCGCCTCGGAGTCAGGGCCGCACTCTTAGCATAAGAACTCCAGCGGTTCCTGCGACGCCGTGTCCGCTGCGCGTGCTGTCTGCCAGGTGGCTCTGTTGCATTTGCGGTTGGAGGGCCGTGCGGGCCACGCCGACATGCTGTGAGCCGAAGCTTGGTCGGAAGATGCTCTGTCAAACTAAAACTCTTCGGAGCACCTGGCAAGCCAGAGTTTCCAAATCTTGGGAGCTTGCCGAAACTGTGTCTTGGCATCCAGAACTTTGTCTGACAAAAGTGGCACCTCAAGCTTCCGTTTCGCTATCGTGCCAGGCTCTGCCAGTCACACGTGGCCTTCGATAAGAACTGCCCACGCATTTCCTCGCTGTAATGCAGAAGGTCGTGCTGCTTCACATCAGTCGCTTAGTTGTCCCTTCCTATCCTTCTGCCGTTGCCAGTCCTGGTGCATGTATGCCATCAAGTCTTGCATACCTCGGTGAGTCGCATGATGTCAGCACCGCCAGCTGGTTTGCGGTATGCTTTGACTTGAGCTTGGGTACGTTGATTGTTGGCCTTCAACAGCTCGGAATGACTGGTATGCCTTCCAGGTTTGCTGCCTCTGCTTTTCACAACGTGGCAGATTTTCATGTGCCCTTCTCCCACCTACGCTCGTCCGAGACGATTTTGTCCTGAACGGTCTGCAGGGTCCGAGCCCAAGGCTTGCACCTGCACTGCGTAGAAGAAGCGTCCGCTGCTGTCTTCGCCGCCCGGCTGCTCTGGGCCGTTGGCTCGGGCAGATTGATGCTCAGATTGGACTTCCAAGGCTTCGTCGTCAAGGCCTTGACCTCGATTGGGGAAGGCACCGGACCGGATGGCAGCATCATTGCATGCTGTCTAGGTGTAGGGCCCCCAGGTCAAGCGCCATAGCTGGCGGCTCCGTCTTGTGCACTGGGGACGGGGACGGCGAGCCCTGCCACGCAACATGCTTGTCTTCGCGTTCGCCAAGGCAGCCACAGGCCTCAGACTCCTCCTCGAGGATCGGGAGGCTCTGCCCTGGGCCAAGACGTGGTTCTGGAGCTCGCTTGGCCTTGGCAGCTTGAAACCCTTGCGAAGCAGAGGTTCACGTTGGCCATCCGAGGCCAGCACTTCTGTATGTCTGCTTGCAATAGGAGGCAGCCTGAAGAACTAGATGCCAGGCATCTTCGAGCTCACAGAGCTCGAGCTTACTCCCTCCGTCTCAGCCGCTTTGGTTTTGAATCCCTGCGTTTCTTTGCGTTACCTGTCTCTCTATGGCACAACGTCCTGTTTCAGCATTAGCAAGCTCTGAACGAAGATGGTTCCCACGGTTCGTGCTACAGGCGCACAGAAATCGCAGATCATTGCTAACATGACACCCCGAAGACGCGATACCTCGAATGCATTCGCAGACGCACAGGAAGTCTGTCGAGCCAGAATGTTCTTGCCAGAGGTTTCTTATTATTATTGTTCCACAGGGAAAACATGTCATTCCTCAGTCAGCACACCCATAGTTCTGCTGCCACTGCCGCTGCCACTGCACCTGCAGCTGCCACCGCTCCTGATCCTTCTGCTGCTCCTGCTGCTGCTCCTACACTCCTACGCGAAGTCCCACTCCGACTCCGACTCCTCCTGTTCTTCCTGCTCCTTTCCTCCTCCTTTCCTCCTCCTTGGATCATCCTCCCGCTCCCGCTCCAGCTCCCGCTCCAGCTCCAGCTCCTCCGCCTCCTCCTACTAATACTACCACAGCTGCTACTGCTCCTACGTGTCTCACCCTACCCCTACCCCTACCCCTATTACCCCTACCCCTGAGACCCCTTCTCCTACCCCTTCCGCTGCCCGACTATTACTATCAAGCTACTCCTCCCACTACTACCACCACTGCAAAATACTAACTACTACCTTCTAACTACTGTCTACTAACTACCAACTACTAACTACCACCTACTAACTACTAACTGCTGACTACTGCCTCTAACTTCTAACTACTAACGACGACGACGACGACGACGACGACTACTACTACTACTACTACTCCTACTCCTACTCCTACTCCTACTCCTACTACTCCTACTACTCCTACTACTCCTACTACTAACTACTACGACTACTGCTACTACTACTACTGCTGCTACTACTACTACTACTACTACTACTACCACGACTACCACTACCACTACCACGACCACGACCACCAGCACCACCACCACCACCACCACCACCACCACCACCACCATCAGCGGCACCACCACGACCACGACCACGACCACGACCACGACCATCACCACCACCACCACTACTACTGCTGCTGCTACTGCTTCTACTGCTTCTTCTTCTACTTCCACTTCCACTTCGTTCCACTACCGCTACCACCACCGACCACGACCACTACAACCACCACCACCAGCTACTACTACTACTACTACTACTACTACTGCTACTACTGCTACTACTGCTGCTACTGCTGCTACTGCTGCTACTACTTCTTCTTCTACTTCGATCTCCACTTCCTTCCACCACGCGTACCACGACCACGGCCACGACTACGGCTACGACTGTGATGGCGACGACTACTACTTGTACTAAACCTAAACCTACCACCACCTCGACCTCCACCTCGACCTCGACCACGACCTCTTCCTTTTCCTTTACCTCTACCTCTACCTCTACTGCTACTGCTGCTGCTGCTACTGCTACTGCTACTGCTACTGCTACTGCTACTGCTACTGCTACTGCTACTGCTACTGCTACTGCTACTGCTACTGCTACTGCTACTGCTACTGCTAATGCTACTGCTACTGCTACTGCTACTGCTACTGCTACTGCTACTGCTACTGCTACTGCTACTGCTACTGCTACTGCTACTGCTACTGCTACTGCTACTGCTACTGCTACTGCTACTGCTACTGCTACTGCTACTGCTACTGCTACTGCTACTGCTACTGCTACTGCTACTGCTACTGCTACTGCTACTGCTACTGCTACTGCTACTGCTACTGCTACTGCTACAACTACTACTACTCCGCTCCTGGCCGCGCTCCCGCTCCCGCGCTGCCTCTCGATCCCATTCCGGCGGCGAGTGTAACTGCTGCTGGTGGTGGCGGTGCTGCTGCTGCTGCTGCTGCTGCTGCTGCTGCTGGTGGTGGTGGTGGCACCGCTGGTGGCGCACCACCAGTGGCGCTAATGGATTACGATGGTGATTGTCGTTGCGAGTACTGACATAAAGCAGCCACTTGCACTCACCCTGGCTTCCTGCCTGGCGCTATTCGGCGGCTGCGGCTCCCTCTGCTTTGGCCTGAGGGCTTGGGCTGAGGCTGTACGCAATGAACATCAAGCAAGTTGGGCTTAAATGGACTGTCCTGGAGGAGTTCTATGCTTTTTCTGTGTCCCGACATGCATGTGACATCCTCGCCTACGCATGCACTGGATTCCGCGCCCTGATCTTTCGAGTTACTTCGCAGAAGTTAGCTCCACTCACTCGGCTGGCTTGTGCAATATGTTGACAAATTTTCAGGGTCAGTCAAGCCCCTGAGACTTGCGCTGCGAAGAGGGCTGCACCCTGCGCCGAATAGCAAGAAGCACAGCACTACTGCGTTTTCCAACTCCTATTACAGCCCCGTTCAACGTGAACAACATGCAAAACAAAAGATGCTAAATGTGCTTGTGTCAGTACATAGTACAAGTAATCCAAATGTGAATCACCAGAAACCCAGTGGCCATGTGAAGAAAGCTAACAAGCCTGCGTAAAATGCAAAAAACCTGAACGTTGCTCCGCTGGTCTGGAGAGAAAGTCCAAAGTCGAACTCGTGGGACTGGCCAGATAAACTGTCGCAGAGGGTTGGGGGTGGGGGTTTGGAATGGTCGAGGCGGTGGTTCGCATCAATGAAGGAACCGACAATGCACCCTGTCGCAGGCCTTGCACTGTGAGGGGCTTGAAGTGGCTTTGCCGCCCTGCACCGAGGCGAGTTGCGTGTCTTCGTATATCGTCTCACCCAGCCATGGCTGCGAAAGCTGCTTCGAAACCAGGCTGAGCGGAGTGCTCCTCGCTATCTGCGGGCTTGGCAGGCTCCCTGCAGCAAGAGGGGAGAGAGAGAGAGAGAGAGAGGGCTTTTCGCCGCTGCGCCGTACTATAGCTTGCTATAATGTACCTATGACATTCTATGGTATATTATCATATACTATAGCATCCTATAATATCCTCTCAAATAAGATAGTACACATGCACCATAGTATACGACAAAAACGATCATCTACGATGACAAGCTAGAACATATTAACAGTTAGTAACACATTCTGTAACATACTGTCGTATACTATAGCATACTACAACGTACTAAACTAGGCTACAACATATTGGCAACATACGAGAGCATCTACTGCTCGACTATTATGTGTCTACAACGTACTATAATGTACTATAATGTACTATAACGAATGCAGCTGCAATGCCTCTCTTCGGCCTTCGGTCTACGCCGCACAGATACAGGCGGAACTTCCTCGGCACAAAGTGCACTTGCGTAAAGGTCCGCGCTTCCCGGGTAAGGGGTTTGGGGTTTAGGACTACAAGCGAGCGCCGGGCCAAGTTGTGCCGCTGGCATAACCTCTGAGACAGGCAATGAAGGCTGAATAAAGTTGGCGTACAATGAACAACCCGGGTTTCCCAGGGTTCAAGCCATCTCAGCAACATGGCCTCGGGGTCAACCTCTGGACCTCGCTGCAGCTTTGCGAATCTTCTGTGAGTATTTCCACACACTGATTCACTGCGAGCCAGACCCCAGGAGTTTTTGACCTGAGCCCCACAGCTGTTTCGAGATGAAGGGAAGAAAGGAGGTACTAGCGAGGCCTCAGAAGTCATGTTCTCCAGGTGCGGGCCCAGGACCCGGCGCATATTCGCCTGGGCACAACAGCTTGACTTGGGCAGAAAATGCTCTCATTTGCTGCGGCTTCGACCGCCCATTCCGCATCTGTCATGGGCCTTTGGGGCCTGCTGGACAGGCGATGTCAGAGTCAAAGTCATTGCGCTCCAAGCTGAGATGCCTGTGGGGCCCTCCGCCCGCCAGCTCGTGACAGATTATGTCTCGAGCCGAAAGCGGTCAAGCGCGGGCCGATTGCACGGGCTACACCCCATGTGCCACCACTGCAACATCTCTCCGCAATCGGGCACTTCTGGGGCCAACCCAGTGCTACGGTGCGGAACAGTGTTTTCAAGCTTTCGGTTCCCGCGGCGAGTGTCACATGGCTGGCGGCGACCGTACGCTCCCATTCTCACATGCCGGGTAACGAGGCATCGGCTTTGCTGCCAAGGATGGACCTGTTTGCACACTTTGCCGTCAAGGGGCTGCTGGCATCTTGGAAACCGTTTCCGAGACCGAGAAGCTCCCTGTGGAGCAACGGACAGGACGAGCAGGACTGGTAAACCAGTCGAAGGTGAAGAAGTCATGCCATCGCTCAGCCACTGTAAGATCGCCCGACGGCTCCCTTGCCTCGCTCTTCCCGAAGGCGTTTTTATGACGGGCCCAGAGTCTTTGCCAGCAGAATTCGGAGAGCCGTGGAGAGCCGTGCCTTGCCGGCGGGCCTACTGAAAAAGCTTTGTGAGGACGTCACCATTGGCCGGTTCGCTCGCAAGAAGAGTCGGCAATGGCTCTGCCGGCTCCGCTGCGGCTTCGATGGGATTAAAAAGCTTTGTGAGGACGTCACCATTGGCCGGTTCGCTCGCAAGAAGAGTCGGCAATGGCTCTGCCGGCTCCGCTGCGGCTTCGATGGGATTGTTCCAAGTCTGCAGGATCTGCTGCACGGACGGCCTTTGCTGGGCACATCGCAGCAAAGGCATTACTCGAGCTCGCAGAAACTCTGCTGCGCAGTCGGTTGGTGTTGTGATGAGTAAATTCATGAAGGCATAGCCTGTCATGAAATAGTCTTCCGCAACCGCACGGCAGGGCTGCCTGGCTTTACGTTCCGGGCTTGCTGCCTCGAAGGTGCCCGGAAACCTGTTAAGAATATCGTCAGCTTTCTTGAGCTCCATTGCTGCATCGAAGTCAATCAACTTAATATTGCAGCTCCACGGTCGGGCAAAACACAGGTTGGATTCCTTGATGTCCAAATGTGCCACCAGCATCCCGTGGATGTATGCCACAGCCTCGCACGTCGCCCGAAAGGCCCTGGCAAGGCGACGCCCGCTTAGTCGTCCATTGTCAGAAGCCCTTGCAAGGCTTTCGCCGAGCTGCTCCATGCCAAACCCGACCATAGTGCGCTTCTCAGACACGAGACAAACCACCTGCACCACGTTCGGGTGGTCCAGCCTTTGGAGCCTCAATGCTTCTCTCACTAATCCTTTCCGGTCTTCTTCCGGGTCGCACCAGACCTTGGGGTTATAGCGGTATGTCTTTACAGCAATGGGCTTTCCCAACAGACTTCCCCTGCGGACCGTTCCCATGCCACCACGGCCCAGCTCTTTCTCAAGTTGCAGATTTGCAACATCCAGTGTTGGCAACAGGGCCGTGGCCCTGTTCTGACGTCTGGACCGTTGCCCAAACGTGTACGCAGGTACGCCAGAGAGCCTGGGGCTGGCACTTGGGCTGTAGCTCCCCGGTCCGGGAGTAAAAAAGTCCCGGCTGGGGAAGCGTGCGGCTTTGGAAAAAGCCATGGGTTCAGGAGCAGGTATGGCTGTCCAAATGGACCGCCTCCACCACTACGGGCTCCGAGGGCATCTCCCACATCTTGAGCGGTCCCGAGGCCGGAGGTCGAGGACATCACTTTTGACATCAGCTCTGCTCGATTGCAGGTTTAAATTTCTCCTGCAAGCACATGGTGCATGCGACGGTGAGCAAACAGATCCTACTGTTGGTAAAGCCGGGTACACTGTCCCTGCAGAGCTTTTCCTGCGCTCAAGCAGCATCTCGTGATCTCTCCACGTGCTCAGATTCGACAGAAGCCTCCCAGGCAAGGGCAGCCCACAGGCTCAAACCCTCGGCCCTAAACGCCAAAGGCCCCTGAACCCTCTTGCGAAACCTGCAGCTCAGACAGAAACCTCAAGACCCTATGTACGCCGAGCATACGGGGTAACATCTGAACCTGAAGCTTCAACACCGGATTGGTCTGTTTTCTGCGGGGGAAGGGTTCCCATGGTCTGCTCTGAAAGGTGGGCTTGCCTTCCGCTTGATGCCTGTCGCCCGGAAGTCCGCCAGGCATGCCGTGTCCTGCGGCCCCGCCCGCCGGCTTCCACAACATCTGTCACATTGCAAAGCAATCCGATAGCTCCCTGGCCTTCTGCTTCGATCGAGCACAGACGCCCATGGCTTCCTCCATAGATGCGTCCTTGCTGCACGGCTGCTGGGTTGTCAGGGACCACATCCATCCACATCCACTCTGCATGAACAGCTCGTCCTGAAAAAAGGACGACAACGGAGAGGCAGCTCATGAGAGCGCAGAGTGACCTTGAAGAGGGTAGTTGATGAACCTGTGCCCCGAGCACCGTGCACGGCCAGACCTGCACAGCGACTTCGCAGCTTGCTTCACTCCCATACGGCTCTGTACCGGGATGAAGTTATAGCTGGTGACTGCCGGGGCGCGTACAAGTGCAAACTGTCAATGTTGCCTGCTCAAGGTTCTAGTTCTAGCATAGTACACTGCAGCTGGACTTACAAGCTGTGTGTGGAAAGAGACTTCCGCTGCATTTGCGAGGGGGCGGCGGCGGGCGGGGTATCGGAGGAGGGGTTGCCCTGCCTATAAATGCCCATTATATATGGCCAATTGTCTAGAAATCTGTCGCACGCTCCCGAAAAAGTCCTCACTCCCTGAAGCTGGTGTGTTTAAACTCTTTAAGAACCTTTGCACGTACGCGCCTTGGCAGTAGGTGTAGAAGCTTTAGAAGCTTATGTATGGTTCCTAGCACAACTGCAGCATACCGGGGGTGCTGATTTCATGGAGTCTGGGGGAGCCTGCTTGTGTTGCACAGCAAGGCACTGCAATTAGCTTCTCCGCGGTGCCCACGAGGGAGGAAGCAATTGTGGTCCGTCGGGCCCCGGGGCTCCTGAACTATGCGATTAGCCTCGCTCTCACCTTCAAAGGTGACCGGCGGCTTCTCCGGCTTCTCCGGCTCGTCTGCAATCATCTCGCCTCGGAGTCAGGGCCGCACTCTTAGCATAAGAACTCCAGCGGTTCCTGCGACGCCGTGTCCGCTGCGCGTGCTGTCTGCCAGGTGGCTCTGTTGCATTTGCGGTTGGAGGGCCGTGCGGGCCACGCCGACATGCTGTGAGCCGAAGCTTGGTCGGAAGATGCTCTGTCAAACTAAAACTCTTCGGAGCACCTGGCAAGCCAGAGTTTCCAAATCTTGGGAGCTTGCCGAAACTGTGTCTTGGCATCCAGAACTTTGTCTGACAAAAGTGGCACCTCAAGCTTCCGTTTCGCTATCGTGCCAGGCTCTGCTAGTCACACGTGGCCTTCGATAAGAACTGCCCACGCATTTCCTCGCTGTAATGCAGAAGGTCGTGCTGCTTCACATCAGTCGCTTAGTTGCCCCTTCCTATCTCTCTGCCGTTGCCAGTCCTGGTGCATGTATGCCATCAAGTCTTGCATACCTCGGTGAGTCGCATGATGTCAGCACCGCCAGCTGGTTTGCGGTATGCTTTGACTTGAGCTTGGGTACGTTGATTGTTGGCCTTCAACAGCTCGGAATGACTGGTATGCCTTCCAGGTTTGCTGCCTCTGCTTTTCACAACGTGGCAGATTTTCATGTGCCCTTCTCCCACCTACGCTCGTCCGAGACGATTTTGTCCTGAACGGTCTGCAGGGTCCGAGCCCAAGGCTTGCACCTGCACTGCGTAGAAGAAGCGTCCGCTGCTGTCTTCGCCGCCCGGCTGCTCTGGGCCGTTGGCTCGGGCAGATTGATGCTCAGATTGGACTTCCAAGGCTTCGTCGTCAAGGCCTTGACACCGGACCGGATGGCAGCATCATTGCATGCTGTCTAGGTGTAGGGCCCCCAGGTCAAGCGCCATAGCTGGCGGCTCCGTCTTGTGCACTGGGGACGGGGACGGCGAGCCCTGCCACGCAACATGCTTGTCTTCGCGTTCGCCAAGGCAGCCACGGGCCTCAGACTCCTCCTCGAGGATCGGGAGGCTCTGCCCTGGGCCAAGACGTGGTTCTGGAGCTCGCTTGGCCTTGGCAGCTTGAAACCCTTGCGAAGCAGAGGTTCACGTTGGCCATCCGAGGCCAGCACTTCTGTATGTCTGCTTGCAATAGGAGGCAGCCTGAAGAACTAGATGCCAGGCATCTTCGAGCTCACAGAGCTCGAGCTTACTCCCTCCGTCTCAGCCGCTTTGGTTTTGAATCCCTGCGTTTCTTTGCGTTACCTGTCTCTCCATGGCACAACGTCCGGTTTCAGCATTAGCAAGCTCTGAACGAAGATGGTTCCCACGGTTCGTGCTACAGGCGCACAGAAATCGCAGATCATTGCTAACATGACACCCCGAAGACGCGATACCTCGAATGCATTCGCAGACGCACAGGAAGTCTGTCGAGCCAGAATGTTCTTGCCAGAGGTTTCTTATTATTATTGTTCCACAGGGAAAACATGTCATTCCTCAGTCAGCACACCCATAGTTCTGCTGCCACTGCCGCTGCCACTGCACCTGCAGCTGCCACCGCTCCTGATCCTTCTGCTGCTCCTGCTGCTGCTCCTACACTCCTACACGAAGTCCCACTCCGACTCCGACTCCTCCTGCTCTTCCTGCTCCTTTCCTCCTCCTTTCCTCCTCCTTGGATCATCCTCCCGCTCCCGCTCCAGCTCCCGCTCCAGCTCCAGCTCCTCCGCCTCCTCCTACTAATACTACCACAGCTGCTACTGCTCCTACGACGACGAAGACTACCAGGCCACTACCCTACCGTGTCTCACCCTACCCCTACCCCTATTACCCCTACCCCTGAGACCCCTTCTCCTACCCCTTCCGCTGCCCGACTATTACTATCAAGCTACTCCTCCCACTACTACCACCACTACAAAATACTAACTACTACCTTCTAACTACTATCTACTAACTACCAACTACTAACTACTAACTACCACCTGCTAACTACTAACTACTGACTACTGCCTCTAACTTCTAACTACTAACGACTACTACTACTACTACTACTACTACTACTACTACTACTACTACTACTACTACTACTCCTACTCCTACTCCTACTCCTACTCCTACTCCTACTCCTACTCCTACCACTCCTACTACTCCTACTACTAACTACTACGACTACTGCTACTACTACTACTACTACTGCTACTACTGCTACTACTACTACTACTACTACTACCACGACTACCACTACCACTACCACTACCACGACCACGACCACCAGCACCACCAGCACCACCAGCACCACCAGCACCACCACCACCACCACCACCACCACCACCACCACCACCACCATCAGCGGCACCACCACGACCACGACCACGACCACGACCATCACCACCACCACCACCACCACTACTACTGCTGCTGCTGCTACTGCTTCTACTGCTTCTTCTTCTACTTCCACTTCCACTTCGTTCCACTACCGCTACCACCACCGACCACGACCACTACAACCACCACCACCAGCACCACTACTACTACTGCTACTACTGCTGCTACTGCTGCTACTGCTGCTACTACTTCTTCTTCTACTTCGACCTCCACTTCCTTCCACCACGCGTACCACGACCACGGCCACGACTACGGCTACGACTGTGATGGCGACGACTACTACTTGTACTAAACCTAAACCTACCACCACCTCGACCTCCACCTCCACCTCGACCTCGACCACGACCTCTTCCTTTTCCTTTACCTCTACCTCTACCTCTACTGCTATACTGCTGCTGCTGTGCTACTGCTACTGCTACTGCTACTGCTACTGCTACTGCTACTGCTACTGCTACTGCTACTGCTACTGCTACTGCTACTGCTACTGCTACTGCTACTGCTACTGCTACTGCTACTGCTACAACTACTACTACTCCGCTCCTGGCCACGCTCCCGCTCCCGCGCTGCCTCTCGATCCCATTCCGGCTGCGAGTGTAACTGCTGCTGGTGGTGGCGGTGCTGCTGCTGCTGCTGCTGCTGCTGCTGCTGCTGCTGCTGCTGCTGCTGGTGCTGGTGGTGGCACCGCTGGTGGCGCACCACCAGTGGCGCTAATGGATTACGATGGTGATTGTCGTTGCGAGTACTGACATAAAGCAGCCACTTGCACTCACCCTGGCTTCCTGCCTGGCGCTATTCGGCGGCTGCGGCTCCCTCTGCTTTGGCCTGAGGGCTTGGGCTGAGGCTGTACGCAATGAACATCAAGCAAGTTGGGCTTAAATGGACTGTCCTGGAGGAGTTCTATGCTTTTTCTGTGTCCCGACATGCATGTGACATCCTCGCCTACGCATGCACTGGATTCCGCGCCCTGATCTTTCGAGTTACTTCGCAGAAGTTAGCTCCACTCACTCGGCTGGCTTGTGCAATATGTTGACAAATTTTCAGGGTCAGTCAAGCCCCTGAGACTTGCGCTGCGAAGAGGGCTGCACCCTGCGCCGAATAGCAAGAAGCACAGCACTACTGTGTTTTCCAACTCCTATTACAGCCCCGTTCAACGTGAACAACATGCAAAACAAAAGATGCTAAATGTGCTTGTGTCAGTACATAGTACAAGTAATCCAAATGTGAATCACCAGAAACCCAGTTCCCATGTGAAGAAAGCTAACAAGCCTGCGTAAAATGCAAAAAACCTGAACGTTGCTCCGCTGGTCTGGAGAGAAAGTCCAAAGTCGAACTCGTGGGACTGGCCAGATAAACTGTCGCAGAGGGTTGGGGGTGGGGGTTTGGAATGGTCGAGGCGGTGGTTCGCATCAATGAAGGAACCGACAATGCACCCTGTCGCAGGCCTTGCACTGTGAGGGGCTTGAAGTGGCCTTGCCGCCCTGCACCGAGGCGAGTTGCGTGTCTTCGTATATCGTCTCACCCAGCCATGGCTGCGAAAGCTGCTTCGAAACCAGGCTGAGCGAGTGCTCCTCGCTATCTGCGGGCTTGGCAGGCTCCCTGCAGCAAGAGGGGAGAGAGAGAGAGAGAGAGGGCTTTTCGCCGCTGCGCCGTACTATAGCTTGCTATAATGTACCTATGACATTCTATGGTATATGATCATATACTATAGCATCCTATAATATCCTCTCAAATAAGATAGTACACATGCACCATAGTATACGACAAAAACGATCATCTACGATGACAAGCTAGAACATATTAACAGTTAGTAACACATTCTGTAACATACTGTCGTATACTATAGCATACTACAACGTACTAAACTAGGCTACAACATATTGGCAACATACGAGAGCATCTACTGCTCGACTATTATGTGTCTACAACGTACTATAATGTACTATAATGTACTATAACGAATGCAGCTGCAATGCCTCTCTTCGGCCTTCGGTCTACGCCGCACAGATACAGGCGGAACTTCCTCGGCACAAAGTGCACTTGCGTAAAGGTCCGCGCTTCCCGGGTAAGGGGTTTGGGGTTTAGGACTACAAGCGAGCGCCGGGCCAAGTTGTGCCGCTGGCATAACCTCTGAGACAGGCAATGAAGGCTGAATAAAGTTGGCGTACAATGAACAACCCGGGTTTCCCAGGGTTCAAGCCATCTCAGCAACATGGCCTCGGGGTCAACCTCTGGACCTCGCTGCAGCTTTGCGAATCTTCTGTGAGTATTTCCACACACTGATTCACTGCGAGCCAGACCCCAGGAGTTTTTGACCTGAGCCCCACAGCTGTTTCGAGATGAAGGGAAGAAAGGAGGTACTAGCGAGGCCTCAGAAGTCATGTTCTCCAGGTGCGGGCCCAGGACCCGGCGCATATTCGCCTGGGCACAACAGCTTGACTTGGGCAGAAAATGCTCTCATTTGCTGCGGCTTCGACCGCCCATTCCGCATCTGTCATGGGCCTTTGGGGCCTGCTGGACAGGCGATGTCAGAGTCAAAGTCATTGCGCTCCAAGCTGAGATGCCTGTGGGGCCCTCCGCCCGCCAGCTCGTGACAGATTATGTCTCGAGCCGAAAGCGGTCAAGCGCGGGCCGATTGCACGGGCTACACCCCATGTGCCACCACTGCAACATCTCTCCGCAATCGGGCACTTCTGGGGCCAACCCAGTGCTACGGTGCCGAACAGTGTTTTCAAGCTTTCGGTTCCCGCGGCGAGTGTCACATGGCTGGCGGCGACCGTACGCTCCCATTCTCACATGCCGGGTAACGAGGCATCGGCTTTGCTGCCAAGGGTGGACACTTTGCCGTCAAGGGGCTGCTGGCATCTTGGAAACCGTTTCCGAGACCGAGAAGCTCCCTGTGGAGCAACGGACAGGACGAGCAGGACTGGTAAACCAGTCGAAGGTGAAGAAGTCATGCCATCGCTCAGCCACTGTAAGATCGCCCGACGGCTCCCTTGCCTCGCTCTTCCCGAAGGCGTTTTCATGACGGGCCCAGAGTCTTTGCCAGCAGAATTCGGAGAGCCGTGGAGAGCCGTGTCTTGCCGGCGGGCCTACTGAAAAAGCTTTGTGAGGACGTCACCACTGGCCGGTTCGCTCGCAAGAAGAGTCGGCAATGGCTCTGCCGGCTCCGCTGCGGCTTGGATCGGATTGTGCCAAGTCTCCAGGATCTGCTGCACGGACGGCCTTTGATGAGCACATCGCAGCAAAGGCATCACTCGAGCTCGCAGAAACTCTGCTGCGCGGTCGGATGGTGTGTTGGTGAGTAAATTGTCGAAGGCATAACCTGTCATGTAGAAATCTTCCGCCACCGCACGGCAGGGCTGCCTGGCTTTACGTTCCGGGCTTGCTGCCTCGAAGGTGCCCGGAAACCTGTTAAGAATATCGTCAGCCTTCTTGAGCTCCATTGCAGCATCGAAGTCAATCAGCTTCACATTGAAGCTCCAAGGACGGGAACAGCACAGGTTGGATTCCTTAATGTCCAAATGTGCTACTAGCATCCCGTGGATGTATGCCACAGCCTCGCACGTCGCCCGAAAGGCCCTGGCAAGGCGACGCCCGCTTAGTCGTCCTTTGTCAGAAGCCCTTGCAAGGCTCTCGCCCAGCTGCTCCATGCCAAACCCGACCATAGTGCGCGTCTCAGCCACGAGACACACCACCTGCACCACGTTCGGGTGCTCCAGCCTCTTGAGCCTCAACGCTTCCCTGAGCAATGCTCTCCGGTCTTCTTCCGGGTCGCACCAGACCTTGGGGTTATAGCGGTATGTCTTTACAGCAATGGGCTTTCCCAACAGACTTCCCCTGCGGACCGTTCCCATGCCACCACGGCCCAGTTCCTGCGCAAGTTGCAGATTTGCAACATCCACTGTTGGCAACAGGGCCGTGGCCCTGTTCTGACGTCTCGATCGTTGCCCAAAAGTGTACGCAGGTACGCCAGAGAGCCTCGGGCTGGTACTTGGGCTGTAGCTCCCCGGTCCGGGAGTAGAAAAGTCCCGGCTGGGGAAGCGTGCGGCTTTGGAAAACGCCATGGGTTCAGGAGCAGGTATGGCTGTCCAAATGGACCGCCTCCACCACTACGGGCTCCGAGGGCGTCTCCCACATCTTGAGCACGGTCCCGAGGCCGGAGGTCGAGGACATCACTTTTGACATCAGCTCTGCTCGATTGCAGGTTTAAATTTCTCCTGCAAGCACATGGTGCATGCGACGGTGAGCAAACAGATCCTACTGTTGGTAAAGCCGGGTACACTGTCCCTGCAGAGCTTTTCCTGCGCTCAAGCAGCATCTCGTGATCTCTCCACGTGCTCAGATTCGACAGAAGCCTCCCAGGCAAGGGCAGCCCACAGGCTCAAACCCTCGGCCCTAAACGCCAAAGGCCCCTGAACCCTCTTGCGAAACCTGCAGCTCAGACAGAAACCTCAAGACCCTATGTACGCCGAGCATACGGGGTAACATCTGAACCTGAAGCTTCAACACCGGATTGGTCTGTTTTCTGCGGGGGAAGGGTTCCCATGGTCTGCTCTGAAAGGTGGGCTTGCCTTCCGCTTGATGCCTGTCGCCCGGAAGTCCGCCAGGCATGCCGTGTCTTGCGGCCCCGCCCGCCGGCTTCCACAACATCTGTCACATTGCAAAGCAATCCGATAGCTCCCTGGCCTTCTGCTTCGATCGAGCACAGACGCCCATGGCTTCCTCCATAGACGCGTCCTTGCTGCACGGCTGCTGGGTTGTCAGGGACCACATCCATCCACATCCACTCTGCATGAACAGCTCGTCCTGAAAAAAGGACGACAACGGAGAGGCAGCTCATGAGAGCGCAGAGTGACCTCTTGAACCTGTGCCCCGAGCACCGTGCACGGCCAGACCTGCACAGCGACTTCGCAGCTTGCTTCACTCCCATACGGCTCTGTACCGGGATGAAGTTAGAGCTGTGACTGCCGGGGCGCGTACAAGTGCAAACTGTCAATGTTGCCTGCCCAAGGTTCTAGTTCTAGCATAGTACACTGCAGCTGGACTTACAAGCTGTGTGTGGAAAGAGACTTCCGCTGCATTTGCGAGGGGGCGGCGGCGGGCGGGGTATCGGAGGAGGGGTTGCCCCGCCTATAAATGCCCATTATATATGGCCAATTGTCTAGAAATCTGTCGCACGCTCCCGAAAAAGTCCTCACTCCCTGAAGCTGGTGTGTTTAAACTCTTTAAGAACCTTTGCACGTACGCGCCTTGGCAGTAGGTGTAGAAGCTTTAGAAGCTTATGTATGGTACCTAGCACAACTGCAGCATACCGGGGGTGCTGATTTCATGGAGTCTGGGGGAGCCTGCTTGTGTTGCACAGCAAGGCACTGCATTAGAGCTGCAGGCAGGTGGAAGCACTTCGACTGCTTTTGCATGCGCAAGATGTGCTGTCTATCAGGTTTCTCAAGGATCCCAAACGAGATCCCACAGACTCTCAAGGGCAGTGCCGATTGGCCAATGCTGGGGCCGCCGTTTTAAACAGAGGCCGCCAGAACGAGTCTCGAAGTCCGGGGCCCGGGTCTAGTTTCTTTGATTTGTTTCGAGAGCCTCACATCTCCACATGCATGCGACCATCTGCAGACACCGCGAAGGAGGTGCCGCTGGAGACCGGTTGGCCAGTAGGCTCTGTGCCCGACAGCACACTCCCATCCGCACTCACCACCAGAGTACTCGACTTTCGGCTGGTCACCATTTTTGCCGATGTTTGCACAAACGCAATGCCGGCATCCGACTCGTCTTCCTGTGCTCGAAATGGGAGCACTGGGCTATCGGTCACTGGCAGTCAGCAGTGTCCTGGATGGCAGCGTCAAAATCCAAGTCATCTGCACCATAGTACTGGTACTTGGGCGCAGCCTTCAAGGCAGGGCGGCAGGGCGAAGGCGGCGAGTCTTCTCGTGACTCGGAGGTCCAAGCCTCTGCCTTCTTCAGGTAGCTGGCCCGGAGCTGGGCCAAAGCAAGGCCATCCGCACTCTCACAGTCCTTCGGCGCTAGCAGAGGTATACGTTTCTTTGAAAGGCCGTTTAGGTGACTTCAGAACTGTACACTCAACACGGCTCTAACCGCAAGCTGTCCTCACTGAAGCAGTCTTCAGCTTCCACAGCAGCGAGGAGATCTGCATCCTGACATTCCCCGTCGTCGAGTTTATGGCCGTGCCTTGTCACACCCAGGAGAGGCTCCCTCTGGTGCCTCATGCATGCCCGGCAGCTGCAAGCAAAGCTCAAGCTTGTGAGAATTCCGGGCACCAAGTTCCACCATGATTGCAAACCCTGCTCCTCCATCATGTCCTCTACATCAGCGATAGCGCCAACGAGAAAGATCAACGGCAGAGCTGCAATCTTTAGGAGCATAGCGACCCTAGGCGGGGAACTGACCTTGGCAGGAAACACAGCGTGGCAAGTACTAAAATCGGTGCCCTGTCTGTAGACAGCGCTGCTTGCCTCTTCTGCCCAGATTTTGGGCAGGGCATGCTGCTGTTGCAGTGAAACCACTCATTGCTTCAAGAGCCTCCGTGCATCGCATGCACCCAGCAGCACCACTCTCTCAGGCTCAGGCCAGAGCAAAATGGACAACTTGCAACACGCAAGTAGGGCAATGGGACAAAGAAAGATTGGGAGGGCTTTTCCCAAACTCTTGAGTACAGTGGCTAGAGGCGGCATCTGCTTCTCACAAACGTTTGCGGCAGAAACTAAGGCTTCCAAGGAATATGATCGATCAGACCGACAAGCGCCTCGCTCACCTCCAACTTGACACCTCACCTGCCAAGATGAGCTCTGCGCCATCGCATGCATCACAAAAGAACATGGCCCACAGGCCTCCGGCCGTCGAGGTGAGTTCTCCATGCTGTCGGTGGCGAGACGAAGATTCTTGGCATCCTATCACTGAGTCCCTGATATAGCCTGCCGTGCTTCATGGCTGGTGGCTGGCCACGGGCTCAACAGTTGGTTCCTGCACTCCTGCTAGGATTCCAGGCTGACCAGCACCCGGCGCAGCTCGTCATCACTGTTCTCGACCTCGTCCCCAACAAACTCCATGAACTGGGTCTCGGAAACTCCGTCCGATGCGTTCCATCCAAAGTGCTCGCACATTGCGGCAAACTGGCTCGACCACTCCGCTGCGTTGCCCTCAAAGCCACTCAAGTCAGCAAACTTCTTGAATTGCGCAGAAAACAATTTCGTCTGCCCCGCCGCGTCAAGCAGGGAAAATATTTTTGATATCAATTCAGGCCTGGTCAGGGTCTGTGCCACATCCAGGCCCTGAAGGTGCAGTAAGCTCCTCCTCTGCCACGACGATCCTAGCGAGGAGCGGCCACTTGGCGTTGCTTGCATCCGCAAGTTTAGCAACGCTTGACGCAACTCGTCGTCATCCGTTTCATCGTCGTCCTCTATGAGCTCATTAAACTGACTCTGGCTAATGCCTGCACCTTGCGTCCATCCAAAGTGATGACATATTGCGGCGAACTGCTCCTTCCACTCGGCATCTGTCCCTTCAAACCCCGTCTGTTCCGCATATGCCCTGATGGCGTCCGACTGCAAAGTCCCACTCTTCGCATGATCAAGGACCGCGAAGATTGCCGAGATCATGCTCCGTCTGTCCATGCTGGACACATCCAAACCGCTGGCAACATGCACCAAACTACTCTTGCGCTGCCACGATGATCGCACCACAGACTCCACGGACGCACGGCCACCGGGCCTTGCTTGCATCTGCAAGTTTAGCAAGGCTTGCCGCAGCTCGTCATCGTCGGTTTCATCATCTTCCTGAACGAAGTCACGGAACTGGCTGCTTGTGATACCGTCAGCTTCTGTCCACCCGAAGTGTTGACAGATTGCAGCAAACTGCTCCTCCCAATCTGCATCTGTCCCTTCAAACCCTGTCTGCTCTGCATATGCTCTGATAGCGTCCGACTGTAAAGTGCCGTGTTTCTTGGCATCAAGTATCGTGAAGATTGCTTGAATCATGCTCGGCCTGTCCATCTTCCCCCCGTCAGCCCATATCAAGCTTCGACGGCTCCCAGAGGCTTTGATTACCGAGTGTCGACTTGACTGCCCGTGACGTGCCTGCAGGCTTACCAGCACCCGGCGCAGCTCGTCATCGCTGTTCTCGACCTCGTCCCCAACAAACTCCATGAACTGGGTCTCGGAAACTCCGTCCGATGCGTTCCATCCAAAGTGCTCGCACATTGCGGCAAACTGGCTCGACCACTCCGCTGCGTTGCCCTCAAAGCCACTCAAGTCAGCAAACTTCTTGAATTGCGCAGAAAACAATTTCGTCTGCCCCGCCGCGTCAAGCAGGGAAAATATTTTTGATATCAATTCAGGCCTGGTCAGGGTCTGTGCCACATCCAGGCCCTGAAGGTGCAGTAAGCTCCTCCTCTGCCACGACGACCTCAGTAGAGATGGGCGGCCACTTCGCATTGATTGCATTTGCAAGTTTAGCAACGCTTGACGCAACTCGTCGTCATCCGTTTCATCGTCGTCCTCTATGAGCTCATTAAACTGACTCTGGCTAATGCCTGCACCTTGCGTCCATCCAAAGTGATGACATATTGCGGCGAACTGCTCCTCCCACTCGGCATCTGTCCCTTCAAACCCCGTCTGTTCTGCATATGCCTTGATGGCGTCCGACTGCAAAGTCCCGCTCTTCGCATGATCAAGGACCGTAAAGATTGCCGAGATCATGCTCCGTCTGTCCATGTTGGCCACGTCCGAACTCCGCCATGCTTGCGCAAAGCTGCGACGGCTCCATGGCTTGCTAGAAAGCTGCACATCACCTCGAACAGTCAAAAGCACGCGTCGGAGCTCTTCTGTGCTGGTTTGCGCGTCGTCCCCCAGAATCTCCAGAAACTGTGACTTCGTAAGCGACTTACTGCTCAAACGACCGGAATCGGTCAGTTCAGCCACACGCTGCAGCTTGGAAGAAGGAATTTCTGGACCCTCGGAAAGGGCTGTGAAGAGCTCGTCGAGAAGCTCTTCTCGGCCCAAGCCCTTGTATCGCGAGAACATCAGGCTGCTGCGGGGATTCTGTGGCAGATTGAAAATGAGGACTCGCAGCTCCGGACTGCCTCGTTTGACAGGAAACAAAACACTCAGCCACGGCCAACAACTCTCGTACCCATCCTCAAAACCGCAATCATGCAACAGACCCTGCGACAACCTCAATCACCGGGGTGTACCACATGGGTGGAGTGCACTGAACCATTATTGCCGTCTTTGGTGCTAGTGTTGTCCTCGTCTCCAATGAAGTGACGGAACTGGGATCTGCTTATTCCTGGAGCACCAAATCTTTCTTGACTCTGCCCTCCCAGTTCTACGGTCTACCTGCCACACTGCTTTACTTAATATAAACCGAAGTAAAGCAAGCACCGGGAATTACAGTCCTTCCGACGCGCTCCAGTCAAAATGTTCGCACATGCCACGGAACTCCATATCCCAGTCTGCATCGTCCCCATAGAAGCCCGTGAGATGTGCCTTTTGACAGAAAGCATGCGACGGTCAACTGACATAACAACACTAACACTAATAACAACTATACTAACTGGAACTAACACCAATACGAATAACCTGCTGATATTCATATTAGTACTGATACCAATACTAGTTCTAATACTAACACGAATACTGATACTTGTGCTAATGGAACTGATAATGATACTAATGACAACAAAAACAATAATTAAAATAGTAACGTAATAGCGAACCGGTGACAACGCAGCTGCAGCCGAACCACAAATTGACGCATAGCCTTCGAGTCGAGCTTCTGCGTGTTCTTCCGATCCAGTGCATCGAACAAAGCCTGGACACCCAGGACTTACTACACTAAACTAATAATATACTACAATATAAAGTACTATATTGTAATACACTTTCATATACTAATTATGAATATACTAGAATTGGATCAAGCCGTGAGGGGTTAACTTGCAGGAGATCTGCATAGTCTGCCGATGCGGCGAGTCACATCCATGAGCTCTTTTCTTGACATCCTCTCGATGTCCTGCCAGAATCACAGCTCGCTCCGCTGGTCTCCGCAACATGCCGAGCTTGTCCTGTCGCGTCAGCTGGCCACTCGGAGGCCTCAGCTCCGACAAGCTGGGCTTCATTCATGCTTCGGCGCATGCAACTCGGAAATCCGGATGCAGGCGAGTGGCTTGCTGCCGTTGTAGCGCAGCAACCAGAGCACCCTGCCCAATTGGCCAGCATGCACGGCTAAGCCACCCCGGTTCTTTCATGCCTTCAAGCCCTCTCAGCTGGGAACGAGAGCAACAATCTAAGCGCATTCCCCGTGCCCATCCCCCGGCCGGTAGACTGCGCTGCGAAATCGGCGGAGGGCGGCATCCTGCTGCAGCCGGAGCTCGAGGACCAGCTCCCTTGCAGGCGAGAACCCATACTCGATATGAGAAACCATGAACTATGTTACTATATTGTAGCACGGTATGTTACAATACCGTGCTATATAAGAAGTCTATCCTCATCCGTCCATCATATATATATATATACATATATATATGTATACACACACATATATACATACATATATATATATATACTTGTGTACACACACGCACATGCGCACTTGCACGCCGACACAGGCTTGCAGAGGAAACCGGCAGGGCGAGTGGCCCGGTCACCTCTGAGAACTGCCTGACTAACGCTCGGAAGGCAAAGCGACGACGATGCCGTGCACGCCCTCTCCATCACAAGCCGTTTTGGGTTTTCGATGGCGACTCCCAACAAGCCACCCTTGCGCAAGGCTTCCCCAAGCAACCTCTGCAGGTTGATTCCTGTCCCTGGCGCCTCATTCTGGGTTGTTCCCTATTGCCTCGTTTGGAGGCAGCAGATGAACAAAGCAAGCCAGGAGCGCGACTTGAAACACAAGTTGGTAAAGGGATGTAAGTAAAGGGCTGCCGAGATGGGATCTCAAACGGGGTTTGGGGATCGGAGCGTAAGGTACTGAGGCTCATGTTTATGAGCTCCGAATTAAAGATCGACACCACGCCCGTATGACATGGGAATTATGTATACTGCTCAAAAATTGTTCTGATTGCACTACACAACGTCACATGCGTTTGCAGCTGTATATCTTGCAAAATAGCGTGCAAATTAGCCTGCCTGCTATCTGAAGAAGGTCAAGGAAACGGCACTACTCGTCACCCAAACCCCGAATGAATTCCAAAAAAACTCCTGATCCCGAGACCTCGAAATCCTCGCACTTCCTTGAACATGAGCTAGGCATTTATACATTCACATCTAAATATGCAACAAACCTATACAATACTCCTAACATATAGTGCGAAATTGTGATCGTAATCGCGAGTGGGTGCGTGCAGTCGAGAACAACGTTGATGGCAATGCTCTGAGGCTTTATTGCTGTTCCAATGTTGCGAAAGAGAAGGGCAAAAGACAGGACTCCGTTGCCGTGCTCATGGATGCATGCTGTCGAGAAGAACACCGACGACAATACTCTGTGGTATTATTTCTGTTTCAGTAATGCAGAAAAGAAGGCCTACATGGAACACTTGGCTGCCACAACACCGTTTGCCGGATTCAGGAGGGGGTTGCATACATACATATACATAGACAAACAAATACATATATATATACATATATATATATATATGTATGTTCGCATAAGTTGCGGTTAAGAAGTTGGGAACCAACAGCGGTTGATGCTGCATTTTCTGCTGATACCCTCGATCTTCCAGAATCACACGCTCAGGTTGCTGCTGCAGCTCATCGTCTGAGGAGTGCGACTCGTCGCCAATGAAGACCTTTCAGAGCACTTGGGTCTTAGCATGCCGTGCGACAAACATATCATGTGAGGGATAATGTAGCCGAGACACTGTGAACTGCTCGAATGTAACCCCTGCTCCGGGCTGCCATCCATAGTCGTCGCAGAGCTCCTTGTAGAGCTCAGGCCAAGCTTCCTCTCCTGAAAAGTCTCGCCCTCATGTGCAGATCCGCTTAGCATCTCTGTTCCTCCATGTCCCGCCTCCATCGTATCCTGTCATCTCCGCATAGCGCCTGTGGGACGGCTAGGACTAGGATGGCTCGAAGGCAAAGGCGCAAGCATCGCCTGAATTCTCGGGAGCCGAGCACTGCATTCCGCCGCACATCCAGAGACGCGAAAGCTTCCTTCACCAGCTCCTCTCCTCGGACACCGTGCGAGAACTAAGATCTTGTAGCTACGAGCAACGTCATTACCGTGCTTTCGACGCTTTGCTTCTCAGACAAGACTTGTGCCCTGGGAAACTTCAAACTTCAACTCCGGACGAGAGGCGCGTCATGTCGGAAATCTCTGATCGCACGCGACCGGCCGCACTCTGCTTGGCCGAATGGGACATCTGATCAAAGGTCCTCGCCATGCGGAGATGCACTGAGCAGGAGCGCTGCAGGCGCTGCATAGCACTGTCTAAGTACGTGGGCTCCGAGGCGGGGTCCGATACTGTGGGAAACCCGAATCGGAATCCGTTCATGTCCAGCCGTCTGAGAATCTGGAGCCATCTGGCTTTCGGCTGCCACGCTCTCTGGTCCTTGCTCGCTTACGCGGCATCCGCAGCTCCATCAGCATGGCTTTCAGCTCGTCGTCTGATCCCATGGAGTCCTTGGAAGTCCAACCGGTTAGCTCCGTGAGCACAGAGCTTCGTTCGCCTGGCGACCTAGTGGTTGATTCCAAAGCTCGTCTTCCAGCAAGGCAATGAAATCATCATGGGCCAAGCCGACGTCCTGTCAGGGTCTTGGATTCTCTCTGTGGCAGGGATCAGAGAAGCGGGAGCTGCGGCCTTGTCCCAACCCTTTTCTTCACAAAGCTCGTGATACTCTTCTGACCAGTCTTCATCATCGCCATCGAAGCCCGAGAGGGTAGCGTAGCCTCCACCGTTCAGAGGGCGGGCCCACCATCCAAACCACAGTCTCTATGGAATAATTCAGCTCTGCAGCGCTGCAGCTCTTCGCATCCGATCCGACCTCACACTCAAGACGCTGCTCCAGAACATGAGCAGTCTGCGCAGGGCATTGCCTGTCTCTCTGGACTTTAAGCACTTGAACAGCGCCGAGATGATATCTGACCTCCCCGGAGCCAGAATGAACACCTTCACCCATGGGCTCAAAAGCACGTGTCTGCCTGCTCTTGAGCTGCAAGTTCTGGCTGACGACACTTTGCTTTACCCACGAGTCCTTACTTGGGCTGGAAGACTCAGTCCGGGATTTCGCAGCACTCTTCGAAGACGTTGATATATTCTGCTTGAAAATACACGGCCAAGTCTCCGTTGCCGGTGGGTCATATAATCCCTGGACGCATTCGAGGATCTTGCAGAGCTCGTTCAGCGAGACGCTGGTGTCACTGCTGAGGAACCTTGGATGCCAGCAAATCATAAGTCGTCCACGGGCATGAGAACTGGAACAGCATTCCGCGAAGCAGCTTGCCGAATTGGCTAGCATTGATCTCTTTCTCCTCCTGCGCAGCTCTTCTGATACATTGACACATGATGCCTTTCGCCCAGCTTTTACCAGCTGCCCACTTGCGGCGACCGAAAGGCGCGACTGCGGAAAGCTGTGGAGAAGTGCTACCTTCGTTGCCTCTGTTTCCCATCGCATCTTGAGGGAGCGACACATTCTTACATGGGGGTCTGCATAGATACTTTGCTCTGTCGGGTCTATCTAGGCGGACAGCACTAATGAAGCCAGTACATCCAGTGCTGTCCTTCCACCCCCGATCTTCGCAGAGCTCTCGAAACTCGTGCTGCCACTCCGCATCAGAACCCGAGAAGCCGGACCTTACACGTGCGAACATGAACAAGCCGACGACTCTTCCAACGGCCAGGTATGTGATGCAGCCAAAAAGTAAACGAGCTCTTGGTCGGCCCTGTGTGCTCCATGATTGCAATCTACCTTTGATGATTCGATAGACCGGGCACGTCTCGGCATAGCGCCGCAAGCCATCCGACCAAACAGTGCCTTGGATGTTGTGAAAACCCTGCGACGGGGAGCATTGGGGACCAATTAATATCTCTCCACTGGAAATGCCAGTGCAGGCAAGCTGCCAACCTTTCGCTGATCCAGACAGGCCTGATGCAGCCAGGTATCGGAGCGGCTCAAGGCAACTTCATCAAGGCACTCGTGTGAGGTGATGTAAGGTAAGAAGCACAACTTCCGAAGAAGCATAGACATCACATGAGCTTCAAACATGAGGCGAGGCGAAACGAATTGGATTCAGGGGAGGGCACCCACCCTGGGTCAGCCAAGTTACAAAAATGGAATCTATAATCTTCGTTCGATCGTTCCTCGGATAAAGCTCCGTCCAGAAACCATCTCTGCAAACTCCTCCGATTGTAGGCGAGCAGCATCAGCTGCTCCTCCTGGTGACGCCTTCACAGGGCATAAGCGAGGCCCGGGGGCCCTGAAAACAGGGCAAACAGCCGGACCTTCTCTTCAAATCCAGTGCCTGCACAACCGGCACTGCACCACGGTGCATTAGACTAGGATCATGGGCCCTTCCAAGCTCTCCTGCAGCTGCGAGGTGACGTTGGTATTCCAAAAGCGATGGCCTGAGCTCAGGGAAGGCTCTGAGTCTACGATCCTCGAGACTCGAGACCTAAGGCCGAGGTTTGCACGTAGGACTACTAAGAACCGACCACCGGGAGCGCCTTCTGCAGCCAAATCGCTGTTTGCATCGATGGCGTCAAAGATGAAGAAAGGGCAAAGGCGCCCATCTCCTGCAATGTTGCTTGCACCACGTCAAAACAGAACCGAACCCTGCAGCCCATAGTCTATGCACGTTGAGATGCAGAGCTCCCGCGTCGATGATCAAGCTGTGTGGACGCTGCTGCTTGAACTTCAGAAAGGCCTCAGACAAAACACTGGCCGAATCAGAGGCAACGTTTCACAGAGGCAGGTGAGCTCCACACAGCGGGGATCTCCTCAGACTGTATTCGAAGGACACGGGCGCCCTTGCCCATGCAGATGTGGTACAGACGCCTCCTTTACAAAAAGCAACGCAGCATACAGGCGGTCTAGGACTGTGACCTCCATGGTCCCCATGCCTACACGACTCGTCAGCGTGGCAATCCAGAACCAAGATATCCTCCTCCTCCCGAAGCTGCAGGCACTTTCACGTCTTATCCGATCGTCGTCTGCGCAGCTTCTTGAAAACGAGATGCAAAACATCGATCCCGAACGGTTCGACCTGAGCTGTGAGGACATCCAAACGGGACTCCCCAACAAAAACGGGAAGCGTCCTGGCTGTACTTGAAGACACACCAATGACGAAGCCAGCGGTCGCGAAAAGCAGCAGAGCGCTTTAAGAGCCATCCGGCCGTTGCACCGTCCTTGGCTGACACGAGGCCCAGCGAAACGGTGCCTTGGAAACGCTAATCATCTCCAATCTTCTCCACAAAATCAGAGCCCGATTCTAGAGGGTAAAGCCCGATTCGGAAGATCTATCACCTTGAAGTCAATAGCACAGGGTGGGGAGGACAAAACCTTGCAGCCCGGGCTACAGGTGCCTGCAGACGCAATGCTAGCTCATCTTGCAAACAGGCACACCCAATCTACGGCTTATGACACTCATGGAAGAAATCATCCCCAGAGACATGTCATGGGACAACACGAGTATGCCCTGACTTGCAGACATGACGGAAAGCGCCTTTGTGGAATCTGGGGGTTGCCGAGCGAAGCCTAAAACCGGGGGGAGTGGGTGCAGCGGGAGTGGGACACCGCGGCATCGGAGTTGCAGACAATCGCTGCCCCGTTTCAGCATCATTACGAGTCTCTCGAGTTGTTGGGACAGCTTTCGGCTGCAAACGTAGCTTGCATCGCTCAACGCATGTTTTTACCGTATTTAGAGCATTTCGCTTTGTTTTTTCTCAGAACTTCCGACACCCGGGGCCAGCATCATGAGCGTCAGCTGCATCCCTTGGACGGCCGATGGACATCCCGTACACACGTCTTGTCGCAATCGTTTCGCGCAAATTTTCGGCCACACCCGGCCGGACCGCCTGATGCTCATGATGCGCGCCCACGGGGCCAGCATCATGAGCATCAGCGGGTTCCCCTGTTCCGCCCGGCTGGGGCCACCTGCTGCATGATGCACGCCTGGCGCCTATTCGGGAGCATGATGCGTCTAGTGCAGCAGTATTATGTCTGTGGTGTTTGTGTCTGCTGAGCAGCCAGCCTTCCAACACCACCTTAAGGGTGCACACAATCGGTGCCAAAGCCTGGGAACTCGGTAGTATGCTGTAGTATACAGTATGGTATTCTACTATGTAGTCTAATATCTCATACCTACATGGGCACGTGTGTCTTGCATTGCCTGCATGCCATGCATACCTCTCTCATCGGAACTTGTAGGTGTGAGGCTTGTGGAAAAGAGGTGCTCGCTGCAGCTTTTGCCCCCAAACGCAGCTTGCATCGTTTGTCAGCCAGGTTTACAGCATTTCGCTGTTTTTTCTAACAATTTCCGACGCCCCTGTGCCAGCAGGAGGCCGTGCTGCCATGCGCTGTGTGCTCAAACTGCGAAAACGAGCGCAAAAGTTTCGAGTGAAGAGCTGCAAGCTTGGTCTTCGAGTGTCATGTCAGCTGTAGCTCCCCAATCACTTTCTGGTTGCGCGCAGCCCCTGTACCGCTACCACAGCTTAAGGTCTGGGCGGAGCAGCTTGGATTCGGCTGCGATGATGCCGGCATGCACAGCCCGTGAGCTCTCTTTGGTTTCACCCGGCGTGCTTAGGCGCAATCTGCCTACTCTGCTCAACTGCTTCCCATATTGCTACGACAAGCTCCGCCACCCCCTGCTTACTCTCCTTGCCTTCCCCACGTGCGTCTGACATCGTCTGACATGACTCTGCGCTTTCCGTTCTCGAGCTGGTTTGCAGACGGGGTTCTGCACCAACCATTGCTTCGGGCTCGACTGCAAGAAAATCTGATGGACTGCCTGTAGTACCCAGAGCTTCTTTCAGAATCGCCTTGCGCCAGTACTCATGCTTTAGGAGCTGGAAACTACGATGCTTGGGAGAAAGCAGCTGAGACACTACTACACACTGATGCTCGTGCCCACTGGATCCATGCATGCCGCTCAAGCGCACAAGACACAAGCGCGCCGAAGAGCACCGACAAGCGATCTGTTCCTTTTTGAAGCGATGCAAGTTGCGTGCAGCCGCGGGCTGCGCAAGCTCTCACACCGCCCCCGTGCTGCGAGAAGGCGGCACGAACTCCTGAGGTCAAGTCTGCGTCCGTCGACGCGCAGAATGACACATGTTGCCACGTGTTGCCGAACCTTGCCGCTGATTAGTCGGCGTTTTTCCTGTCAGCTTGAGCGGGAAGGCTAGTCCGGGCTGAACCGCAAGCTCCCGTCATCACAGCAGACTCGAGCATCACTGTTTTCGAGCCGTGTCGCTGAAAAGTCTCGTGCTTTTTACAGATGTCTCAGGTGTAATTTATACAAGCTAGCTGAATGCAACGAATAAGTTTGCCAAACCCTCGTCAGCTTCTCATGAAATGCCCGACACTGCCTGCAGAGAGGCCATGTAGGAACACTCGCTGAGTGTAGTTTGCAGTGCATGCACCTCCTTTTCGACGAATCTTTCGACCGAGTCGTCCGGCGGGCTGAAAAGGAAGAAGGGCGCCGCAATGATGATGAGACCGACCTTTTGGGGGCAAAAGGCCTCTGCAGCTGCCTGCACTCCTGCACTGGCTGAGCGTAGGACGATAATGACGATGTACTCCCCTCAGCTGCTGAAAACTGAAGCAGGAAAACAGTAGGAAACAAATCTTCTTGTCTGATTACTAAAATGATGAACCCGATTGCAGCTGCAACTTGCATGCACAGTCATGCATCCATGTGGTGCCGCGACGAGGTGCCAGGGCCCTGCGGTGACGATGGTTGCCCTTTTGGCGGCTCAGTTGGCGTCTCCTTGTGTATAAGAACACTGCAAACACGAGTGGAGTGGTGTGGGGCCAGCCTTCGGCTCTTGCTGGAGAAACTGCATGGACACGGCGGGTGCTCGTGATCGTAGAGATGCCTAGAATCCAACGCTTGAGTCTTCGGACGATGAACCGCGACGGAGTCACCTGCTTTGCTGGTGCCACGAAGGCTTCCAGAAGACTTTGCCCGAAGTACATGGCCGCCACCTGCCAACAAGAAAATCTTCCCTGGCCCGGCCCAAAATTAAACGAAGTCTCCTTCTCAAGTCTACGTTTCCCTTCCCACGTTTCCCTTTTGCCGGGCGGCGCAAAGAAGCAGCGTCGTCAAGAGACGCTGCTTGGGCTTGGCCATGGCTGGACCTCGCAGCCGAAAGCGATGTCTCTTGGGCCCGGGCGCAAAGGATCGCAACCGGGTCCGGCCATCAAGAAGACAACGGGAGAAGAGAAGGAAGCGGAAGCCCGCCGAGTCTGCGACTTCCCTTTTGACCCAAGGCTGGAGCTTTCCAGGGGCTCCAGTTTCGGATTCAAAGGCCGTGCACCTTTCCTGGTGCCCTTCCCGCTGCAGCCAAAGGCTTCCAGTCGACAGCAGCTGCGGTAAGGAAAACAGCATCGGACACCGATAATACTAATAATTACAATAACAATAATAATAATAATACTAATATTAATAATGCTAATACTAATACTAATACTAATAGTAATAATAATAATGGCAACACTTCGAGTCTTCGAGCCTGGGCCCGGCGTCGACGAGCTTTGCTGATCTGCTGCTGCCAGTGGTCAAGACGCTTCCGGAGCCTCCAAGCGGGTCCCGTGGGCTCGTTGAATCTGCTCTCGGGGCGCGGGGCCGGGCCTGGAATGGAGGTAGCTCTTCGTGTGCTTCCTGGGAGCCATCCAGAATCCATGGGAACTTCCTACCATCCGCTCAGGCTGCTAAGGCTGCCAAGGGTGACACAGGTGGAAGAGGAAGAAGTTTCTGAAAGTCATGACCTCGAGGCTTCCACCGCTTTGCAAAGAGTCGAACAGCAATCCAAAACTGCGCATCCGGCAGGACGAGCAAGAGCCCACAGACGCTCCTGGCAACTCTTTCAAACTTGTCGAAGGCGCTGCTATTTCTCACTGCGTGACACGGATTCTGCACGACCCTCTGTGAAGATTCGAAACACCACGCTCGCAAGTGTCCCTTCCTCTGTGGCTCCACGCACGTGCCTCAATTGCGCTCCAGAGCTCAGATAGCCTAACCTTACGTGAGACCCTATTAGCTCATGCTGTCTTCTTCGTCTCTCGGGCATGCAAGACAAGGCGCTTTGGCCTTCACATGTCACAGGCGCGACCACCAAGAGGAGTTTCGCAGGCCGCGACGAAGGGAGGCATTTCCGAGAGAGAGAGAGAGAGAGAGAGAGTCCTGATTGTATTCCGATGTATGTCATAAGGCGTCAAAAGGGAATAGTGTTGCATTTCCTTCGTTCTGTTGCTGATGTACCGAGGGCGTCCGCTTTTTCAATGAAATCCGATTTGCCTCTGTGCGTTTGTCACTACTGACACCTACAAGCGGGGATGCACCTGTGCCCGCGTCAGGGGTTGCGGCCTTTCCTCCAAACCAAGAAAAAGAGAAAGAGAGAAAGAGAGACTGAGAGAGAGAGAGAGAGTGACAGAGGGAGAAAACGATCAAACCGTGTCACGCTTAGACACTGTATGGCTCTCAGCTTCTCGCCCTCACCCCCACCCCCAATCTCACCCTCACCCTCGGCGGATTGCAAGAACGGCGTCACCAAAAGCTCGACTGAACACGAGGAAGACTTTGGAGGATGTGACCGGTTGGCCAGAAGATTCTCCCCCCCATACCAGCAAACAAGCAAGCAAGCTCTCTCCCTAGCTCTCACTGAGCGAAGAAGAATGGGAAAAGAAAAACTGTCGCGTTCTCTTTCTCTCTCTGAGGCATAGATCAATCACCGCCAACCCCCGAAAAAGCGCCATCTCTTTGCTTTGCAAAGCGCCATCTCTCTCGCTCTCTCTGTCTCTCTGGCTTGCTTCCCAAAAAAATTCAGGTTGCAGGTAGAAGCAAGAAAATGCAAGCGACCCCCCTGTGGAGTTGCCTGGTTACTGTTGTGGATTGTGGAAGCAGGTCTCAGAATGAGCTGGCCTCCTCCGCAATGTGACGTAGTTCGGGCTTTGCCTCCCCGCGTTGCTATCAAGGAAAGAATTCCTTGAAGCGTCACCTGTGCCTCACGGAGCCAAGCGAGAAGCATCTTGCTGGGTCTTGCTGGGGCGTTGCAGCCTCCTCTGGAGGACCCCGAATCAAGCAGCGCAACAAAACCAATCACTCGTGGTCCTGTATTGCTGCCTCTGCAGATAGTACGTTGGGGGGGAAAGCACCACTCACCAATCCCGAGTGCGGTTGGAGGATACTGTAACCTGACCGAGGAAGAGCAGCTCCGCAACACACAGTGAAGGTGTCCGATGACACAAACACTTGGTAAACAGATGAGGCGAAGAATGCGAACCCAAGGGGCAGTCGTGAAGGAGATCCGCTGAGACCCACTGTGAACAGACAATGACATGCCAATCCAGTCGCATGCTTCTTCGGTTTTGCACCAGGAGTTCCGAAAGGAGGCAGTATGCCCCGACCCCCTACTGGTCTGCCACCTCTGACGAGGGCCAGTTCAGGTTCCGGAGGGCCAATTCAAGGGAACAGCGGCAGACACAAGACTCAAGCATGGCTGGAAAAAAGACACGCGGGCTCCCCTGAAGTGCACAACTTCAAGTTAACCCCATGTTTCCCCCCCGATGCAAGAGAGTGGAACAGGCCCCCAAGCAAAGGTGAAGCACTTGAGCCCCTAGCCTAGAGGAGGTCCAATGGCTACTCTCTCTCTTTCGCTCTCCGCCAGGCGGCATCCATCGTTGGCCTGGTGTCACCTACTATAGTCTCACTAGCAAAACAACGAAGTTTGACATGGCTGTTCCAATAAAGGCCGCACGCAAAATCACACACTGACAAATCTGAACTGCCCTGCAGATTTGTAGGGGGATGCTCTTCTTGCAGCTAGAAACGCCAGAACATGCAAGTTGGAATGGAAAATGACTGGCTACGAGTACCTAGCTTCAATGTAGAGGTCTCTTGCTGAGGCTCCGACTGGTCAGTCAGCGTCAGGGTTAGCCAGCCCACATTGGGGTTTGTGCTGACGTTCAAGCCTTTTGAGCAGACGGAACCCGTCTCAACATGACACTTTCATCAAAGCGCAGAGAGCGTGCCAGAGTGCCATTGCCTCGCAAGTTGCTCAACATGTCCTTGTCCTTGGCCTCGTGGAAGGAGCACCTGAGGACAGCCGGAGCACAGAAGACGTGAAACTCGGACACTGGCTCGCCAGAGAGCGGGGAATAAACCCTTGCAGAGACATAGAGCACCAACATCAGAGTCTTCTTTTTTATCAGAGTCTCCTTCGCGCAGGCTTCCATCGGGCGTGCTTTGACTGCTAGAAAGAAGCCCACACAAAAGCTACTAGTAGCAGAGACACGTTGGCCTCAAAGTTCAACCCGCATTGGGGTCGAGATGCACTAACATGTGACAGCATAGCTCACACATGCTGAGCCAGCTTGTGACAGGTTGACCCGATGCTGGAGAAGGATTGGGCCAGGTATCCAACTACTCCAACCTCGGTTTGGGAAGTAGGAGCATAATACGTGAATTTCACAGGCAACTGCCAGGACAATCCAAGTCCTTCCGCCATGTTGCGGTGTCGATGATAGCAGCTGCACACAGTGTGTTGCTGACGTCCTTCGGAGTTACGGCGGAATATGCTTGCGCAGCAACCGCATCTTGTGCCGGGACATTGTCCCCGCTTGAGATTTCGACGTCCGACAGACTCATCGCAAGCCTGTTATGCAGGAAACTCTATCGTATCATCCCGACATACTCCATGCGCGTGACCCGCACCCTGCTCGAAAGCTTCCTTTCTCCCGTCCGGGTATGGGTTTGAATGCATGGATGCGGTCTGAGCGCGAAGACCTTCAGATTTGGGCGGCTACTCTTGGCAGAGCTCCCGTCCTTGTCAAGCGCTGCTGGGCAGCCAGCCACTGTTAGAGCGATGGTGCTGCCAAGAAAGGCAGCGGCCCCAACAATTCCGCTGACATCAACTGAGCAGGACATCCTTGGATCTCCATGCCTCCTTCTCGATATCTACAGATGCACTCGAGGAGGACTCGATGCCGAAGCCAGCCGAGAATCTTTCCTGCTTCGCCTGCACTGGCGAAGTTCGCCTCTGTGCAATCCAAAGTGGCCTGCCGTCAAGCAGCAAACTGTCGAGAAGTGGGCGAGGGATCCAACACCGGCACCTGAGTGATGCTCGTGCCGACCCGAGCGGCCCAGAATGCAGCATGACCTCAGAATCCAGAGCTGCTGTGCATGACCCGTTGCCCAGGCTTCTGCAGCTGCACATGACACAATGACATCACCGCTGGACGACGAGGACAAGTCATAGAACCACTGCAATGTCTTGTCCCATAGCCACAGTCGGTCGCAGTCTTTGCTGTAAATCTGATGAAGCCGGATGGCCGACGTCGAAGAAGCAGGTCGCTTTCAGTGCACTCCGGATCTCCTCGCACAGGACACGGTATCGTAAAACGTGGGCCACTCTCATCACAAGCTTTCTCGGCTTGCCTCGTCTTCCTTGTGTTGCTTGATCTCTTCTATCATGTCCAGCGTGCTCGCTTCTCGCTCCACGATTGGGTCCGGCGCAAGTTTCTTGACATCCATGTCATCTGCATCACCTGCTTTTTCGGGACAAAAGGCTCGCTTCCGTGTGTTGACTGAACGCCATTCTACTTTACTGGCAACGGCGACTATGCCGGGGCTTTGCTTCACCGGGGTCGGCAGAGGCACCCTGAAACATCATCGACACCTCAAGCCGCCCTGGAGGAAACCGCGACTCCAAGTAAGCTGCAAGGAGTTCCACTCCAAAGGCACATGTCTACGGCCTTGCTAGATCAAAGCAAATCAGACTTCCTGGCCTGAGCGTCGTCCCCCGAGCATCCTTGGCTGCAGATGTGAGGAGAGTCGGCCACGGAATCCCCAGAGAGAGGCACAGAGAGAGAGAGAAACAAAAAAGGGAACGATTACAAAGTCAGAGAATGGCACATCTCTGTACCGAGCGAGAAGAATAAGGGAGAAAACACAGAAGCTTGCAGCCCAAGCTTCGACAGCGACTGCAGCGTGTGCGGTTCCGTGCCTCATCTCCGCACATCTCTGAGCTAAGCTGAAAGCCGAGGGGGCCGAGCCAAACTCACTCCGAGCGACTTGTGGGGCAGTTGAGCACCATGGAACTGATAGAGGAGGACAGAAAGGCCCAGGAGCCGAGGTTCACCGTCAAATCCGTGGCACAAGCCTCAGAGGGGACCAAACAACGCGGCGGGCCCCGCTGTTCCTTCTCCCTCTTCTGAGTGTAGTTGCAGAGTCGAGCAACTGCCTGAAGGTTCAAGGAGCCCGCGCACTGCGAGATGGCATCCGTCGCAAAGCTGACGGCCCACACAATTCCCTCGGCCGTCAGCACGCTGGCAAGAAAAAACTCACAACAATCTTGCAATGAAGCGAAAAGATTTGCAAGCGCGAGCAGGAGCCAAGGGCGCCAACTGCAGACGGGTTGCCGCAATCGCATATGACACCGAGACACTGCAAGCCTGAACACCATGGGCCACTGGCACTTTACACGACATGTTCATACCTGAAACCACGCGCCTGCTTGTCAGCCGCACCTCGAAAACACACTGGGAGAAAGGGCTCTGAGACTGTAAATCTTGCCCAAATACATTGCTAACCAAGTCCAGTTGGACTGTCTCTTCCTGCAATCCAAGCACTGACATTGGCACCAGTGACGCAGCTGATTCTGGCTGCATTGATCGCCATCAGCCCTTGGCCCAACTGGAAGAAGGCCTGGCCCACGTCCACAACGCAGACCTCGCTTCGCCAAGGAATCCCGTCGTATCAGCCTATCGAGAAGCCGCCGCGCTGAGCCGAGCTGCCGCCACACCGATGTTGGCGCTTGGATCGTACTCCGTCGGCGTCTCCTCCAGAGCCTTCAGGCCAAAAAGGCAAAAGAGAGCGAGTGATATAGATATATATATATATATAAAATACATATATATATATATATATATATAGCGGAGCAGCGGGCGGGCCTCCCTGAGAGGCTGCAGTCCCGCAGCCTGCAGCTTGCGCCTTACCTCAGAAGATAACCGGACATAACCGGACCGGACCGGACATCCGGACGTGGGCACCCACCAAGGCAAAGCAGCTCGGATTTAAAGTGTACCTCCTGGTTCCTGCCGGGTTTCCGATTCTCGAAAGTCGTCGCTTGAGTTCTGGAAGCCCAAGGCATGCAGAACCTCTTGTTCTGGATCCAGAGCAGCAGCCAAACTGATCCTGAGCATAGCATGGGGCAAGTGCTGCACACATGTCAAAGCCGATACAACTTTCGACGCTACGCAAAAGCCTCCATGAGACACGAGAGCTGCCGAGTCTCAGCTGCTGAACGTCCGGAAGGGCCACAGGCTCCAAGTTGCGTGAGCTAGCGGTCGACTGATGCCTCGTACAGTCATCGTCCGAACTGAGGCTCTTGGACACCATGGACTTGCTTTTATGTGTGACCTCGCAGCAATCCCTGAGCCACTCCTGAGCCGCCAAGCCTCCACCACACCAGCGACACTGCGAGAAGCAGCGCTGGCAGGGCTAAGAGGGCACTTCTGCGTCGCCTCTTCCGTGCCTGAACGCATAGAGGGGTACGAGTAGAGGGGTCAGGAGTCAGGTGACACAAAGCTGCAAGCTACGAGAAACGGCGTAACCAAACCTCTGGACCTCGGCCACCTCTGTGCTCTTTGTCTCCGGCAACAAGGTCGCCGCTTCATGGCATTCAGCCATCCGTCATCCGACTGCGCTACCAGTGAATGGCAGAAGTGCGCAAGCAATGATAGTGCAGTCCGTCTTTACGTTTATGTGGGTCTTTCTGCGTCGAGGCATCATCCATGCTTCGAGCCGATTGCTCGGGAGCTTTCGCAAACCAACTTGGAATCCATCCGGGTCACCACTGCAGGATGACGCAAAGCACCGAAACCCGGAAATGAGAACTTGCAAGCTTTTCTTGCCCTGTCTTCCGGGTCGAACATGCAGCCGCCCAAGTTATGCTATTTCACCATCCGTCTTCATGCCACCTCAGGGAATG
The DNA here is from genome assembly GCA_905221615.1 of Symbiodinium sp. CCMP2592. Taxonomy (NCBI): domain Eukaryota; class Dinophyceae; order Suessiales; family Symbiodiniaceae; genus Symbiodinium; species Symbiodinium sp. CCMP2592. The sequence goes on along the minus strand of CAJNDT010001813.1, from coordinate 777,966 downwards.
GAACCGACAGCAGCGCAAGCGAAGTGAATCCAGGGCAGCTGTAATCGGTGATTCGACGAATGTACGGCCAAGCTGCTCAGCACAGCTTTCGCCGTGTGTAGAGCTTCAATTTCCTCCATGCAGCAGGACTCGCATAAGCGCAGCCAAGAGGTTGGTGGCGCTCTGCTACCATGTGCACATGCACAGCTGTCGAGCTGTCGATGCAGTTATGCGCTCCACGTAAACCAAGGGATCCAAGGGTTATAAAGGGACGTGCCATGAAAGAGAAACACGGCTTTGAGCACGAGGAAAGGGCGCCTGGGAGCGGGCATCTTGTCGCAACTCGAAGTTAGTGACGAGGAAGTCACACTCCTGCAACTCCAAAGTGAGCTAACCTTGCCGAAGTGGCTACAAACCGCACAGCTTCTGGCCTCTTTGAGTGCAGACTTTGTCGCCGAGAGGTCATCCAACTCCTCACTGAGCCTCTTGACCTCGTCCACAGCATGATCCATGCACTGAATTTAATTCCGTCGGAAGCAGTCAAATCCCATCTTTGCCTCCTTCTTCATCTCAAGCGCATCGGACTTCGCTTCAGACTTCTGCACAGCGAGGTCCACCAAACTCTGCTCCTGTGGAATCTCCATGTCCGGAAACCCATGGCTTCACAAACGTCCCGCTTTCTCCTTTTTGGCAATTGCAGACGTTGCATCCGCTTTGAAGCGCTGATAGTCAGCAAGGGATGCATTGAGGTCTGCCTGGGCTGCGCGCTCAGGCCTAGCCGCTGCAGAGTCGCCGGATACCAAAGGACAACTCACGTTCCCCAACAAGGACTTCGGTGCGCTGCTGCAATGGCATCAGCATCTGAGAGGCTTACCCTCGCCTTTGTCTCCATGATCTTGGCATCCCCAATGATCTGGTGGAGCATGGAGATGATGCCCACGGAGCCGCTTTGGCGCTGGTAGTCTTTGAACCCTTCGGGTTTCTCCTCTCAGCACAAGCTCCGCCCCACAAGCACAGCCCAAAAGCCTCGGCCCTGAACCCTCTCCATTCCCGATGCCTGCAGCAGGCTGGCGCCGTACACGCCGTGCAACACGTCTGCTGCGCGAGTCAGTAGCCTGCAGGGCCAAAGACGCGAACATGGCTGTCAGAGAAAGAGCGGCGTCGCAGAAACATCATGATTTTATTCTTCGTCGTGGTCACGCTCCGCATGCGCATCAGAACCATCAGCATCATGATGTTCATCGTCGTCATTCTCACTGCCACTGCCATCATCACCCTGACCATGACCATCCATCGTCTCCGCTGCCACTAGTACAGGTCCGAAAATGGCCGGAGGGGCATCCCGAAATCCCAGTACCCTCGCCTCTGCGTCCTGACTTGGTCCTCGATCATGGCATGAGACCTCAGTTGTGGCAGGAGTCCCAACGATCCAGGGCAAGTCCGCAAGGCTGAGCCCAGTGGCTCGTTCTGCCTCAGCTCCATGTCGGTCTTCGCCGTCTTCAGCTCTGACTTCAGGTCTTCGATCTCCATCGACAGCGTCTTGGCCGAGGTTTCGCTCGTTGCTACCAGGTCCTTCAGGAACACAACAGGAACTGCACTCCTGACATGTGTTTTTTTGAAGTCGTGTTTGCCAGCACAACGAGACCAAAAGCAAGTTAGAGCAACGGCAAGAACACAATCAATCACTGCGAGCCGAAGGATTACTGGTTTTCAGAAGTCGTGTCACCCGGCAGAGATCCTATTGTTGCAAGCAGGCGATGACCTGAACCTGATGCTAGTCACTAGTCAAGTCGGTGCAGACATCTGGCCTGAAGGCCTGCCAGCTTGCTGCCGCTTTGAGTCTTGGCTACCGTCGACTGCTCAGTATCCTCAGGATACCCACAGAAGACGGTGAAGACAGCGGCAGCGCTCGTTTGCAAGCCCAGTCGCCAGAGTGTTCTCGTGAAGGCGCTGGACACAGGAGTCCTTGCTCTCCACTTCGTCCTGAGTCGGCTTCAGTTTACGCTCTAGTTCTACACAGTCCAGACAGATCTCTCCTGTCCTTCTGCACTTCCTTCAACTGGGCCGTCAGCTTATCGATTTCCTGCAGCATGATGCTTGCTCGAAGTCTTGAAGAGTCCTTTTGCCGCAGACGCCTTCTTGACCGCATCCAGCGAGTCGGTGCGCACCATCCTCGCCAGTGCCGCTAGCCTCGGAGAGGAGAGCATTCGGATTCGGGGCCGTGAAAAAAAGACTGCTTGTGTCCCCGAGCCAAGACCGCCGAGGCCAAAACCTGGAGTCGTGCAACGTGGCGGCTGCCTCCGACAGGGTCTCGCTCGCAGCCACCCGGTGCTCTTTGCTGGCGTCCACTTGGAGAAACATGGCGCCAGCATTGAAGGTTCGGCCTAGGCTGCAAAACCATGCATCGCGACTTTTGAGTCAAGGCGAACCATGCAAGAAGTTCGGAATCAGTCGCGGACTGAATGTGTCTCGTGCGGAGTCATCACTGAGCATGGCTACGGCCTTGCAGAAGTGAGTTGGATGCTGTGGGCTGGCTCCATCAACTGTCCACGCCTTCGAGCAGCCGGTGATCTCTTCGTTGCGTGCAGCCACACGCTCTGCGTACTCCGCCTCGTGAGCCGCACACTTCTCCTGTCGCACTTCACTCGTGCGGGAAGCCCCCACACATGTGGAGAAAGCACAGAGATGTCCTTGGCGTCCTGGAGGAACTGCTGGTCGGAGAGAAGGCTGGCCTTTTCCGATGATACGAAACGATGACATTACCTTGAAAGAGAGAGAGAGCGAGAGAGCGAGAGAGAAAGAGAGAGAGAGAGAGAGCACGCGCTTGTCGCAACTTGCCTTTGCATCCTGCAGGGTCTCGGCTGCCCAAGCCTTTTTCTTGTCTGCTTCGGCTTTCTGAGACTTTTTGGACACGATGGCCTGGCAAAGCCCACGCACGTGCCCGCCACCTCACTATGCAGGTTTCACTCTGCAGTGCCTCCTCAGTGGCGTGGATCTCAGTCTCTTTCGCCTTGCGCAGAGCCTGGAACGTCTCCGTGCTCTCTGCCTCCTCTGCCCGCGTTCGGTTCAGATTCTGCTCGAAGGTGTCCTGCACTCGAAAGCTGTGTGCTGTGCTGTGCTCAACAGTCGAGGCCCGTCCTTCATGGACGACAGCACGCCAACCACCTCTCCTGCAACAAGGCTGCGCAAGCAACGAACAGACTGGGGGGGCTGTGCTTATTGGTTTGGCCTGTCGCCGGGCTCCCCTCCATCGAAGCATCGACGTCGAGGCGCTTCGAGGTCATCGCGAGCATTAGCTTCCTCTGCCGGGGCGTCACCACACCCATCCTTGAAAAGACAGGCACGGGCAAACGGGCAAAACCACCGACTTGCGAGCCTGCTGTGCACTAACGGCACCGAGATTCAAGAGGTTCGAATGTTTCCGCTGGAGCTGCTTCACTAGCTCCAATGCATCCTGCTTGGCAGCCGATGCCTGGGACAATCACAGATGGGCTGTCGCAAACGAAGGCCACAGCAAGGCAAGTGCCAGTTGAGGTGCGGAGGTTGAGAGGAAGGAAGCTTTGTTCTTCAGAGTGTGCAAGGCACCGCTCACACCAGTGAGCGACTCCTGTCAAGCATGTCAAGCCTAGAATCGCTGCAAAGCAGACGCTGCAAAGACGTTCACTGCCTCCATCTCCTTCACTTCGTCCTCGTAGCTTGCCAGCTGCTTCTTTCGCTGAGCTTCGGCCGCACCCAGCGAAGTCTGGCTGGAGGCCTCAGCGCATCGTGGGGCCGTGGGGTCACGCTGTGGCTTCGTTCCAGAGCCGCGCATCCGCCGAGGTGCCAGGTCCTCCTCGTGACCTTTCAGCTCCGACACGAGCCGGAGGCTGTCTGCTGCGGAGGTGTCGATTTGGCCGCCAAGGTTGGCCATCTCCGACTGCATCTTGGTGATGCTCCTGAGGCACAGACTAGGAACTCAAGACTGAATGCATGAGAGTTGAATCTGCACTGCCGCAAAAAGATGTCACACCGTGCATCCGACGTGGCTCTGCTGCCGAGCGTCTCTGCCTTCGACTGCTCCGTCTCCTGACACAACGCAGGAAGCCCGAGGCACGGCACGTCGACGCTTCGCGCTGCACTGGAAAACACAAGCATCACAGACCCGCCTTGCACCAGCACTTCATCTTCTCGTCAACCTCTTCGTCCTTTTCTGCTTCTTCCTCGAGCTTTTTCTGCATATCCTTGAGCAGGTTGACAACCTGCAGCAGCGCTCCGGTGGTCCGGGAAGGTGCAAGGCGAAAGGACCTGCGCATCCCTGTGGCCTTCGTTACTGGGTATTGTTTCGGCGCAGCATCGCTTGCCGCGGCACCCAGCAGGTATGCCACCGAGAGCACTGCAATCCGCTTCATTTCCTCAAGAAGACACAGGCCGACGGGTCGACGGGCCGACGGGCCAGGACGGGAACTGAGAGTGCTCCGAGCGGCTGGTGCCAGGGCAGTCGGCCGACAATCGAGGGACGACCGCTGCCAATTGGCTTGAGCCGAGCCGAGCCGGAGCAAGTCGCGTGGAAAGCCGAGGCCCCTTTACCTCACACGTACACTAAGCGGGCGGCGGCAGGGAGAACTCGTTGCCCTTGCCTCGGTTGCAGGGACACTTCCGTCAGGGTCTGTCTAACCTTGAACATCGAAGTACAAAACCTACGTACATGAACCATCGCCGGCACTGAAGGCGAGCGTCGGTTGGTCTCTGCAAATTCCTGGCCTCAGTCAGAGTCCCCACAGAGGGCGTCTAAGAGTCACTCTTTGTGGACTGCTCACAATGCAACTTTACACCCGAAGCTTGAGCTGGAGAGAGCTGGCACGCGCTCAGGTCGCGGCAAAATGCTCTACCTAAGGCCACATCGACATCGTCCTCCAAGTGGATTGACAAGATCACCAGAATCCGATCCTCCTTGGGTACCTTACGAACCACAACTCAATACTCCACGCACATCAAGAGCAGAAGCCTCACCCAAGCAGCTGGCAATGCAGCAGGTCTCTTGTTGCCGCACGTGCAAGACGATCGGCGCCGGCGGCTGTCCCATGGCCTTGTCTTTGGATGCAGATGTCTCCAAACAAGACTGGCAGATCTTTAGCCCGAGCAGCGTCCTTGCGTGCTTGCTGGGCATTCTGCGGCGCAGCTGCGGCAGCCTTGTCGCCAGTCGCGACAGCTTCGCGCAACCAGCGCAAAGGCGCCACCAAAGGTCCGACTAACCTGCACGCTAGCACCCCCAAGGGCTCTCCCAATTCTTCCGTCTGGTGAGTGAGGGATGCTCTCAGCATGACTGTCAAGGAGCAGCCAGATCCTGGTGGTGGCGACCTGCTGCACGCAGCGCCTCGCCTCGATGCATCGCATAATCGCACATGCAGGATCGCAGGGAAGGACAGGGAAGGCAAGCAGCATGCCTGTGAATTAAATTCTACTTAGTTGACTTGGAGCTAGTCTTCTTGACTGCCATGTCGCCAGGTCCTGGTTCTCCGCCAGGGCAGCCGTGTTCAGAACCACTTCAAGCTCCGAAGCGGAGACAGGTGCAAAGCGCAGTGGGAGGCCAGCCCAGACTTGCTCCAAGAGCTCCTTCTATGACACAGGTATATACGGTATACAATATTGTCATATTATAAGAAAAACATTATCGTAATATTGTAGTAACTTTATAATACTATTGCAATGATAATACCGCAATATTGCACTAGATGGGCTCTGCATCACAAAGACTCGCCGCCGGGTCAGAGTCCCCACAGGCAACACTGATCCTTGGATCCGTGCTCCAGGACATTGGCCAAGAATTCGTAGGTCACCTGGTGCCGAGATGTGCCGAGTGAGAGATTATGGGCCCATATAAATGTATGTGCATCGCAGCTCTTTTATGGGAGCCTTGAGTTTCAAGGTCTCGCCCTCCATCGCCGTGGAGAAGGCCACCTGCAGCGGGGCCAAAGCGACGACTTGCTCGGAGCCGGAGCCTTCCCGGAACCCGATTCCTCGAAGTCCAGGAAGTCGCTGTCATCCAGCTTGGCGCCCGGCTCGTCGACCAAACTGTCAGAGCGCTGCGGACTCCAAGGATCTCTCAAACCCTTTTCTTTTGATCCCGGAACCCTAGAATGAGCAAAAGAATAGAGACGAAAGTGATGCTGTGACACTGCGTGTAGGCTTCGATTGAAGGTCTAAGCATTTTGTCGAGTGTCTGAGTCTAGTAGTTAGTGTAGTTGCACTGTCAGACCACGACATTTAGGACCTGTCACTATCGCCTGCATTCGCCTGCTACACCTGCAGCCATGCCCTGCCTTTGCAGAAGTCTTTGCAAGGTAGGGCAGGCATCCTCCAAGTACAAGCGATCTGACGTGCTCATGGCTCAGACAGGCCAAGAAACTCGGCTATGGGTACAAGGTCTCTTGTCTATCTGTGCTGGATTTTTGTGTGGACCCTAGGCCTAAAGCCGCTCGCAGAGATGTCAAGAGCCGCTTCGAGTAACCAGCCCTCTCTACATATGATCTTGTCTTGGACAGTGCGCGTCTCATTCTGGGGAACTGGCAGGCATCGAAGAGATCAAAGGGTTACGGCTAAAGACTTAAAGATGTCTTGGCTGATCAGAAAACCACGACAGGCGGAGGAACATTTTACCAGCGATGCCAGCGGAGGGGTTGCTCCACCTGGTTTCTCCAGACTGAAATCTGCCCTACATGGAAATCTCTCTCTGAGAAATCCCATGGAGCTCAGGCTTTGCCTCGGAGGTCTGCCCAGCAACAGAAAAGGGAGATTCAGATTCGCATTAGAAGCATTGACTCGCCTGTTGCTCTCAGCCATCCAGAGGCTCCCCGCCACCGTCTATTCATCTAAGCCTTACGACATCCCTAAGTCCCTCTCAGCAGCGCGAGGGTGGCAAAATTGGCTAAAGGAAGCCACTCTCGGTTTCTCAACCAAAAGGGCCTTCTGCGTTCATGCTCTGAGGTGACACTGCCCCGGCTACGAAACTGTCCTGCAGGCTGTGACCTGCTTCCACATTTGCTACGCCGTTGAAGCTCTGCCGTTTGAACATCTTTGAACAATGGATCACATTCGCGGTGCTACCAGGGCAACTAATCAGTAAGAAGCCGCACCTCCTTGCCATTCCTGCGAACAGTCGTACAACCGTGCCAGAACTGGAGAAGCACACAATGAGCCTTCAAAGCTTGCTTTGACAAACACTATTGCGTCACTATTGCAGCATGGAGGAACAAGCTCTACCCTTGAAAAAGGAGACGCCTCCCAGAGTGCCGGCTGTCGAAGAACTTGACACTAGCCACTCTCTGCGATACTCTACCCAAAATCAGGCTGGATCGACACGGTTGAGAAAAGGCCACGATCCGACACAGCACCGTTGCCAGAATCCACTTCATGCGTAAACCGACTATCGTCAACGATTGAAAGAACACGCCGTCCTCGTCATCGAATGTGGTTACGGCCAGCTACGAGTAGCTCAGACTCAACACTGCAGCTCTATGCATGTGCATCGCCTTCATTGTACAACACCCCAGCAGCCTTAAGAGTCTGACAGTCGCCATGCTGAGACATTTTTCGTATAAAGTGGCCTACTCATACTCATACTCCCTCTTCATCCGAGATTGTGAATCTATGGAATGCTCTGCTTGTAGCACAACATGCGAGTACATGCTTGCCCAATCTGTCTACCGGACACTTGCGAACACCCTGAAGTCGGTATACTTGGTCAGACGGTATCCGACACCAGCATCCCTTGCCAGCTCAAGGCACAGCCGCCATTCTGAAGGTTAGCCACATGTGGCTCTGATGATTCCAACCGGCTGCATTAACTGTTGCGCGATTCGCTATGGTTCTGACTTTTCGGGTGCTCTCAGGCTTGCGGCTCCAAGTTGCGATCAGGATCTCTGACATTGCTTGACACTCATTATTCCTCTGCCACAGGAATTCAAAAGAAGCTGAGAGACTCGACGTGCACTGCAAGATCCAGTGAAGGTGGAAGCATCCACTTCCACTGGTCCCAGTTTACTTTCAAGCTCATCTCAGACGACACTCCCAAGCCACCTGCGAAACTCCCAGAGCAATGCAATCTGCAGGAGAGTCAACAGGAAACGCTTCAGCTGAGATCCAAGCACGAAGAGTCCGCAGCCTAACGCTACTGGCACGAAACATGCAAGTCCCTGATATCAAAAAGCCAGCATGCGAACAAAGGCCAACCTTTTCACCGGCATCACGCTTGTGGTGCCTAAGGTCCGCAGCCACAACTACCATACTGGCGGAACAAGAAGTTGTACCAAGCAGGGTGCGCCCAAGTCCATCCGAGCCATTTCGGTCACCATATCATCCGCAGGAACAGTTGACGAAGCAGCACCTCGGAAGCATGGGCGAAAACGAAGACGCGACGGCCCGCTCTCTTGCTTGCACGCAGCCAAAGGACAGCTCGCTCGCTCTCTCTCTCTCTCTCTCTCTCTCTCTCGCTCTCTCTCAGAGCCTCCGTGCTCAGTGGCCGCTGCAGGGTGCGTGGGCACCTTGACATCCAGCAACCGAAGTGCCAGGGCCAAAAGAGGGTCGCGCAGCGATGCATCGAAGCACTTCGAGGGCTGAGCTGGATCATGTCGCAGTGGGACTAACCTGGAAAAGATCTGCACACGAAAACAAACATGGTGTGTGTAGAGCGTGGGTACATGGCCCCTCATGCTAAGGAGCCCGCCACGCAGATGCTAGACAATCCTGCACTGACGGCCTCTGGCGCGGGTCGGCGGCAACCTGCAGCAGAAGATCGATTCACACGGACCCGACCTTCGCAACACACTAAGATTCCCGCCATATCCTTCACAAGTTCCATCGCCTGTCCGATGCCCCACTGGAAGCGTAACGAAGCAACAACACGCTCTCAGAGCCAAGAGCCTCCGGCGAGAGGTGTCTCTTATGCCAGGCGTTCAGAAGTGGTGGAATTCCATCTTAGTGGAGTTGCGGTGACAGCGGCGTCTTCAAGCACAAGCTGCTGGGAGACCCACGCTGCTGAACATACATGAAAGTAGCGTCTAGAGGCAGGGCTCGACCTGAAAGGCGGCGACGTGGATGGACATGCCGAACTATGACGGCATAGAGAGCGAACAATTAGCATTACGGAAACAGGCCGGATGGGCTCCAAGGTGGCACTTGCCAAGCAAGGATGAAAAAGCAAACGCCGAGGGCAAACACGTCCAGCGGTGGCGCCTGCTCTCTGAATTAAGTGAAAGAACTCTGTACCTCGATATCCTTTCCGCCTCGTAGCCCCAAGTGTCGGCGAGGCAGGTCCTTGCTGCAGGTTGGGACCATCTCCTGATTTTTGGCATACTGATGCTGTGCTGCAGGCTGCCCAGGAATCGCATCCGGTGGCAGCCGCACCTGTGTTTTCGGCACAGCCACTTGTCAACCCAGTTTTCGACTCATACCGTGTACATGTGGCCTCGTTTCGATAGCCATCTGGTCTCCCGTCCCGTTTGAGGTTGTCGACGAAAACAACCTAGCTGCTGAGCACCCATGTTTCCTGTAGCTAACAAACCCTGATCTCCCTTCCGGTTGAAGCTATCTCAGACGAGCGGCATCACCTCCCTGAGCAGTTGCAGGACAGCGCACAAGTACCTCACACATGCTTGGCAGAATTCTTGGAAGCTTACTGCCAGGAGTGAAGCTCAGCTTGCTCTTGCAACACCAAAGCGCCTGGGGATTATCGCCGGGAATATAGACCTCTGGGCCTTAGGCTCCATCTCACCACGAAGCATGAAACAGATCGTCGTTCGTCACCAAGGAGCCCCTGTAGTAGGGTTTGCCAGCTGGCCGAAAGTACCTCGCAGAGCAACACCAGTGACCCGACCGGCAGGGTCCAGTTCGCCAGGCCTCAGGAACACACTCCTGCAGGCTGAGCGGGTTCTCACCTCGGCGACCAAATTAACACCAGCACCAAACAAGGGCTCTTCTGAAAGCTGCACGACGGCACCGAGCACGGAACAGCTTGTCCGAAATCCATCAGTCGAAGATGGAACTGGTCCCGGTCCCTGCAGCCACAACACTCAGAGCACTCAGCGCATATCCCGTCAACCAGTCGAGGTGCACGGTTGCTCACGCCGCGCAACGGCATGGACTCTCAAGCAGTTGCACATTCTCCAGCGCAGGGTGGCACCGTGATCTCCAGGCTGATTCAGTGTTTTTGTGTATGTCGCTCTGCTTAAGTACTTCGCACACACGATGACTTCCTTGGTTGGACAACTGCGAGATACGAGGAGGTGCTTGGGAACGCGCCTCGGGCAACAGCGGTTTTGTGACATCCCCGAGGCTTGGCTGTGCGCACAGCATGTTGTGCCCGTGTGCGTTGGGATGTTTGCAGTCATGTTCTGGGTCAACTCATATTCTTAATACTTTTCTCTGCGTGTGCTCTTCTTGCACAACACCGTCTCGCAACATGCTTGCACGATGTTCGAAGCTGACTTTACGAAAGACCCGGCCGCTTTACTTTCGTATTTTCTTCTTACCAATATTGGCATTCTCCTTCTTCATATGTCAGCTCTGTGTTGCATGGCTGTTCGGCTGGGAATGCAATATCACATGACTTTGCTGCCCGATGCGGTGGGATGACAGGCACGAGGAACCAGCGGTGTTGCAAGATTCCTGTCGCACCCACGCTCGCAGGAGCTCACTGATCAACGGCCTAAACAACGCTGTTCAGACCACGGCACATCATCAAACGAACGAAAGAGAAGAGAGAGCACCGACCGACCCCAACCGACATCTCCGCCCTAAGCGAAGACATCCGAACGAGTCGGTACAACCTTCACGAGACCAACCGTCGAAGTCTCGAAAAAGTCTTCTCCACCCTCAATGGTTTCAGATGTTCCTGAACAGGCGACCTCCTTTCCTAGACTCCTAGACCTAACTAACGGTTGAGAACCAGGGCTTGCAAGAACCCATGACGACAAATGAAGGCAAGCGCGCGTCCCTGCGAGGGCAAAGCCCGCCCACTCTGTTGAAATGTGACATGTAATGACAAGTTATCACCACAGGCCGTTCTAACGGCTACCCGACATAACGATCAGCACCAGCACCTTCCCGGAACACGAGGTTGTGGAGGGAGGCAGCGGGACCCAACAAAATCTGCACCCAAAAAAGAATCGTGGCATCGTGGCTTTTCGGACCCTTTTGCTAGTTGACTTGCATCCCAATATCTGTAGCCAGCGAGATCCCGTCTGCCGTCTGCTTGTCCTGTCAAAAGAGACCAGGACATTCTCCAGCGAGATGTCTCTGTGGCCTGGCATCACGGCAAGTTTCGGCGAGATGCTCTGAGACAAGTGCCCCCCAAAGAACCAGGCCAATGTCATGTGCATGGAGGAAGTTGGTCCCCTGCAAGAGCTGCCACCTGGGCTACCAAAGCTTGACATGCCACAAGCCAACGTTGGGTAGTAGGACAAGGCAGCCACATGAGACCTCTCACCACTCTTTCATCCGTGCCCAGACGACCGCTCGCCACCTAAGCAGCTTTGGTTCTCTGGAGTGCGATTGCAGATGCTGCCGATCTTTGCAAATTGCTCTGATATGGTCTTCGGTCGGGCTTCGCGCATGGTTGAAGAGCTCGCCATCTGAGACCAACTCTGTCACCAGAAGCGTATGGGTATCTGGCGGGTCACAGTTTCATGACATAGACGCGGCCCCATTCGAACCACAACTTTAACCGCGATCACAGAGCAGGCAAGGGAGAACAACAAAACGGTCAGGGCGACCATCGCGGAAAGCTCCAAGCATTCTAAGCCTCCCATGCCATGTGCCATGTTACACTTGCCTGCTGTCAAATCTTGTATGCAAGGCTCTGGGTCCCTGGCAAGTAAACAGGCACGTTCGACTGATGCCTGCTTTAATATTCAAAGAAGTGTCAACGTGTCGTGCGGTGAGCTCTCCTCCCAGCCCGGCCTCAAGTAGGAGAGCACCCCAATTTCGGTGAGCGCGTCCTACAAGTCCCCGAGTTGCTTCTGTGCCTACTTGCAGGTCCTGGTGTCCTCCGGATGAGGGCTATCCGGATGCTTCGGGTTCCTGTGGGCATGTCTTTCCTCGGTCAGGCACGCTCGAAACTGTGCGGAAAGCATCTCTTGCAGCGAGGTCCGCACGTTTGTGAAACGACCTTGGTTCTGTCTAACCTGCAACACCGGCACCAGCGATGGACCGACTTCCAGCCAGCTGAGAAGGATCCGCAAACATTGGATGCTGGCCTTGGCACCTCAAAAGAGAAGGTTCAGACACAGCAGGTCTGCTGCTGCCGAATTCCAGGCGACGCTCCGAGTGTGGCACTCTCCATCCTCTTCCCGACGACATCTAGACCCGCGTCCTCCAAGCACAAGACGCCTTGCTCTTCGGAATGCCACTTTGCCCGTGGCTACTTCACGAAGCTTCTCCTGGTGAGGGGCCCTCCAGCGGTACTGGATAACTTTGCCATGGATCGCCTCACAGAGGCCCCGGACCTGCTGCCAAAGTTTGCAGAAATCGCATACTCCAAACGGCAACAGGCATGACAATGACAGTGGCACAAGCAGTCGTCTCCATCAGCGACATCAACATCATCATCAAACATCACAATGCCCGTTAGAAATATGATAAGAGACATACTCGGATCAACACCTTCCTTTCTGAATGGACAATTGGAGTTGGAATAACCGCAATCAAACACTGTGGCGATCGTGACGGTTTTAACAGTAGCGAACGCTGGCTTCAATACCACTGTACTTCACCTCCTCGAGGATAGTGCTCTGACGCCAGATGTTCCCAGCCAACCGAATCGTGATGCATGAAATGAAACCATCAGCCCAAACTGTTACGACCATCTCGAATGAAGAAGTAAGAATAGCTATGCGAACACAAAACGATTGTGATAAGAATAATGCGACCAACATGCGATGCTGACAACGACAAATGTGAAAGCATCGGAACACTAACAACACTACCAGCAACAGAAACTGAAACTGGTGGTCTGCACAACGATTCCCATCCTCATCAGTACCACCATCATCTCCAATGTCAGGACCAGCGTTGTCGTCGTCTCTTCACCACCGCTATCATCATCACCTTGATCTTCGGCACGGTCGGGCTCGTAGCCTTTCTAGTTCTTGTAACCAAAGATGATGAACAACATCGTCGACGTCAATGGCGAAAACGGAGACGACACTACAACCAGCACCGGCACCAGCAAAAAGCAGCGGCAGCAGCAGCAGCAGCATCAACGGCAGCAGCAGCCGCAGCAGCAATGAGAACGACAAGAAGCCCGAAGCATGAACAGTTCCGTCGTCCAACTACCTTGGTGAACTCGCCATGAGCAGCCAAGTCTTGGAAGTCAACGTAGCCGTGGAACCTTGCCGCTCACGCTGGTCGCAAAGTGTCGCAAAAACAGTTCTACCTTACTCTCGCAGGCGAAACCTGACACCCCAATATGAATGCTACCAGTACCACCGCAATCGCAAGTCGATTTCTAAGCTCCCTGCGCCGACAAGTCAGTGTCATGCGGATCCGGCAAGGGCGCCGCCATTTTTCAGAGGCATGACGTACTGGCTTTTTATCTGTGCTTTGTTCTCCCTGGACTGCAGCTGAGCAAGGTAATTTGTCTTTTGTGAAGAGCAGTGCGTTAGATTCGGACAGAAATGACAGGCCCGACATGTCGTCTGCCATAGCTTTGGATGGAAAGCTGCTTCTGAATTGTCGGCCGCCGGACTGGCTCCGGCGAATGTTCGGCCCATGACTTCAAGAAGGAACCTCAACAGGAGCTTGGAGCAAGCGGCCAAGGTATTCTGCCGACATGCAGCCTGCCACAGCGTATCTACCAGCAAGAAGGCTTGAAGAACTCCCTCGCAAGCTGAAGCTTTAAAGGGGGCCATTTCCTGAATCGATAAAATGGCAATTTGCAGATCTTTTGTGCCACTGTTCGTGCTGAGGCTGATGCCCACAAAAAAAACGTGGTGACGAGGACGAGCGCTGACAAGGAGCGGCATCACGAGGAGTCACAGGAGGGAGGAGTCGGAGGAGGAGGAGGAGGAGGAGGAGGAGGAGGAGGAGGGCGCGGACAAAGAGTGACGATGAGGACGATGATGCAGTGGGGTGCACACAGTCTTTCATCCATTTACAAGTTTCAGCGAAGGAATGCCAATCAAACCGATGAATTTCTTTTGTCGACGGTAGCCTAGAAGATTTAGTATGTGAGAATACACAAATGGCCCACCTTTGGCCAGTGCCACCAAGGGGACACCCATACATATGTGCAGAAACGGGGCGGCCGCCTGTGTCGTCTGGATTTCATTGGATTGCCTATTAGCTGGGGTTCCGGTGGTGTGAGTTCTCAAAATCTGCCGGACGTGCATGTTGCCAGCGCAGTCTCCGACCACACCGCTGTCGCTGTGCATGTCCATGCTACCCTCGCTTATCCCAGGCATGCTGGCCGCGTCCGTGATCGCCGCCTTCCCCGTGAGATTTTGACCGACCCTGCACATGCAGATGCGGTCCGCCAAATCCTTCGAGATGTGCCGCGAGTGCCGTGGCACGTTTCGGCACATGCCCACGCTGCCATTGTCACTGACCATGTGCAGCGACACCTGGGTGCTCTTCAGGGCCGAGCGCCTGCGCGCCCTCGCCATGTTTATCTGACTGAGCCCACTTGGCAGCTTCAGCGCACAGTTACGAAGCTGCGCCGAGATTTTCATCGCTTGATGCAGCAGCACCGACGGCAGATTCTTGCTGTGAGTTTTGATTGTTGGTGTGGTCGCATCGCGGACTTTTGGGCAGTCGTGGGTCCGTCGGCATGGATCTGCCGAGCCATCTTGGCGGATGCCTGGTACCGACAGGAGCTGGACACCCAGTGTCGGGCCCTCCGGCGAGCGTGCCGTGAAGATCGTGATCGATATGTCAGCTCCCTCGCTGATCAGGTCGAGACGGCGCCTACGGTGCAAATCTTTGATGCTGTGCATCGGCTTTTGCGGCATAGGCGGAAAAAGCCGTACCAGCCGGAACCGGTCCCTCGGCTGCTGCAGCTCAATGGAGAGGTGTGCCCTGATGTTGAGTCTACTCATAGTCGATGGCGAGAGCACCTCGGTGCTTTGGAAGGCGGCATTGAATCTTCGTTGCCTAAGCTGGCGCTTCAGGTGGAGTCCCCAAGCGTTCCTACTGCGATGTGGCCCAGCCCGGATCAATGGTCACTTCTGCCTGACGCTGTCACGTTGCAGCAGAAGCTTGCCTCTAGCCGATCCCGAAAAGCTCCGGGCCCGGATGGGGTGCCTTCAGAATTGGGCAAGCTGTTTCCAGTTGAGATTGCTGCCTTCCTGTTTCCGCTTCTAATGAAATTTTCTCTTCGTGGGGCGGAAGCCTTGGGGCACAAGTCGGGCCAGGCTATCCTTTTCTACAAGGGCAGAGGTTCACAAGCGGATTGCGCGGAGTACCGCGCTATCCTGCTTTTGTCTTCGTGGGCTAAGGCTCAGCACCAAGCTCTTAGGCCGCTTGCGCTCAAGTGTTACCAGGAGTCTTCATCCGCCTTGCAGCTCAGCAGTAAGCCTGGTGGCAGTGTGGCCTTCGGCTCCCAGATCGTGCGCGCTGTGCATCGCATTTGTGCCTCACAGGGTGTGACCTGCTCACCCTTTTCGCAGACATCACGGCAGCTTATTACTCCACAGTGCGGGAGCTCGCCGCCGCTGGGCCGTGCGGGGCTCAAACGGTGGTTGACCCAGCTTTGCTTGCAGGATTGCACCTTTCGGAAGAAGACCGGGCTCTGTTGTGCGCGCACATCGCGGAGGACTCCGCTGACTCCGCTGCTCAGCAGGCTGGTGCGGATGCCTGGACAGAGAGCATTGCTTTTGCCATGACCGAAGGGTCATTTTTCATCGTGCGCGGCGACCGCACGCCGGTCGTTACCACTCGGGGGACACGTCACGGCTCTAGCTGGGCCGACGTGCTCTTTGCGCTGGTGGTGAAAAGGGTGCTGCAGTGCCGCGATAAGCTTCGTGCCGAGCTTCCCAGGGATACCCGGGCCCCCAGCGTTCCGTGGGATGGCCAGCGATGTTTGGCGGAATGTACTTCAGAGCCCACCCTCTCTCCTGACGAGGTGGTTTGGGCAGATGACCTTGCCATTATGAGGGTGGCTGAGGACAATTCCCGGCTTGTCACTGGCATGGCCATGGAGGTGGGATGCACGGCGGAGGCTTTCCTTCAACATGGATTCCAGTTGTCGTATGGACCGTTGAAAACAGCATTGATGACTGCCCCAGCAGGCTGCGGGTCCAGGACAGCCAAGAAGCATCTGTTTGGACACACCGGATGCGCGGGCGCTTTGCCTGTCCTCCTTGACAACACCGGGGCAGTCACGGTGCCACTGGTCTCGGGATACAAGCATCTGGGATCCCAGCAGGCCCCGCGTGGCAGCATGAAGGCAGAGATTGCCTTTCGTGCTGCACAGGCTTTTGCGGCCTTCACTGAGGGACAGCGCAAAGTCTTTCCTGCACCGCGCATTTCTGTGGGACGCAAAGCCTTGATCCTCCGGGCATCGGTGCTGCCTAAGTTGCTCTTTGGAGCAGGCTCATGGCCGCCGCTCAATCAGGCTGAGCACCGACAGTTCTCCGGTTTGCTTTGGCGTCTGTATCGGCCCCTTCTTGGCTTGCAGCATCAGCAGCAGCAGGACGTGTCTTTCCACACTTGCCTTGCTTTGCTGGGGTTACCGAGTCCGGACACCACTCTCAAGATGCACAGACTGCTGTATCTGGGTCAGATGATGCGGCAGGGACCTGATGTTCTGTGGGCCCTTTTGAGAGCTGACCGCCCGCATGCTGCTTGTATGCTTGATGCTCTTGTTTGGCTCCACACGTGGGTTGGGCATGCGGAGGGCTTGCCTAGTCCTGCTGATGCTTGGGGGGCCTGGGGAGACCTTCTGTTGCGTCGGGGTGGTAAGTTCAAGGGCTTCGTTAAGCGTGCAGTGCGGCTCCAGGGATGTCGGCACGTTGTCATTGCTGCGCTGGAAGGTTTGCATCGAGGGCTTACTGGTGCTCACTCCGGTCTGGAGGTGCCAGGCATACGCCATTGTGATGACGCCTGTCTTGTCTGCCGGAGAGCCTTTGCCAGCAGAGTTGCCTGGTCTGGGCACGCCGCTCGATGCCATGGATATAGGTCTCAAGCTTTTCTCTTAGGGCAAGACCGGTTTTGTTCGGGGTGTGGTCGCTTATATGCATCAACCGGGCGATTACGCCGGCACCTTGTGACCAGTGAGCGATGCCGTGCACAGTGGGGATCCTGTCAACCTTCGGAGCCTCTTCCCCCACGCGGGCACTCGCAGGCCCCGCCTGCCCCGTTTGCACATGTGACTGTGTGCAATGCCCCACTGGTCCCCTCTGACGAGGTGTGTGGGCCTCTGCTGGACAGCCTTCTCGGGGCCGTTTCCCCTGACAGTGATTTGCTATGGACACTCTTGGAGGATCATGTTGCACCGCTCGAGGTCTTGCGGTTCACTGTTCAGAGCTGGCCCACATGCCCGGACGCACAGGATTGGGCGGGCGCTGCCGCCGCGGACCTGCTTCTCCTACTTGATCCGGCGGTTTTCTGCGACAGTGTGCAACCGCTACCCGCATGTCGGGAATGCCCTGCTGATGTCCTCCCAGCATGGGGAGCTGTTCAGCCGGTGCCTGTTGTTGCTTCGGGACATGCTTGGACCCGCGACATTTCGGCTCCACCAGTGCGCAGGCTACCTCCGTTTGGCGCGTGTTCCATCCCTGTCAAAGATCCCGTGGATTACTGCACCTGGCTCGAAGGAGCTTGTCGCGTCATTGCTGAGAGCATCGAGATGGCGAAATCGCGCCCAGTTGTCCTACGCTGCCCTGGGATTCGACAGGCCCTAGGACCTGCAGCTACATGGTTGTCTGAAGCCGGCTTCGCAGTACAGCAGTCCCGAGTGTCGACACCATGAGTTTGCGTGTTTCACCTTTTTGAATTCATTGCTAGGCGAGCGTCCGACTGGGACACCAACGCTGCAAATGGAAAAAAAACACAAATGGCCAGGTCTGCGACCTTTTCGTGGACGAGAAAGGAATATCGGGTGCCAGGACCAGGCACCATACTCAACTTTTAGCGAGCTTTCGCGAGATCTCGTGCATCCGAAGAGCCGCTGGTCTTCAGCTCAACGGCTAAAGTTTCCAACAGTGAGCGGAGATGCCCTGCAGTTGTAGGTCTGGTAGTTGCCCCGTGCAGTTGCCCAAGCAATTGAACGAAGCTGGCAGATCTTGCCTGACACCGCATCCATAGTACTGTAAATAATCATCGCCGTAAATAATCATCGCCGTCCATGGTGTGGCTGTGGAAGGCATTGCACACAGCCATGGTCCAGGGGTGCTTGAGGTTGTACATGGCCTTGCGTTTCATGCCCACTCGTCGCCCAAGCACTGGCTCTCGCAGATGGCCGTGTCATTGTCGGCCATCTCGTGGGCCTCCATCTCCTACCTCGGCAAGGAAGAAGATGTCGTACACGTCGATGCAATCGAAGGCGCCCATATTATGGAAATCCGGGTCGGTCCCCAGGTCCTCGCTGTAAACCGAGACAACATGAGATCGATCTCGCTCATGTCCGACTGTGCAGTGCGCGAATTTGCACCGGCTACATCCCACTTCTGGGCACCGTCCATCAGCAGCATTCATGCTTGAGTCCTGCATGTTCTGCGCCACAGGCGAGAAACAAGCACATTCACACGCGCATCATCCGTGGTGTGCAGCACCTCGCGTTTGTCGTGGCCGTAGTTGAACGCAATGCGGTCCCTCGGCCTGCAACATGGAAGCCTCGCACATTAGCCTTTGCACAAGCTCTGCCGATGCGCGCTTGATCACCATCGGAGAGTCTGTCTTGCCCTACAGTCTCCCACGCTGGACAGGATTTGCCAGGGGCCCCGTGGGAGGCTTGCGGACTCAAAGGAAAAGCGGGGCTCATGTAGCACTGGCATGTCTAATCGTTTCAGGATGGTCTTCATGTCGGGTCGCTTGTCTGCCGTCTGCAGATGCGGCATGACCTGCGAGCGCGCAGCTCAGCGGCTGTCTTTCCGTGTTGAACGGTCCTTCCGTCGGCAACATGGAAGCCTCGCAGTTCGCGCACTCGCCACAGCACGTGGAACTCGCACGGCAGCAAGGGCTTGTTACGAACTTCTTTGTCTCAACCAGCCTGGTGGCACCGCAGAAGCCAGCAACGCAAAGAGATTCGAGTAGCCCTTGCGCAAGCTCACCTTTGCCTCATGCGCGCTCACCAGAGTTCCCTGTATGTCGGGCCAACTTGGCGAAGCGGCAGCACTCCTCAGGCTGAAGCATGCACAAGCATGCGCACATTGGTTTAGGTGTCGTTGAAAGGTACTGTGGTTTTGCACAACATAACAAGGAAAGGGTCCCATTGCAAGACAGCCGAGCTGCAACCTTTGAGGAGTGTCATCTGTGTGTTCGATGCAATTTGAAAGGTGGCACGAGAATCAATAATCAACCGATCAACCCTTGCAGCATGCAGCGAGCCTACTCAAACATCTTTGACAGAATATCTTGACTCGCCCCTGAGCCCAGCAACACCGGCAGCGACTCTGTCGGTGAAGGTTCGTCATCTTCGATAGGCGTGTATTAATGCTGCAGCATGTCCTGCATGGAAGGCCTTTGGCCTGCAGGTCGCAGCAAGCGCAAGGCACGTGCTCGTAGGTCCTCTGCGCGATTGCCGTGTCTTTCTCCGATCAGTCTATCGAAAATGTGACCGGTCATGCAGTTGTCTGCAGCATGCGCGAAGCAACGGCTCTTTGCCTTTCTTTCCGGGGATTGTACGCCCAGGTCGCCATGGAGTCTTCGCAAGACCTGGTCGTGGTGCGTCAGTTGCAGGGCGGAGTCGAAATCGATTAATTTGATCGAACAGCAAGAATCATCCTTCCAGCAAAGGTTGGCAGGCTTGATATCCAAATGCGCTTCCAGCATGCCATGGAGGCCCTCTCCCCCGTTGAGGTCCTGAATCCTCGCCCAAACCTGCTTGAGCAAGTACTCAATGCAGTCCTCATCCGCTCCCACAGCTCCCCAGGATCTGCTCTTCGACCACCTCTGGGTGTACTCCCCGGGGTCCCTACCAGACCCTCCACCGCTTGTCCTTTGCAAGCCGCAAGCCGAGGGTGGCTCAAATGGGCTTCGTTGGAAGACTTTTGGAGGCTTTCTCCAAGCAATTCCATTGCGAAGCCATTCAAGATTCCGTCCTCCATGACGAAACAACATACATCCACTACTACATTCGGATGTTTCATGCTCTCTAGAAACCTGGCTTCCGTGTGCGAAGCCTTTCGGTCGTCTTCTGGATTGGTGTACAAGTTGGGCTGGTGCCTCTACTGTTTTATAGCCACTGGGTTGCCCTCCAGATATCCTTGGTACACAATGCCCAGCCCATCATGGCCGAGCTTCCTTGTCACCCGCAGATTCGAAACATCAATTGTAGGTACTTTGGCCTTGTCCTTCACGCCTGATGACGGCTGCCATTCGGCCTTCTCTCTTGATCTCAAGCCCGGCTGCCCGAAGCGGTAGGTAACCACTCGCGGCAGCCTGCCATTCCAGACGTAGCGAGAATCTACACATACCTACAATGCGCCACACAACTTCAGACTCAATCAGCGGAGCAGCCTGAGGCCGGCTCGAGGGTTGCACGCCCCAGGTCCTGGCGTAGAAAGCCCTGTTTCCCTGCCGGGGAAGCGCGTGGCTTTGGAAAACGCCATGTCGCTCTGGGAGGCTTTGTTAAGTTTAGATATGCTGCTCTACCAGACGGCCACCAAAGATCAAGTCAAGCTTACCGCTGTACCATATGGCAGCCTCAAGCAGAGCTCATGGAAAGCTCCCTTTCTCCTACCGAAACCCGGCCGAAACGCGGTTCTGGCCAGACGCGTGTTGGGGAGAGCTACAAAGAACATGCCAAACTCCCGTACCCCCAACACGCCCTGAATTCCAGGCTCATGCTGTGAGGTAATAAACGAAGCTCCCCGCTCCGGGGGAGCTTTCGTGATAGGTGTTGCTGCAACATGCTGGGAACTTCCCAGCATACTGGCGGGATTCGGCCTTTCAGTTTTCGGCTGGGAGAAAAGTTTGTGGCGATCCACTTTTCCCCTCCACTTTTTGACAGCCGCCCATGTTGGGCAAGGTGACCATGCTCTAGTGTCTTCTTGTCAGGAATTGCGGCGGTATTTACCAAGTGGATGATGGGCCACTCAGACAAAAGATCGGTGCAACCGACCGGCAACATCCTAACAAGCGGCCGAAAGCCGTAGTACAACCAACCCTCGAGCATCATGAGCGTCAGCTGAAAGCTGTGATTCGCCTCGTCCGCATGCGGCCAGCATTGACATCAGCTGAAAGCTGATCGGAGGAGCCTGAGGATGTCTGACCCGAACATGGCGAAAAGATTGTTCCCGAAGGCAATTCGACCGCACTTGTTTGCCTGGACTAATCTACAGACAGAACAACTGTTGGCAGTCATAAGCGAGCTGTCCTTCGGAGGCTCCGCAACCGACACTATCGATGGCAATTAGATCGCTGCCGACCGGACACTTTTCGCCGCACAGTACGCTTCAGTCCTTCGTTGCAATCATGTCAGAGAGCTCACTTTCCCCGTCTTTCTTTTGACGGTCGGCAGGAGCGCCTCTGAAGGCTGTAGCCACGGAACGTGTCATGACATGGCAGGCCGTCCTCGGACTCAATGGTGTCCTCCGCCTCCTCCTTGCGAGCGAGATGCCTGTCCACAGAGCATTGGTCACAGCTAAGCTTCTTGCCACAGTTTCATCCAGCAAACGGCCATCATATGGCACTGCCGTTGAAGGCAGGCAACTTCGTTCGTCACGGCCTGTTTCTGGGCATTGCGGAGTTGGACATAGCCATACGCATGGTAGGCGGCCCCGAGAAACGTCAGAATCAATGCCTCGCTTGGAGCACAGAAGATCATCATGTGCTTTGAAGCAACAGCCGGTCAGGAAAGCCACAGATTGGGGCCAGTACACCGAAGTTTGCCACCACGGCTACCTTACATCTTGAGCCCCTGCAAAGCTCCCACAACTCGTGGTGGAAATCTAGAATCTAGAAGCTGACGCCAAGTCGGAATTTGCAGCTGCCTACATAAATAGTTCGCTCCAGCTGCAACATGCGAAAAACTTACACTTCACGGCTACATCAAGCTCGTAGTTGTCGCAACATTGCCGACGGATGCCGAAGGACTCCTCCGTCCAGAAACCGCCAAAACAAACGGCAGATGTGCTGCTAGTACTGCGACCGGACTTTCACAGAGGCCAAGCTGGCATGCGTGCCAGGTGGCATCGGTCATCAGCTTGGCCCATGCCTCGAGCATTGGACAATGGTGGAACTACTGGAGCATCAGCAAGAGTTGGACACCTCTTACACGCCACTGTAAGACTGCGGCAGAAGCATCTGCGATCTTTGATGGGTCATGAAGGAACTGGCCCAGATCTCCGGCGACAGCCTACAGGAAAGGAAAGTGCTTGGGAAGCATCGAGAGCGTTCGGAACGGATGCCTTGTACTATCCATAATTATGGAACGGCTGCTGTCACACTTGGTACACATGCACACTCATGACTCCTGCTCTGTACTGAGAAGTGCGGGTCATTGCATGCACGCGAGCAGAGTCCTGCCTTCGCTTCGTCAGAGTGGCTTCCGTGACCTTGCCAGCAAAAGTGTGCGATGAATTAACAGCTTCTTGCATATGCTGCTTGTTGGAAAGAAAGGTTTTGCAAGGCTGACTTTGGACACTGACCGCTGAAACTTGAAGCTAGCCGGTGCTTGTGGCCGGGAACTGTCTGGGCATCATCGTGTCCTGGACTGTCGCACGCGACTCAGTGATGCTCTGCTGGCAGGGCTGCGCCTTGGCTACAAAGAGTCAGCAAAGCCTGCCCGATGTCACAGCTCCGGCATGTCGATATCTTACGGAAGTTCTTCGTGCAACTCCTCGCAAGGCCTGCTCATCTTCTCCGGGAGAGTCAAGAAGAAGAAAAGCAGCTGCTGTTCGCCTGCATCAAACTACACAACTGCAGATCATCAGATCAAATCAGATTGCTGGTGCACACGGGTGCGTTGCTCCTGCGAGCGACCGCTGGTAGAATCGGAGGACTCAGACTCGACCTTGCTTTCTGCATATGTC
The DNA here is from genome assembly GCA_905221615.1 of Symbiodinium sp. CCMP2592. NCBI lineage: Eukaryota > Dinophyceae > Suessiales > Symbiodiniaceae > Symbiodinium > Symbiodinium sp. CCMP2592. The sequence goes on along the minus strand of CAJNDT010001813.1, from coordinate 754,822 downwards.
AAAGTCAAAGGCTCGGGTCCAGGACTTTGCACTTTCAAAATCCCCTGAGAAAGCATCCCAGGACTTCCACTCTCCTCCCACCTGCCAAACAAACATCGCGCAGACGGGCTCACGTTGCTCTGCAGGTGGTACCTCTCCATGTCCCCACGGGCTGGCGCGAGGCTCACACTGCTGGGAGCCAGCCGTCTGCGTCGGTGACAAGTGCAAGCGCAAATCTTTTCCCGCCTACAGGGACAAGCTGACTCGGGCCAACCCTTCAGTGTCCACAGCACGGTGCTTGGAGCAGCTCATCTTCGTTTCCAACATGCGACCACAGAAGTGAAGAAAATCACTGGCTCAAGGCGAGACAGCACAGGAAGCTAACAGGAGGAACGTGCAGACCCGCGAAGCCCAGGATATCCGGGTCGATTCGGGTCTGCCGATTTCTCGAGTGGATTGTCTATGGACGTGGACTTGCCATGTCCCAGGACCTTGCCCAGCCCCATTCTCATCGAAGCCTCTGCCTTCCACTCTAGTCCTGATTTCCTTCGCCTTCACAGGTGCTCCGGTGAGCAATGGGGCCTTAGCGGTTCGGACCAAAACGGCACAGATTCCTTCCATGCCGAGTCATGTGCATTATAGCAGCGGCCGCACATGACAGAACAGATTGACTGGAGCTGAGACTTCAACCCTTGGCACGTTAGGAAGGTCTGCTGCTCATGTTTACGGGGGGGAGTCATGTGCTCAGCGCGAAGTTGCTCCAATCTGTTCTGCCATCCGTTCCGTTGCCGCATAGCTTCTGTCGAGCGACCACATGTAATGGTTGAAAAAACCAATTGTAAAGAAATCGAACGACAATAGCACTTGCGGCACTGCGTCGTGCACTGTGCATTACCGGAAGCCGTAAAGAACGAAGGTTGCAACACATCAACGGATTACACAACTGGCAAGTCTTGTCTGTTGCAACCTTCTGATCTGATGGTACACTATAGAACAGACAGAGGAAGCTCCTTGTTGGTGTGCATTTCTTCCCTGCATTGTTCTGTATCTCGAAAGGCAGCACCCTCTGAAGCTTTCCATCGACAGGCCTTCTGCAAGGATTTAAAGATAGTCCCAAGAGTCCGAAGAGAAGCTACAGATGCCTCAAACAGCTGTGGCCCTTCGGCGATTTCGATTGGAGGATCGCTTCCATCCAGGATCCTGGCTACGTCTGGCTCACATCTCATGCATCGATGCAGGCGGAGGCTGCTGCAACTCCTTGAGAGCCGCCTTTGAGTCCAGCGGGACTCCACAAATGTCCTGACATGCTCACACGTGGTGACAAAGATGCTGCCTATGCGAGGCGACAAAGTGGTCTGCACCCGGAGGAAGGCAGGCCTGAGGGAAGCAGAACTTGAAGGCCTAGGTGGGCCAGGATCTGGGTTGCAGCAACGACATTGAAAGGCAGTGTACGAAAGAGACTTGAAGCAAACACTCAATGCAACGGTGCCACCACCTCGACCTTGTAAAGAAAGCACCTCCAAGTATCCGACCTCTGCAGACATTAACGATCCTCGGAGCGTTCTCGTGGCCACCTGTCCGTCCGGGGGTTTTGTCCTGCCTTGCACAGAAAGTCGCTTCCCTCCTTTGCCTGGTCGGTGGGCGGGTCGCTCGAAGGCTGTTCCGTTGCCGGAAGTGCAGGGTCCTCTTGCGCGCAAGGCCGAGTCTTGTCTCGCCCGGACTCCGAAAGCTGCACGAGGCTGATCGGGGTCCGGCTCTTGGTCCGTCTCTTTGCAGAGTTGCGTCAAGACCTGGCATCACTCCAGCTAAAAATGAGCAGTCCGCTCTGGCTTTCGCGCATATCAACGACACACGGGGCAACGGCCCATGCTGCACCCGCCAAGGTAGGCTTTGCGACCTCGGAATCTTTTTCAGAAGCACCCAGCCCATCGAACAAGCCTTCTAGTACCCGCCCGTAGCGAGACGAGAGCATGCTACAACCGTACACCTTTCGGGAACAGCACAGACTTCTACTGGGTGCTAAAAGGGTATCCAGGGATACAATGTCAACACTATGAAGTTGCAAAGTACGGCAGCATGAAACAACATTCAAGACGTCAGCCGCTACACCTCAAGAAAGCTAGCCTACTGTAACAGATCCTTTGCACGAAGGTGTCTGCAGTCACGACCAGCTCTATCCAAGTTGGGCTTGACTAGCTGTACATATGAGTTGCCAGCTACAGTAGAGAGTCTGCGTGAATTCAGCAGCGTTTTTGGCTTCGGGTGTGTGGGGAGAAACTCCAGACTTCGACGAAGTATTCGGCTTGAATGCTCATCTTCCGAATTTACCGGCCCTCGACACGCAGCAGACTTGGAGGATCACGGGACTTTGTAAGTCAGGTTACAAGTACCTTAAGTGGGATTAAAAATCTTATAAGTAGAGTCAGTGGAGTTACCGTATTTATAACCTCAGTTACTAGGTCCCATGATCCTTTCAGTACTACAGTTGCTACACTAGTGACTAGTCGGCAACGGTTGCAACGGTCATGCAAGACAACCCTACAGGATCAGGGCCTTGGTGCAGTCAGCGTCCGGACCTGCACCCGCAGCGGTCATGCCCACCCGTCTCGTCGGGTTTGCAAAACTTGCCGGGATGTCTGTGTGTTCTTGCGCTTGGCTTCTGGTGATATCTTATATTACGCTGAGAGAGAAAATCACAGGCCACTCTTCGCACCTGCCAACCTACATCTAGCTTGCGACTCACAGCCCAGAATCAATCCTTGCGCCTGAACAGGTATCCGGCTATCCGTGAATGACCCTGCCTGCGGGCGAGGAAGCGGATGGCGTAGCCATGCAAGGGCTGGAGGCACGAGAGGATGCTGTGGTTGTGGAAACCGCTGAGGAACCTCCGCAAGCAAACGACGAAAAGCAGGCGCACCCACGCGGTAACCTCATGCCAAACCTCGCACGGTTCTACGCTACCCAATGCGTCCCAATGCCTTCTTCAACTGTGCATGACCCTGCCTTCGGGACGAACAACCCGTGCCCTGTCGAAGAATGAGTCCAAGGCCTGATCTCAGGCCAGTCAGGCTGGTAACGTCAAAGACTGACAGAGGTAAGGCAGACGCGAAAGCCCAACCACCTCAGAGATATTGGCATTCAAGCGACACGAGAAGACCTCGTGAGTGCGACTTAAGCTCCCGGCGACGGCCAGTATCCTCTTCGTTGACTCCGCCAGCGGCTGAAGCTGAAGACATGCTGTCCTGAATGCTGCGACGTGCCAAAACCACAAGGCTCATCATACTCCGAAGAAGCTCCAAGAAGAGACTCCGGGGGGCCTCAGAGTCCGTGGTGCCGACGGAGTGTACACTGCGAGCCGAAGATCTCCTGACGCCGCCGAGCCATGAGATGCTCTCCCTGTGCGCTCCTACTCCGTGAGGGCCCCTGGAGGGCCTTCTGCTGCGTGCAGGTACGGGCAGCGAAAACCGTTTTCGAGGCTGCACGGAAACCTGGGAGCATGGACGATTTCAACTCTTGCATCCGTGGCGGGCAGCTGCTGTTGCATTCCCGTTTCTAGGCCCCACACACTCTGCATGCTCGAGTCGTCGGAACCGACGGAGGCAACTTTTGAAGGCATGCTGACACTTATCGATGCCTGGGCCAGAAGTGGGTAACTCTCTGTTCCACAGGCCTCACTGTCTCAACACCTGGAATCTATTTCGAGCGAAAACTCAATGACGAACTGTGAAGAAGGGGGGGTGTAGTGGAGTTAGGTGCACCTCACGGCTGTGCTTTGCAGCTGTGCATGCAAGTTTGTCTGCATTGCCGGAGCCGGACTGTTGGCATTAGTTATGCTTGGGCTTGGCACGCATGGGATGATGGCGTCACTCAGATCGCACCGGATGCAAAGCGGATCGCAGGGCCACGGATCGCACGAAGTGGAGAATCGGAACGCCGCGAGTCTACTCGGATTGGTGGACGCATCGCGACTCGGGCCGCAGGTCGGCCGAACGGCACCTTAGCTTCAGTTTAGGAGTCTGTTGAAAAGGGGATCTCAGAGGTCAAGGTGTTCAAGAAGATGGTCGTGGGGATCGCTGAGCCCTCGTCTCGAACCTCTTGAACTCCAAACCCAAAAATTCCCTAACCGTTACCCCGAAAGCCTGGAACTTACAACCTAAAGCCTTTGCTTCTAAAGGATGAAGCAACCCTTCACCCGAGACCCTAAACCCGAAAGTCCGCCCTAAGCCCAACCCCCTAGACCCTGAAGCCTGAAATCGCCAGCCCAAGCCCTCAACACACTAGCCCCCCCCCAAAAAAAAAACAAACAAACAAAAGGCACACACCAACCTTTGAACAAAAACCTAAACCCTAAGACCCTAAATCCCAACCCCAAAGCCCCAACACAGAAACCCAAACTTGAAACCCGGAACCTTAAACCTTACAAACACAACATTTGAACAGGGTTTTCTGAAATCTAAAACACAAGCCCTTTACCCAAAGCCTAAATTTCTAAACCCAAAACACCGAAGCCTGAACTCGAACCGCCACAACACCTAAACGCTACCCCACCCCTCGCAGCAAGATTCTTTGCCCCCTCGACCAAAACCCTCAGTCCTCCGCCCGAAACCCTAAACCACCCTAAAGCCCAGCCGCGAAGCCAAAACCCTGTAGCCTCAAATCGTGAACCCCAGAAACCCAAACGCCACCCCCCCCCCCCCCCTCCCCCCTTTCCAAAGACTTCTTTGCCGTGAACCACAAAAATTAAACCCTGAACGGCCTTAAACGATGAACCCTCAGCACCCCAGCCCTGCATCCCTCTCCAGGAACCCACAAAGCCCGTGCCCTCGACTCGAACCTCCTGGCCCTGAACTAGAAACCCCTACACCCTAAACCTAAGACCCTGAAACCTAAACCTTACCACCCCTCAACCTTCAGCATAGACTCTTCGCCTGAAGCAGAGAACCCGAAACCCAAACACCCTAAATCAAGCCACTGAACTCTCCACCCGAAATCCCAAGCCTTCGACTCGATCCTCGCGAGCTCCCGCCCTAAGCCCGAAACCCTAAACCTGCAAGCCTGAACCCAGTACCGGCAACGTACTTCTATCATCCTCAACTTCTTAAACCTAAACGCTGAAGCCCCACCACAAAAGCCCTAAACCCCAAAACCCAAAGATCCTGAACCCTGAATCCCAAGCCAAGGAAGGCTAAACCCAAAAAACAAACCCTAAACCTCAAGACTCAAGTCCAGAATGAACCCTGCAACCTAGCCTTACTCACGACCCAAACCCAAGGCCGAGAGTTAAAAACTACTCTCAAGCCCAACCCTCTAAACCAAAACCCCCGAAAGCTTGAAATCTCTGCGTGCCAGAAACCCGAAATTCACGCTGCGGAACCCACCACTCTAAACATGCATAAACCCTTTCCCCAAAACCCTGAGCCCTGATTGTCTGATTCCCAACCCCATGCTCCAGACCGATATGTGCTTAAACTCTCAACCCTCAGCTGACTTAAGACTTCGGACTAAACCCTAAACCTGAAACCCTGGGCGTGCAGACTTACAACCGCCAACCCTCCGTCGAACCTCATGAACCCCAACCCGCCTACATCCTGGACGTGAAAACCTCAAGGACGACCTGACACCGCTGTCCTGAGGTCTGTCTGATCTGAGTCATCTGTGTCTGATTCGATTCGGACCCCTGTGCGTCTCCGAGCCGCAGCGGGCCCTGATCTGAGCCGATGTCCCCTGAACTGTTTCCATCTGTTTACATGCTTCGTCATCTGTTTCGACCTTCAGTTCCTTCCGTTTTGCACGGGCAGCGGATGGTAGGTGCCTGAAGGGAGGAGCCGGGGCGGGAAGGGGGCGATTCGGTCGACCGAGGAGGGATGGAGCGCAGTCGTGTACCCTAAACGAGAAAGAGCCCTGACCGTCAGTAAAGTCAACCACAGCGCTTAAAAACATCGACACGAAAAAATATCAGGCATGGATGCAACAGCACAGCAAGCATAGCAGCATTGTCTGGCCTGCTTCTCGGTCTCACTCGAGACGAACTTGGCCTGACAGCCAGTCGCATGCTGGGCTTCGGGCAGGAACAGGGAGCACGAGCCACCATGAGCCACCTTTCCATCGTCCTCTTCTTCTAGGACCACCTGCAAAAACGTAACCGCTGTGCCCTCTCTCTGCGCTGCAACATGCTCCTGCTGCATCCCAGCCAAGACTGCTTAATCCTGGCTGCCTGCACGCTCTCGACAAAGTGTTTGACATGCCCCGTGCCTCCAGCACGGAGTCCCGGACGTGCTGGCTCCTGACAAGCACAGAGCTCAGAGCGAGTCAACAGGCCTTTTTCCAGAAACTCCTTAGGCGAACTGCTTCTCCCAGGCGTTCCGCCACAGCTTCCTTAAGCTCCGCTCAATTGAAGCTCCGAGTCCCGACGCCCCGAACATCCTCCCGTGAGACGCCAACCATGGAGCCTCGCTGGCGTTCCCGATTCTTTTCCTCGGCAGTCGGAAACAAAAGGAAAGAACCCAAGCTGCTCATCAGCTCAGCTCAGAGAGCTTGAGCTTCCAACTCGGAGCACACTGGAGCGCCTTCGCCTTAAAGACCGCTTCGTGGTTCCAAAAATTGTCCCCACCATGACCACTTGTCCGGCCTGCCGCCACTGCCACCTTCCGGTTCCACGCTTAACCCCTCTTGGGCCTCTCCTTCAGCATGCGGCAGAGTGGATAGGTCGTTCCGGTCTTGGCAGCTCCGGGCCTTTGTGACTTTCGCGCGGCTCAGCCTGAAGCGACGATGCCGCAAAGCAACCCCCGTCGTGATGCAACAGCCGTCAAAAACCGCTGCCTTAGCCCTCCTCGTCGCACCCTTTTCCGACCTAAATCAACAGCATTGCAATCGTGAACTGCGGAATCACACATTCCTTGCTGCAAGTCAATACACAAAAGCTCGCCACCTAATTCGGCCCGTCCAGGACTGTCTGATTCCGAAGTTTGGGAAAAAAACAACTTCCTGG